>JACGWL010000003.1:16018058-16434987 GCA_034509725.1 Sesamum angolense | reverse complement strand
GTGAGGTCTGGGCTCATTAGGTTTTGAAATTGTAGGCGTGATAGATAATTGAGTCGCTCAATTTGATCGTTTCTGTCCAAAGTTGTTAGGTTGGACAACATTTGTGATATTTGGGCTTAATCAGTAATGATTGAATGAAGAATTCACGTGCTAGGATGGTCAGGGGTAAGATCATTCTTATATAGAAGTATTACATTTTTTTTTAATTCTTCTTTTGGGTTAGTGGACCGGTTACGATATAGCATATCTTTTCCAGTACATTTCTAGGGCTTTAAAATAGACATCCGAAAGAAGCAACCGTGGCGGGCCGTGATTGCTTGAGTTGTACCTATCTTTCCTTTTATAGCATCCTTCCAAAGAATAATGCATTGTGGCGGAGCTGAGCTTCTTCCGGAATTACCCTAATTGTGGCGCATGCCGAACATAATACTCTACAGCGAGTCTGTACTAAGAGAAAAGGCTGTGTAGGAACTTACATTCATTCCCCAGAAGTATGCTTTTTTATCTTGATGCTCTGAGAGCGTTCGAATGGAGCACATTAAGTTTGTATTAATAAAGAATTAGAATTTTAAAAAACTTGATCCTATAATTAATAATGTATTTGAGTGGCTGGCTTTTCGCCTCATTCAAGATGATTATTCACTCATCTATGGGCATTGTATGGAGTTGCTGCTATGGTGGTGAGGTCTTTGAGAGAATCTGTAACGCGGACATGGCAGGTGAGTGAGTGGTTGATCTAAATGACGTCTTTTCCCCCACACCAGGTCTTATGTATGGTGGCTACATTTGTCAATTAGTATTTGAATGCTTGCAATATCTCAGTAAATCCTCGCGACCGATTGGAGAAAATGTAAAATTGTTTCTCACCCGCGTGCTGAGTTTTTGATCAGTATTTTTAAAAGTTTATCGTATTTTTTTTTCAGGCAGGTACTCTCTTTCAGCAGTTATTTCTGGAGTGAATCTGTGCACTGAACCATGTTGATGTGAGTGGAGTGAAAGCTGGGCAGGTCTGAGACTGTTGTACATTGTTTGGTCTATCTAGTGATGTAGCTGGACAATATTTTTTCGTTGTAATTTTGATCAAATTTTATTTTTACGATGAGTGAAACTCTAAACCTGAATTAACTGTATTCAGATCTCCATGTTCGTTTGTAATTTTTCGATGATTTTTCTCAATAAGACTCTCTCTAGCGAAATAGGTGCCATTCGAATTGATGGGAGAATTTTGCGATTGTGAAACTCTGGGTCGAAGCTGGAGAACATCCGCACATTCTCTTCTGTATGTAATGGAATCATAGTCAAACTGGCCAAGTATACCACCGACTGAATATAATCTGTGAAATTTTGCTTGCTACCTCAAAGGTAGCTAATTTCTGTCTGGTGTTGGATTTGGGTTTAATATAGGATTTAACATGGCTACAGAATTTGTGTTTTGGAGCTCTTATGTATGCAGGTAAGCATTATGGGGGGGCACGTTGTGACTTGGCTTCATCTTACATTTCATTTGTTATAAAGTAATGTTGATCATCACCTCTTGCGGTTTCTCTAGGTCAACAAATAAATCAGTTATATAATTTAGTGGTCCAGAACTAACCTTCGTATTATTTTACCGTATAGATCTGAATCGGAGAGTTGTCCTAGAATAAGAGATAGATAGATTGGAGTGATTAGGGTGGTTAAGCCTTAACTCAGTCTTATGCAGTGAGAGAGAGATATATATTTTAGTTGAGGTATGTAAGAGTTTGAATGGAGGTAGATATATCTCTACAGTCGTTGAGATTTCCTGGGTAATAATATAATTTAGTTGACGTGATGATTTAATTATTGGATTTTTTAGTTAATTATATTTTATCACATAGAGGAATTATATCAAATAATTCTTGGTTGGTAGTATCTTTTATATAAAAAGGGGGTTGGATTTGTTTCTAGAGTATCTATTATTTTATGCTCTCAAAGAGATGTATTTGCTAGATAGATAAAGTAGTGGTTTATTAGCTTTATCGTGTATAGCTTGCCCATGCAGATTTCACATGGATTGATGGTTATTCGAGAAACATATACTCAGAATTATTTATATATGATCAGAAATTAAAAATTACATATGGTAGAGAATAGGGTCTTGGCGTAGATGTAATTATCAGCTCACCTTTTTATGTGCATCTTAGTTAGACTAAAGAATTGGCTCCACAGGAGTATACTAAATGTAAATATATGGTAACTTCTGTGAAGTTTTGGCTCGAGAATTAGAGAGTAGATTTCTTAGTTACAGCTTGTTCTAATGTCTGTAGGATGTCTCTCTGAGATAGATGCAGGAGGCTTGAGTTGGTAATGCTCACGATACTGGAATGCATTTGATAAAACTATATGATCAAATATTGAATTAATCGGTATAGATATTTGTGTTATAAGCATTTGAGTTGTTTTTTGCTATTGGAAGTGGGGCATCGTGGTCTATCTTGATAGGGTACTGGTCGGAGTGGGTGTGACACTTTATGTTTTATGCATTTGTGTGCTTTGGAGGCTACTTTTTTCTATATCTCGGAACGATTTAGGGTGTATAGAGTGATATATTTGAAGCAGAAAGTAAACTTAGAGAATGGTATAAAACTATATAATGCAAGGTATATGCACTCTTTTAAATATTATATGTGAAACTATATAGTTGAAGAGTATTGAGATCTATCTTAGCTTTGCAATTTTGTTGCATTATATATCGATAGATCTTCTATCTCACCAATGATTATTCTGAGAATCATAGAGAGAGCTATTACTTAATGACATATGCTTTGGTGTTCTTGATCGACCAGATGGTAATTGGTAAAATATAGGATAGTTTCAGTCAGATTATCCGATTAATGTCCTTTGCTCATAGTATTGATAGATTCAATGGATTTGTGTGTATTGTGTCTGTCTCTTACTTTGTCTTTAACTCGATTGGTGTGTTCGTCAGATAACAAACCAGACCAGTGATACATATAAATTTTCCTCTCTAACCTAGTCTAAAGTTGTTGTACCATCTGGTTGGGCGATCTTTCTCTGCCTGGAGGTGTATAGATTGTATTTTATAATTTATAAATTCTCTAATTGTTTGAAAAATTTTGTGAGTGTATAGTATCTCTGAAGTTTGATTACTATCTGATCTAAAAAATTGTAGGTTTTGCTGGAGAAAGGTCTTTCGACTAGCTAAATTTCTACAATCAAATTGTGCTATGGTGATTCCATTCAACGTAAAAATTTCTCGAAATGCCTTTAAAAATTATATTTGCCCCTAATAAGCTGCTATTTATTATCTGACTCTATTTTAATTTCTACATAGCAAAACAGATCAAAATAATTTTTTTTTCGATTCAAAGAATTTACATCCATGCGTCTCTCTTGCCTTGGTTCACAGGCTTTTGGTCGAGTTTACAGGAGCGTAGACATTATGTGAGATAGAGAGCGTCTTAGCTGAGATAATATCCTACTATTTGAATAAGGATATATAATACTAATTCAAAGTGAATAAGATGGTATTGATCATTTCGACGATTCTGCAATAGAGGTTGTAAAATAGGGCTTGGAAATTTAAGAGATATAATGACTGCGCTATACTATTTATATAAGTTGAGTTTATTAATTATGAAGTGTAATAGGGTGGGAGCGAACTTACTTAATATATAGATGAGATATTTTACTATAGATCGATGCTGATTATGACTAAGGAATTGAATGAGGTGGATGAGACACACACACTTCTTGTTGTTAGTCGGCTAATTATGTTTATAGTTGAGTGCAAATGGCGTGTTTTTGATTCGCATCATTAATGAAGCTGAGATTTCTTCCAAAAATATTTTGTATTGATTGAACTTGTGAGTGTTTTGTGTATATCGGTTTGTTAGCTTTCGGAGGTGTTCTTGTTGCACGAATCATCATTTAGCGGTTGGTGTTCTAATGTTCATATGAATAGGGTGTGCTATAGGGTAGCTGGCTCTTTCTAAGTACCGGATTTGGTACGCTGCTCGAGATTATTTTCACTACCAGATATTTCATTTGCAGATATAATAGTTTTGCATATGGAACAGCGATGTGCGGAGTTATGAGCATACTTGAGCAGGAGAATTAGCATAAAGAAACTCGATATTATTAGGGATGCTCCTATGGTTTTTGAAGAATTACCCAGGGAGGTTAACGGATGTAGCTCAGCAGGGCATACTAAATAATAACTATCAAGATACGGAGGGTGTGAAGGGCTTGAAAAGTCGATATCATTTATTTATCTCTCTTAGTTTGCAGAGAAGACCCTATTTTGCCTGATCTTCAAAACTCGTTTTCTGTGTGTTTCGTTGTCTTGTTTGATCGGTGTATTTATAATTGGTGGTAAGATGTGTCTTAAATATCTATACTTCCCAGATTTCATGAGACATACGAATTTTTAACAGAAAACACACATCGTTCGGTGTTCGAGTGTGCTATATTCGTATTTTTTTGATTTTAAGGAAATTGAACTATTCATTATGTTTCGAGATCGGATCATGGTTTTTAATATGATTTTGCCAGGCGTTATGGTTGTGGAAGGCTCTTGGGGCGTCTTCAAAGGGGATTTGAGAAGGATTAAACGATGGTTGATGTAGTAGAGATAATATGGTTATGGTAAGAAATGAAGAGAGACGAGTTCAGATAAACAAGATTAAATAAGTCCGCTCAGATATTAATTGTTCTAAGACGACAGTGGATGATAGAAAGTGCGCCCCTCATGCAGTTTGCAGACGTATCTCGATACCTCTATCTATGATTCAAAAAAGGTTTTAGATATTAGGTTTTTACATTAGAAACCGGAATCTTTTGGTGAGTTGAAGATAAAGACAGTATGTGCTAGAATTACGCATGAGTATGTGTGAGGTGTTCTAATTGAAGTGCTCTTTGTTAAAGGTTTCATTTTAGTATTTGATCGGTTTTGGTAAGGCGGTGTGCATTTTATATTTCGAGGAGGGAAATAGTCAGTCAAAAGAGATAAGGTGTTGGATATTAGTGGTGAATGCTGTGAGTGTTTGTTATGCATAGGCATAATGTCGGTTTGGTGTTGCGTTTCTAGGATTCTAATTTAAGTGGGAGGGGTATTTTTAGATTGCTTTCTCGCGAACTTGATGTGCTATGAAAATGTTCTATCATTCGAATCATTGATGTCTTTTTCAGTGTTGGTGTTTATTCGGCTAATTACTGTATAGCGCTTGAGTTTTTAATCATATCTAGTTCTCGTCTTTTTTCGGTCCATGTATTTTTATTATTTGCTTTTCAAAGCATATCACCGGGTGAGCGAAACGAGCTCTCTTGCAGCGCGGCTTCTCTTTTGGAACTTGGGCTTTAAGCAGTCATTTTAGACTAATTTTTTTTTAGCACACCGTATGAAGAGCCAGAATGACCTTTGACTCGCGGAGAGATGTCTCACATATACGTCAGCGAGACGTTGACTATGTGACGCTTAAAACAAATAGCCTGACTGGGTAGGGTCGTATTAAGGGTCAAGCTTTATTTCTCCGCCTGCGTTTGCGTCAAGTGTAGTCATAGAGCTAAAAAATTCATAGGACAATTCTTAATGAGACTGGTATGTGTAGCAGAATACGTCTCGTTTTCACGATTCTTTTTTGGGAAATGTGATTTGGTAGTGTCAATATCAACAGAGGGCTCCATGCTTGGGTAGGGAGAAAATCTCATTATGATCGATACTAAGTAAATAATGAAATACAAATACAAATAAATAGAAATAAACGTTATCAAGAACTAGGAATTCGTTATTAAGAAACTAGGCAAAAAGTCATTCTCTATAATGGTCAATCTCTATTGATTTTTTATAAGTAATATTTGGTTTCTTTGCTTGTCGTGTTTAGCTAACTATTATATGCAAATTTCTCAGTAGATTAATTTAATACAAATCGCCCGTCCACCAAGTGTTGGTTAGAGTTTTTGGGCATACTTTGACACACGGAGGATTGTATTAGATTCGCTCATGATGAACTCTTTATGTGGCGGATCTGATGCATTCTGATACGTAGGCAAGTTGGCGCCCTCATCATTTCCATATCCGGCTCACCCAATACCCCATTCTTTCTCCTTTTCAACCCACCCCGATATGTATTAGGCACGCTAATTAATAAATATTGACGGATATTATGTACTATAGCCTAGGATATGTCTAAATGTGAGAGATTTTAATGAAATATCAATATAGAGTCAGAGATGATAAATTCAAGTTATTTGAGTATATCGTTAAATTCATGTGGTGTTAATTATATTCATTCTAATATACGTAAATATTCTAGATATGAAATATTTCGAAATCAATATATTTATATACTAGTTAATAGATGATGTGAGTTCTCATATTTTAGATTTTCGTAAAAAAGAAAAGGAAAAAGTTCATAGCGTAAGAACAAAAATCTGGTATATGCATTTTAAATCGCTGTCAAGATATTAAGAGATGATATGGATTGGGTAAGTAGTGGAGTACAGGGACGCAGCGCGGCTCTCACATACGCTTCGAAGTCGATAATGATACATGTCTAGTAGTCAATTATCGCATATTAGTAATAAATATAGGCATTGACTAGCGACTTCATCTACTCATCCATCACAAAATTTCAATGTTGATAGATTTGATTAAAATATGCATTTGCTATTATTGTCCATTTTGTGCATCCTTCCCCTGTTAATTTACTTTTGAACCATTATATTGTTGTCACGCATAGTCTCTCTACGCGCGTAGGAAATCTCTAGTCAAGTGCCAGCTCCAGTGTGTCGCTTGAGATTGGAACTACTAGACTCCTCTCAAATCTCGGAACTAAATTCCTGAGAATACACTATATGTCATTGCAGCATTGTTTTAGATTTTCTGTGGATATAGATGATGTGTAGCATGACTATTTACACAAACTTAAATAGGATACAATATATATCTATATTGTTATTATTTTATTAAAGTATAGAAATTTACTAGATATTACTTCAGCTTTTTGACTCAGTCTCATCAGTAGATTACGTGTCTGTATACATATTCATTAGACTCCATGATTTGTCTTATAAGGATAGATGAGGGAGTTCTGATATGTACGGATAAACTGGTAACTTATTATGGAATATAATGAAATGTTTTGAAAGTGAAGTAGAATGTGGAGGACCGTTTTATCACTTAGTTACATATATATCTAATGATATTATATTGGACAGATCTCTATTTCTGAAAACTAGAGAAATAACTATAGAGTATAAAATCATTGATTAAGTATCAAAATATGACAATATATTAAAAAGATTGAAATCATTCAAGAAATTTTAAGAGTGATAAGGGGTCTGCAGAGATAATAAGGAATGTTCTCATATATGATTGAATTAGTGGTATATGGAGTGAATATTCATATATATAACGTAAGACAATAAATGGCGTAGTACATGAATCGCAAAATTTATGAAATGCTTATACTAAAAAAAAATAGATAGGTTCAAGATTTAGATACAGAACAAATAGATATATGGGCTGACACTCAAACCATTCTAGAATATGTATATCGAGAAGTGCAGCTTCGTTTCTCACACATATTGTCCATATCGGACATATACATTGAAAAATATAAATGTGGAAAAGTAAGAATTTAAGAAAGACACGAGAGAGCTAATAGCAGCTCTAATCTCTTGTCCTTTTAGTAGACAGCGGGTCGACTTCTCATAGATAGAGCTAGCAATTCTTGAGAGCTCGATCTTCAGACTGTTGCTGACAGCTGGACATCGTTGTTTACAGATAGAGAGAGTCAGATACATTGTCAAGCTGAGGTTTCTAGAGTTTATTGAGAAGATTCACATCACTTTAGATTCTCATTAATATACAAGGTATGAACTATTATGAAATGTAATATTCTGCCTGTAGCATATAGTGCACAAGGCTAACTCTGGATTTCAATCATAAATACAGTTTGCTATATGATCGTCGTTGTCAAACCGATTCAGGTGCATTTGTATTTAGCTTTATGTATTTGTTGGATATAGGAACCTACACCATCAAGCAATTATGATAATTACGGTCACCATACAAATCCATGCTATTCTCGCTGGGTTCTGGTGTTTTGGCTCGCACAAGTAATAATTCAACCGGCGTTTTGTGCACGGACCTTGTTTAAACTTAAAGTGAGTGATAGTTCCTGAGTGCAGTACACGTAGCAGGCATGTCGGATCACGTCACTATAGGCATATTGTTATCATGCCATTCGGGGCATAATAGGACTTAAGCTAAGAGCAATATCGATCCTGTCGTATATATTGCTATAAAATGTAATTTAAGTTACTAGTCAACGGTGTAACTCCATGGCTTTGAGGGCACTATGATCGGGAATCCAATTGTGGCATGTCTTCCATTGGGATTAATCGACTCGGTGATATAGTCGAAGTCTCCTCTCTATGTATGCAATGTCTCTGATGTCTGAAGACTTTGCTGCAGGTTTTCCACGCAGGTTCAGGATCTTAGCTATGGATAAATATACAAGGAGGATGATGCAGAGCATATGGAGAAGCAGTGAATATTTGATTATGAATTGATTATAAATTAGCCCGACCGTCTTGATTCTATATACATAACAATACGGGCATATGAGACTTCGGTTCACAAGTATAGAGCCATCTCAACTCTCGCGTTCTTCTTGTTTTAATACTAATTTTCTGCACATTTAAGGATATTTTTTATTGAGATTCAATATGAGAATACAGCAAATAAAATTTGGAAGGAACTTCACTCTTTAATTACAAGGCGCAAAATTCGAAATGGCGGCAAATTTTGTGGCAAAAAATAAGTGACAACTAATCAAAGTATGTATAATTGTTAATGTGATAATGATTTACTCTGTATACATTTAGTATTTGTCACAGACACTAATAATTTTAGTCACTAAAGTATCTAGATGATTTAAGTGTATGGAATTGATCAGAGATTGTGCTCGATTCTTAGATTGTTAGTCTCAAAAGATAGATCGATAGCTTTTGTTATGCTGGTTGCAGAGATGTGGAATTAAGTCTTAAAATTCATATGTTGGTAAATTACATGTGTCTTCTGTATATAGGCATGCTTCATGCATTAAATACCAAGTTGAGAAAGAGACATGCAGATTTTTGGCCTTATATGTTCAAAGAGTTAGCCAAGCCATGTTGGATTCGAGTAGCTCTGAGCTCTACAATACATAGATCCACTCGTGGTATTTAGCAAGTGTCATTCCAAAAGGCTCAATCATTTTGTTTTAAGTCAGGTTGATTATATTGTTTTATATTATACATCATGATGAACAGGTGTGTAATAATGCACAGTTGCGGTTCTTGAATTTAATGTAGTTTCAAATTTCTTATCAGCACCATAATGATGTAATTGTAGGTTTATCAGAGCGGTCTTCATAAGTATATACATTCAACAAAACCTGTAATCATCAGCAAGTATTCAACTATATTTTCCTTCTAAAAGCCTTGAATGTTAGTTCTCTATAAGAGAGAGGACTAATTTCATAGAGAAGTCAAGGGGACTAGAGTCTGTTTCTCTATAGTTAGACGCGGGGAATGTCATAAAGCACCATTAGTGGACCATACAAGATTGCAAGCCATCTTGGTCGGAAAAATTATGTCCTGAAGTCTAGTTAATAACGATAAGTGTCTAGTCATCAATGGCAGTATGTTCTGAGTTTTGTGAAGATGGACTACAAATAGTATGTAGGGCTACTATACGTCGGCTTCACGAAGAATTCAGCAGACAATAACCTATAGTAGGGTTCCCTACTCTATTGTAAGAGAAGCATGGATAAAGGAGGTATGTCAATGCTCGCGCTCTGCTGAGTTGCGCGCTAAGAGGCGACAAATCAACTTTCAATTAGATCGCTTACGTAGATGTGTCTCGAATAAGGCCAGTTGTCTGTCTCAAATGATATAGTGTAGTGTGCGTGCGTAAATATGTGTCTTGCTGAATGTCTATTATAAGAGTTAGTAACAATCTGAAAGGTAATGGACGCTGAATTTATAAAGTGCGTAGATATCATCAGTGAACTAGTGAGGTTCTGGCACATCCTTCTTTGAGCAGACGATATATGACAGGCTCTATAGCGCCTAACCATTGGGATCTGGCTCTTTCACTGTGTGTTTGTAGAGATATGCTGATGGACGGCATTTAAAGTAATTTTGATCGAGAAAGATATTTTGTATGTGATTGATACTACTATTGTCGTTCACTCATGCCGCGCACAGACTAGGTCTTCAGTGAGGCTCTATGACGTTTAAGGAGAGATTCATACTATATTATTATGGTTCAGATTGTGTGTTAAGTTGGATGTACCATCTGAACAGTCTACATGATGAGGAGCTCGATTGACTAGTCTTACTGGTTGATGTGTTATCAGACGTGATTAGGAAAGGTAGGCCATCAAGATAGCTGACCTCAACTATAGGACTGCTTGTCGTCGTACATGTAGGTAAAGGAGTACGAGATATGTAATATGGTGGTATATAACAGTATGCTCATTGTGATATATTTCGGAGTTGGCATGTTAGATCGATAACCAAGCGAGAGATCAGAGTAGGAGCAAGAAGAGAATTGACTAGAAGATCGCTAGCGTAGTAGTAGGGATATCTCTGCTGTGTCATAGAATATATATAGGAATCATACATGAAGAGGAGAAGGAATGTACACAGTGCACTTCTGTCGCACTTTTTATCCATCTGTGTGTGAATGAGTGGTGTGTAACATGGAGAGTGTACTCAACTGACCAGATATCATGTATCATAGCATTTTTTGAGATGGAGCTTCACGCATCGAGTTTCCAGAGACACTCACAAGGAGCATCGCGGCTCTCATAAACCTTTTCATATTGGCTTTGTGAGCAATGTCATAATGTTCATGATCTTCAATCTACAGAACAACTGTACTAATAGTGAGATAAGATGGGGCATGTGCTTAAAAGGAAAAGGTACGAGTGTAAATGAAGAATAGTATATTGGGAGAATGGGTACAATAGTAGTATGCTAATAACGGACTTACATCGCAGCTAGACAGGTGGGTAGGTAGACAATTTTAAGGATCGTATTAGTAGATCAGCTAGTTGCATAAAATCGACCAATTAAGCAGAGGCCCACATGAAGTAAAACATATTAGCTGCTAGCAGCTCATAGAAGGATCGCAAGAGAGCGAGCCTAACCGGATGGGCTATCTACCGAGTGTGCTAGAGCAGGACGCGAAGTCTGAAAAGTATGTAACACATATAGCAACTCAAGGCTTGACTGAGACATAAAGGGCTTACATATAGGATGATTCACACAAACGCCTGATAATACTATACGGAGCGTCGTCATTGTTCGTCTCATTTGAGATAAGTATCAGTATGGAAGAGTGTCAGTAGAGAAGGGTAGGAACTTCTAGTTCTCACTATTGCGAAAAAATATGTTGATGATAGACAGTCAGAGTGAATACAGAACAAGGTTAACATGAGGGTGATGAGGAGAGGTCTACAATGCGTTATGACATCGCGAGTAAAGTTCGGAAGAAGAAGAATATGGGGGGTATAAATAATGTTATGAAATGTGATTCTTTTGCAAGGCATCGGTAGTGTAATGAGAGAATGAAGAGAAGTAAGAGGAGAGAGTATCGAGCAGATGATGATAATGAAGAGATGAGTAAAGATGCAGCGAGAAAGCAACTTATATGAGGAACCAATTAGACTGCGCTAGAGACAAAACGCAAGAATAATGAAGTGTTTCATGTCACTGGTATATAAGGTATTAACAAATCGGGCTTGTGGGCTTCACAAATGTGGTTGTTGGCGAGAGAGAAATCTCACATGTGGGCTCTAGAGAAAATATAACATAGCTTCATATGTTTCTCCTCACGAACGTGGGAAAGATTCGCCTAAGGATGTTGGGTCAGGATTTTATGACAGATAGTATTAGATGTTAGTAGTTGGAAATATAGTTGGATTCCTATATTAATTTGTCATCGCATGAGTACTTGATTTATCTTATATCAGTCAGTGGTCATGGCTCAATAAGACTGAGGATTTTGCACTCGCACTTGTGCATATTGGTCATAATTATTAAAGTCGGTAATGTAATTTATATTTCTTTTTACATTGGTATTTTGTAAAGAAGACGCAAAGAATAATTTTTGTTTAATCGATGTACGTAGTTGATGTTTCGACGATATAAGCTTTAAATTTGATACAGAGTTCATGTAGAGACGCAATATACAGTAATAGTATCTAGATCTTAAGAATGTATACCGACAGGGTAATAATATTATGTATATTGGTACTATATAAGCAGCAGAAATGCATATCAGTCACACAGTTTATCTAATGGTAGCGTATCACTCACGAGTCAGATCGAGATGTACAATCTCGTTTTATGAGATTAAATCAAGGAGTTTCCGGTTGCAAATATATCATGATGCCCTAGATTGGAGATAGAAGCATACCTCCCTATTGATATTTCATTAACTGTACGCTAAGATACAATTAAGGGCAATATATATTAGATGATGAATAGGATAATTATACTCCATATCAATCTTCAGCTAGCACTTGTACCTCTATATAAAAATATTAATGACTTAATTTATGATAAGATAATACTCTCTAATAAGAAATATAATACGAGATAAATTAGCACAATTGCCAAGATAATATGAGGCGTCATCAAGAAGATGAACTTTGGAGAACTGAGAGCATAGATGGGAAGAGTTTTCGTATACTAGTGCGAATATGATAAACTACTTAAGTGTATATCACAGAACAGCGGATGTTTAACATGAAGTCTCTAGATACCTATTCCCTGTGCCATTTTATGGCTACACTTTAATATTGTGGTCGGACACATGCAATCAGGGTTATAGTCTAATGGACTTGTTAATCTGGGACCTTATACATTTTTGTGTTACCGCATAGTCAATATTTAACTATTAATAGTTGTAGATAACTTAAACTGCACAAGATGGGCAGTATCCATTAAATTTCACTACACATCTGCCTAACATTAAGTACATGATGTCTCTCTATCATGGTTTAGAGTTTATTTAACATTTTGGGATGATTACATACTAGTGAGCACACCATGGATAGGGGTGGATGAGCCGGATTAGGTAGCATTACTAATGTTATATATTGCTTTTCGTGAGTAGTGGCAGAATTAGGAAGCAGGAGGATTAAATATGTTCTATAGAACCATTTGATATTCTGTCTGGATTGCATTCTTACAAAATATTCTCTAATACTGTGATGTATCACGCACAAAGTCAAGGATAAACAACTTCAACTGGTGACATCAAAGTGATATACCAGACTGTGGATGTAGATTTATGAAAATAACGTAAAGACTAAGCCGATAATTCGTAACTTTGATATTATCTCTCAGCCAGTAAAAACATTAACATCAAGATAATTGTCTCTAGGCGACATTTGTTACATGAAGATGTGTATCAGACACATTCTTTGTAGAAGATGTGCATCTTCATAAATAGATAATCACATTGTCTAAGCGAAAGACAGATACGAAGTATGACAAGATTTCAAGAAACATAGTTTAAGAATGACTAGTCGTGAGACTATAAGTAAAATCTCAGATTTACTTCAGATATCTCATCAGACTGGAACTCCTTAGAGCTTAGACATGTAGATGGAATATAGATACCAGTGACAATTGTGTGCGAGAAGAGCATTGCTGATCTACTTGTGTTGAGTGCTTGACTCATTTCAGCAACTAAATTATACTTACACTAAGGATATTATGAAAAATATGTCTCAGAGTTCATTTTGAGATCACTACCAAATATAGGAAATCAGGCATCATGCAAGATGTTTGTAAATTATGATAGACTGTAAATACGATCAGAAGATGAACACATATTACAGAAACAGACAAATGTCAGCATTGCTCTCTAGGACAGGATATTCCTGCGCGTCACCACTGATATTGCTTACTCTTATCACGTATCTAGAGCATAGGGACTCTTCGGGTTGTACTGCTTATGAGAAGATAACTTTAATCAGTTGAAAATAGGATCATTTAGAGACACTATGAATTTTTCCAGCTGACACAAGATATAGCACACTTTGGATCAACTCGCTACTATTGTTACCGCATGGAGACTAGAGATAATACTATACAGCATTATTCAATTAGTCAGAATTTGACTTCGTGCGCCCTCTCCATCTCGTGTAGACTGGATTCACATTTGCGCGCGTCAGATCGTTCAGTTCGAGATTGATATCTTCTATTGCATATTACATATCTGTACATTCCAAAATTGTATTTATGTCATTATTAATAATAATTTGTCCTTTATATAATTCCTATGTTGTTATTCTTTGTTACTAGTACAACGTGTCGCGAGACCTGATATGATATCGTCAATTATGGATATCGATGTATTGATATGAATCATTATCATAGGTCTTAAGAACATATGGATGTGCACTATTTGTCTACATAGTCTCGTAGAAGGACGTAACTCTTTTATATCTAGATAATTACTTAGAATTTAGATATCCCATAGTGGCAAATGAGCTCGTATGAGCACCAAATTGTGGAATTATTGAGTAAATAAAGGAGAAGAAACGGAGTCATATAATCCACAAATATCTGAGTGCAAACAGTTTCGCGCCAAAAGTGAACATGAAAGATTAACATGAGTTTTTGGCTAATGGATACAGTGTTTGGACGTCGGGCTAACAGTGTGGTGTAATGAGCAGATTCAGTTGGGTACACTCTGTTGTAACACGCCATGCGCTCGTTAGCGCGCGCAAGCACACTGTTCATGTGTCTGTACATATGGAATGCCAGCGCGCGGTTCGCTAGAGTAATCGGAGCAGTCAATCATGTTCATAATGATTTGTCTATGTAAGAGAAATTTCAGCATTACACTCTATTATATATTCTAGTCGGACTTTAGCTTCTCATTAATTAAGTCTGTCTTAATTGACTCTGCTCAATGATAGATGTGATATTCCACCAGCTTGATTTGAAATTCTACTCATTATGTTAGAGATTTGACGTGTAATATAGATATGTTAAGAAGAATATGATTTTAGAGTTGTATATGGGAAATTGTAGGTAGGTATGATAGAGCTTAGTGAAAGACTGGTGAACCGTAATGTAATGGAAATAGATGGAATTTAGATGACGTTTTAGAGATAATAGCTGACTATGAATAATTGTGTACATGATAGGTATCATTCACTTAAGGTTAAATTATTATTCGAGTTACACCAATCTATATATTACTTAAGCCTTCGCATCATCGCACCACGGTGCAGCGCAGATGGAGGCTCAGTCGACTTGGGTGCTGAATGTGTAGGAGTTTATTCGGACCTGCTGTCGTGCTAGGCTGATTTAAGTTGGGTAAGCATGTAAATCAACGGAGAGAGCTGGTTTTATCAGTGATTTGACATTTATTAAACCGTCACTGTGTATTATATTCTCTATAACCAAATTTTCAGAATAAAATTAAATTACACATATTGCTTTTTTAATCTTCATGTTCTTTTAGATATTTTCTATGTATTATAGTATTATTATAAATATACAATAATTACAAAAATTACAGCAACGATGATCTAAATTACTCAATATTTTTATTTAAATTACAATTACGGACTAATTACAACATAAGTTACACCTTAAACCTTGAGGTTTATGTGTATTTTATCGAATCATTAAAGTATTATCTTTTAGTTATGCGATAAATATTCATTAACATTACAGAATGCGTATAGTTCTCTAATAATTTGCATATAGAATTAGTTAGATATTACTTTAAATAAGATATCATTTGAAAAACTAGTAATATTATTATGGTAAACTTTATGCTGATATATGATATTATAATTTATGAATATAGTTAACCGATTTTTCTCGCATACATATTTCTTCAGAAATCATTTTTTTGAAAATATTTTCAGGAAAAATATTTACGTCTTTATTTGAGATAAGCTATATTTGGGAAGATATATTTCTCACTGATATAATATCTTATTTGTGTAGTTTTAGTCGAGAAAAATGTTTAGTACTTTAGAAAAATAAGTATTTCAATTTCAGAATCTTTTTTAAATTTTAGGAAAAATTTCTTTATTTGATTACGGATAAATAATCAATATATTCTAATCTCATATTTATATATAATTAAGAGTAAAATAATAACACCTTTACGTTAGATTAATATTGACGTAATATCAGATCGAGTGATACTAATTTGCATCTATATACATAAAACAACTTGTATAATTTAAGCATACATATGTGATGTGCTATAGAATGTATATGTGAACATATAATACGCAGAAATATTGCTGATAATTATAGACCATAATATTTGGAGAATACTTTGAATTTTTCAGAAAATTCTTCTAAGGATAGTATGTAGAGATAGTAGATATACATTCTACAGTAAATAATTATGCATATACATAGTATTACTATAGAGATAAGAATTAGACTGCAAACTTCGAGTAGATCTAATCAGTTATGATTGTTTGAGGTAAGTGTATAAAGAGTAGCTCGAAGATTACGTAAATAATTATGAGGGACTTTATTGGAAAACATAAAGAAATAAAAAAATTTATATCGGTTCTGTATGCTGGACTACATAGGTGGCCATAGGTACTTGCAGTGTCTGAAGGCGAAAGAGGACCGTACGCTGTATGGATTGTAGAGAGAGAAAAAGAGTAAAGTGTAACTAAAGATTTGATGGTGTGAGGTTTGAGGGAATTTGGAGGACACACTCAAAAGAGTATAAAGTTTCTCTCGTACGAAATGTTATAGTGTTATAGTATACTAGATAATATATTGCGGTGTCATAGGTCTGTGTGCTTTTGATACAAGATGTCATAATGTTGATATTAATAAAAACAAACAGATACAACTGGTCGAGTCGTTGTTGGATAATTAATAGAATATGAGTCTGTTTCAGATATGTATGATTATAGTGTACCTAGAGATAAAAGATAATATAATTCATGCGTGTGAATCTCATCTAATAATATTGTTTTACAAATATGTGATGAGGACCTATATGTATAAATAATTTTATAATAGTCTCTATTATAATTAAATAGGTGTTTCAGTCAGGATAATATCATTTATTATTTTGTTAGAGAATAGAGCTGAGAATTATCGATCGCTTGTTGTAGTATTAGAATCTTAATAATTCAGAAAATGCCTCCAAAGCCTGTATATCTGTAAAAAAGAAATAGTATGAGACTTTCTATAGATATAGTCTTTAGAAAATAGAATATAGATGACACTAATTATTCTAAGATCCATGTTCACTACATCTGTTATACATTGAATAATGAATATTGTTTTTTATTGAGTAAACTCTCTACTATGTTATATTTAGTGAAAATTAGATTGACGTTCTGGCATATATATTAGGAAAACCATTCTAGATGATCTAGTGACTAGAGAATTATATCTATATGTTCTCTCACGCTCACTTTATAATATAAAATGCAAATATCGTTCCCATTTATTTTAGTGCACCATAAATGTATTTTGATATGTCTATTTCATTCATGCAAGTTTTAAATGATTATGAGCTTTTCAAGGTTATTTGGGCTATATTGAGTTTGGATCATTGATTCTAAATAAGTATAATAGTAAAGTCTTTTTTTATATTTATATTTTGGTATTTACGATGTGTCTCAGATCAAGGTATATTTGTATATTATTTTTTTAGTCTTCTGATGTAAGTGCATCGTCATTGTTATACCGGATCGTCTAATCAGACCATTGGATATGATTAATTCAACAAAATATTACGTTCGATGAAGTTTGGACATTTTTTGTTATACGGATGGTGACATATCTTATTTGATTCACAATCAACGAGGTTCAAAACGATGCAACTTTCCAACAGACCATGTGATTTTACATCAGACCGCTATATATATTCACATATGTAGAGTATTGTTACGCGTGTAAGTTTGGAATTAATTAGGCTCACAGATGTTGAGATATCATAATCGGGACGCTAACAAAGAATTTTTTTTATATTTAGGAATGGTTTGGAGTATTCATTTAGGAATGATTTTATTTAAATTAACACTAGTAACGGTTAATTTATACATTTAGGAACAGTTTTTCTCCACTTTTTATTTAATAATGAAATTTTAATTTGTTTGGAAGGGATTTAGGAGCGGTCATTATTTTAACCGTCCCTAGCTTTTAAATTTTTTCTTCGTTTTTCTGTGAAATATTGTAATATTTTCAAGAATATTTTTATGTATATGCCCGTTCCTAGTGGAAATTTTATATTATTCCCTTTATTTAGGAACGGTTACGTAATAGGAACGGTTTAATTTATAACCGTTCCTATTTGGAACAGTAGTAGTAATAAAGTATTAATAATACACTAAAACCATTCCAAATTGCACCTCAATTTGGAATACATTTACTAACTGTCTTTTTTTACACCAATTGTCTCACATATAGGAACGGTCAACTCAAGACCGTCCCTAATTTTATTAATATGATCCAGAAAGAGTTTCAATTATTTTCCATTATAAATTTAGAGCGATCTTAGGAACAATCATTGTAAGTGTTATTTTGAAACATCATTTGGAATGGTTTTTCCGTTCCAAAACAATTAGACATAAAAAATATGGATCATGACGTCATCAATCACTTTCCGTTTCTCTTGAGTTCCAATGCCTGTTTTAATAAAGCACGGGCTTCGGAACGGTCGTGGGATCCGTGCCAAATCCCACTTTTTTTTCTTTTTGTAGTTGTAGGAAATTCTATCAAAGACTAAAAAATTTGTATTTTTGACTAAATTTGCGATGGAAGTACATTCGTGCCCTACTTTCCCACGAAATTTTCGACTACAGGTTCTATTTTTCGATGGAGTGTACAATTTTTTCGTCTATCAAATGATTCCGTCGAAAAGTAATAAAATCCGTTACAAAATCATCAGAATTTGGGAGGAATTTTGGGACCAATATGAACCGTTAGAAATTTCCGTCCAAATAAAATTTTTTTTTTAAGTGTCATAGGCCACTGCTTTGTTGCTCTATCAAAATTTTAATATTAAATATATTGTAAGTTTTATAAGTTTGCATTTATTAGAATACGAAATACCTATCATATTTGATAAAAGTAAGAATTTAAATTTTATTTTTTGTTTATAATTATTTTTAGAAAATAACAAGGCGTCTCAATGTAAAAGTGGCAACCTCATAGACCTTTGTAATGTATTTTTTTTAATTCTTTGCTTTTTGATGTCCAATTTTACTTGTGTGTGTGTGTATATATATATATATATATATATATATATATATATTTGGTGTTTTAGTTAAACTTTTTTGTTTCGCCTTTTAAATATATTTTTTTAATTTTTTTATGAGAATCTACCATGATGAATTCTTATATTTACTTCTTATTTCTTTTTAATTTTATTTATTTATTTTCTCTTATATATTATTAATTTTTTATTATTTACTTAAACTTTTTTTAATCTTTATTCCTCCATATCCAATTGATTGCTTTTGTGTTTTTTAATTGATTTATGATTTTTTATTCAAATACTACCTTCAACTACAATAATTCATTCATATTATTTTTAAAAATTTTATAATTTCTTTAAATGAAATAATCATGATTTCTAACTTATATATTTTGATGCCAGATGCTGCTCAACCAGGGACCACAAAAGCCCGACCATCTTCGTCCACTACTGCTTCTTCGTCGACTGATACCCAGCTTGATAAAATAATATTGGTCTTGAGTGCATTGTGCGTCAAGATGGAGATGCCACACATATTCCCCGAGGTGCAGTTAACCACTGATGTCCTAGTTAAGGGAGCAACACAATTGGCAAGTCGGGGATGTTGTTGACCCTGAGCTTTCAAACGAGCTAGAATCATTAGATTAGGATTTGTTGAAATTTTTAATTTGCACATTGTAAAACAACACTATTTATTTTTTAAGTAAGGATACTTTTAATGGACAAAATATGGTTCCCAAAAACTTATTTTTCATAAAATATTAAAGAAATTATAAAAAAATTATATAAAACATAATAAATATCGAAAATATTTGGGAAGAATTTTGTGACGACGGTTATAGCAAATTACGTCAGAATAATTTGTCACAGAAATTGTCATCTACTTGGTCTCAAATTCCGTCCCAAATTCATTGAAATTTTCAAAATGATTTGGAATGTCCGTTGCAATATTTTATTGTTGTTTTGCCTCGAAATTTGCCACGAAAAACTCATTTTTTGGGAATTCCATAGCAAAGTCGTGGCAAATTTGCCACGAAAATTTCTGCTCCAAAAATTCCATTGCTATAACATTATTTTTTGTAGTGAATGTAGAACAAAATATAGATATAGAAAATATATATAATATAGATATAGAAAATGAAAGTCAACATATGTATCTATTATGGCACATGATAATATTTCTATACGAGGTTGTAAATTATCTGAATCAAGTCGAACATATCATTACTCAAAGTTGTTTGAATTGTTATTAAGCTTGAAAATTTATGTTTGAATTTCGTGTGATTATTAATCTAATTGAGTTCAAACGTATTTCAATTAGATCAAACATGAGCTCGTGTAATTTAATATTTTTAAGTTTATTTTATTACTTTTACATTAATCAATTGAGCTCGTCAAGCCAAGCTTTACCGAACCAAAAAATTTGTTCAAATTAAGTTTCTAAAATTTAACAAATTAAATTTGAACGGGTTTTAACTAATCAACTTCAATCAAATATCAAATAGTTTGAATTATCTTCCAACCCTATTTCTATACTCAAATCCAATGTCAACGAATTGCACTTTTTCCCAATACATTTACTAAATTATTTCCTAAGATGAAACCATATATATACTCCAAACTATATTAATTAACAATGAAAACACGAACAGAAACTAATAGTTTATGCAACCTTTTTTTTCATTTTTTTTATTTTGGAACAAACATATCAATCATTAAATTGACACATCGTCTGTTAAATCCATTCCTCAAAAAATGCAATTGAAATAGTAAGATGGAGAAGAAATGATGGCTGAATGCAGCACCTGAAGTGACTTTGTCAAGAAATACGTACATGCATGTTCCAATATTATTCTAATATTCATGAATATAAAGTGATGGTATGTGTTTGATTTTGTGATAATCTTCTCCTTCTTCACCATCCACCACTCGTACCCTGTTCATGAACTTTTCGGACATCCAACCAATGAACAATTCTTTTAGAGCAGTGATGAATTTCAGTCCATCCGGAATCATCTGCAAGTTGTCGCATTCAAACATAGATAGAAAAAAGAGATTGGGCATCGCTCCTTCCTCCACTCTCCACTCCTCTAAATTGTACAAACTATCGAACGCAAGCAGTTTGAGCTGAGGAAATCCAGTTGCCCGACAAACCATACGTTTGCCCACATACGCATCGTTCCACAACCAAAGATTTTGCAACATGGGAAGCTGCCCTAGTATTTCCATTGGGTCTTTCTTATATTAGACTCTGAGAGTACCAAACTAATCATATTATGATACAACTCAGGTTCGTAGGTCGGTAATTTGCTCAAGGGACATAAAACTTTCAACCAACTTAGCGAGCGACACATCAACATCTTCCTGACAAGATTCGAGCCTTCTTCCGAATTGATACCACAATCATGCTTGATCTCAAGTCCTACCTCACGAAATTGATCTTGATTACTCAGAATGTGATCAACAATCATGCAGAGACTTTGATGGTCGGTAACGTCTGCGTCCAATACTTGAAGCTTCGGCAGTTTAAGGAGATGGGCAGTTTCATCGGTCTCACTATTGAACCCATTCAAAGTTTCCAACTCATCCAAGCCCTCGAGTTTCAATTTTCCACCCCCAATAATACTCCTACTATCACTATGTAGCAATAGATGCTTCAAGTGCCTCAGTTCATGTATGGAATTAGGTAACTGGATATCGCAACTTACCTGCAGATCCAACGACTGCAAGCATGGCAGCTTGCACACGGATTTTGGCAACTCATCCACCTCACTGTCTCTTATACTCAAGTGCTTCAGCAGAACCAACTTTTCAATTCCCTCGGGCAACTTCTTATTCTTAAATTGTTGACTTTCCAATATTAAGATTTTGAGAAATTTTAACATTCCTAAATTAACACCTTCGAAGTTGTCCCGATGTCCATATCCCTGCTGCTTTTCGACTAACAAAAGAGATCGCAAATCTTGATTTCTCATAATGTGATCACCCCTAACTTCATCCAGATTGAGTGCCAGTCTACTTGTGTTGCATACTAAAGACTCGTCGTCTCCTCCCGTCTGCATGTCCACAACCTTCATAAACTTTTCTTCTTTTGCCATTGACAAGCAAAGCTCTCTAATCAGATCATGAAGCCAACAAGATTTAAACCTATAATATATCGACTCGTCATCCTTTCTCACTTGTACCAGGCACCTATTCGCCAATTCACACAAATAGCGGTCTGCAACATTTATCAGAGTTTCTCCTCTTCCTTTGTCTTCAGATGAAAGCATGCCTTCAGCCATCCATATTAAATATAGTTTCTCTGTATTTATATCTTTGTCCTCGGGAAAACATCCTAAGTACAAAAAACAAGGCTTCAAGTTGTAAGGGAGCACGTTGTAACTCAACTCCAATATTTGAGCCACTTTTTGATCTTTTTCCACTCCTTTCCCACGTTGTAGATACGCATCAATGTTTTTGCAGACATTCTTCCACTCAATCAAAGTTCTTTCCCGCTGCAAAATTCCTCCAACAATGGAAACAGCTAGTGGTAGATACCCACATTTCCTTACAATTTCCCTGCCAGTTTTCTCGAACCGTTTTAGTTGAGTAGGAGATACCCCTGCATTATACACAATAAGTAGATGCAAGTTACTCAGGCTTGTTAATTCAAAGATAAGCTCTAATTCTTGATCCAATTCATTGTAAACCAAGAGGGTATTTGGCCGAGCTTATAAGTTACTAAAAACATAGATGTTTGGGAATTTATAAATTTTAAAAAATCATTCGATAAATTTTTGTTAGAGAGCTTATAACATAACAAAATAAGATCATGTTTTGGAACTTATAAACTATTTTCAAAAAAGTTAACTTCACCCAACTTTTTTATAATATCGTATAAGCTCTATAAAATCAATATTTTACAATGCAATAATATTCTGATTGATTTATCTATATTCTATTTCTACATGTATGACAATTCACTGTATTAAATGATGAAGGATTCTTTTTCTTTCCCTCCCTCTAGAATTTTAAAGAATTTTATTTATTATTTAATTTTTCTTGCATCGAAAGAAGCGAGTTTCTTAACATAATATTGCAAGGTGATATTATATTAGGTCTTTTATACCCTCAAGAGGGTTATTCTGAAACATTCCAGCTTCTAAGGGTTGTTTTGAAGCATTCTAAGTCAAAAATTCTCAAGAACGTCCATTGAGAAGTTTTTTAGAAACTTACACTAAGTGATATATTTATGTGATGAGTATAACATTCATCAACGACAAATATGTGGCGTCTATGCACTTTAGTGGGTGCTTGACAAATGAGTTATCAAGTTCACTGAATTGGCTAATAGGAGTTGTAATAAGGAAGCCCATGTAGCATGATCGGTATAACTATAATTCTTTAGCTACGATAGAAGAGATATTAGTCCTCCAATCTGAGGAGCCACAATAACCTTGTGTATAGGGCGGTTGTATCTTGGTCCTAATTGATATGATTATAGTATTGCGAGTTTGCCAAAAGCACTGCACTAGTACAATCAGAACATACATGAAAGTTGGTATGTTACAAGGAGGAATCCATCGTCCATCATGAGGTAATGATTTCCTATGTCCTCTGGACCGTATTAATATGTAGAAATCTGTGGCCACAAGTGTTGGTCGACTAGAAAAACAGTTTCCTATATTGATGAATGAGAAACACAATCAAGAGTGGATACATAATTATCAAAGTTAAGAATGGGAACCAATTTAAAATTTCGTATCCTAGACGTTGATCGGAAGATAGCTTGATGGAAGAACTGTATCTGTATAGTACGTGCAGTTTACGGTTCACACATTTTTCACCTATTCTAATTCCATGGACCATTAATAGAGGTCACCCATCGTAATATGTACTCTTGAACTAATTAGTTAATCAAGAGTGATTAATTGAATATGATTTAATTAATATAGGAGAAGTTAGTTATCGAATTAAATTGTATATGAGATACAAGTCTAAGTCTAAGGATCTATAATGATCACACACATAACGGCAAAATATCACTTTTGGTCCCACTAGATAGGGTCATTCTCACTTTTGGTCCCGAGCTTTACGTGCTCAACACTTTTGGTCCCAAAACCCTAATTTTTTGACACAATTGGTCCTGTGCCGTTAGAATTAACGGAAAACGGCAATCAACAGTTAGTCAATGTTAGTCAACGGTCAGTCAAAAGTCAATTTTTTTTTTAGGGAAAAAAAGGCACCAAAAAATATTTTTTTGCTATTTATATATGTAAATAACCCACAAACACTACATAACATTTTCATCTTTTTCTCATCACTTTTAAATTGATAGAAATATGCCAAAAGATGTCACAAACATCTCGAAATTCTACAAATATTGAATGCTATTATCACAAATTGATGGCTTAAATGCATAAAATCCCTCTGTATTTTAAAAATTCAGCAAAAACCCTTCTTGTTTTTAAAAAAAACTGAAAATCCCACTACAAACTGATCGTCATGCCCTTGCTTATTATATTTTTTTATTATTTTAATAACTATTGGATCTTTTTTTAATGAATAAAAGCTCTGAATTTGATCAATTTTTCGTAACTGCTGATTTTAAAATTTTGAAGGATTAAATTTATCAAATTTATAAATTATAAAAATATTTTATTTTTAATATTATAAAATTATTATATTTCAATATAAATTAATAAAATATAAAATAAAAGTATTAAATTATTATTTATTTTAATATAATTACCCTAACCCCCCCCCCCGGCTGTCTGCCCCTTCCCAACCCCATTGCCTGCCCCTCCCCGCGCCACCACCAGCAACCCCTTCCTCTCCCCCCTCCGCCAGCACCAGCAACGGCGACGCCGCCCAATCAAGGCTCGGGCGGCATCGCCAAGAGGATTTGGGGAACGGCGACACCGCGAGTCTGGGCGCGGCGTCGCCGTCCGCCCAAGTTGTTTGGACGTTGGCGTCGCCGTCGCCCAGAGCTATTCTGGGCAACGGCGACGCTGCGCCCAGATTCGAGGGCGATGGCGATGGCGATGGCGATCGCCATCGCCATCGCCCTTCTCGACGGCAGTGGGGGCGGCGGCGATGGCCGTCATCCCCTAGTTTGATTTTTTTTTTTTAAGAATTGATTTAAAAAAAATTAGTTATTAAAATTTTAAATTTAATTAAAAATTAAATATTTCTTCTTAAATTTGAATTAAGAAGAATTAAATTTTTAAAAAGTTTAAAATGATTTTAATAAAAAAAATGATTTAAATTTAAAAAAATATAATATTAACCATTGACTAACGGCACGTGACTTGTCACGTGTCGTTTTCCGTTAATTCTAACGGCACAGGACCAATTGTGTTAAAAAATTAGGGTTTTGGGACCAAAAGTGTTGAGCCCGTAAAGCTTGGGATCAAAAGTGAGAATGACCCTATCTAGTGGGACCAAAAGTGACATTTTGCCCACACATAACTGATGATATTGTGGAAAATTAACAGGAGAATTATTTTCGAATGAAAATTAACTATTGAATTAATTTTAAAGAGAAAGAGATCACGGAGAATGAATTTAAAAGAGTTTAGTCCAAAGTGTTATTCAATTGAGGTAACCCAAAGTGTTAATTAATTGAAATAATCAAAAGTGTTAATTAATTGAAATAATTAATCGTTTGGGTTGTGGGATTAATTAATTTTAGGTCCAAGAATAAAATAAAATTTCATTATGGACTTAAAATTAATTGATTGAATCAATTAATTATTAATTCAAATTAAAGTGTGTTTAATTCAAATTATGGTCAAACTTCAAGGAATCCACAAGGGACTAGAAGAACTTACCATGCATCGAAGGCCCTTGTTAAGGGGTTTTCAATCTTATGAGTGGAACCACTACCATTGACTTGAAGCAAACACCACCTCTATACATAGAGGGTGTTGGAGCCTTGGTGTAAATACATATATATTGCTTAATTAATTTCTTTCTTCTATCTCTCATTCCAAAGAGTGTATCTCTCTTTCATCCTTCTCTAGAACTTGAAATTGATTCAAGCTTCTTTCTTGAAAAATCTAGAATACTGTTTACTTCATAAAAGTGTTGTTCTAGTCCACTCTCTTGAGTTTCTAGCAAGATTCAACGAGATATAAGTTGGTGTTTTTGTGTGGCCTTCCTAGAGAGAGTTTTGTTTAGCTCTTGTGTGGTCAAAAAAACAAACCATTGTTGGACAAGAGCTTTTGAATCCATTACTCTCAAAGAGGTATCTATCCTTTGACTTGCATTAACAAGTTGGTATGCAAGTATACGAATAACCTAATTGATGTAGGATATAATCTCGTTTAATATTTAGTTTATCACTTTCGTTGCTCAGTTAACATCATGAGTTTGTACCATATCCTTCATAAAGAGCTGTGGGGAGTGTTGAAGGTCATGTATGGTAGCAATTTGACTACGAGACTAATAGCACTCACTCTTAATTCAAACAATACGACATTAACCCAAAAAATTCGATCATCCAACATCTTGATATGATGAATGATGAGATTCAAGGACTCCAGAATACCAATTGTGAGCTCAATGACGAGCGATGAGTTCTGACCATTCTTATTTTGCTAAACTTGGGGTATTAAGCTAATGCGAATGCACAATGAGCAAATAAAGACATTCAACAACATCGTTAGTAATCTCAAACTTGAGACTGATTGTATAGAGTTTGAACATGCTCAACAAGTTGCCCTTGTGGAACATGCTTGTTAGCATAAGCCAAGCATTGTAATAAATCGACTGGTGTAGGGCAAAGCTAAATCCAAAATAAGAACTTGGCCTCACGAGGCTGCAAGGCTATGAAACTATGCCAACTTACAAACATGTGACAAAGGATCGAGTTGGATTCATGCAACCATTACATTGCCATGAGAAACAACGAATAAGAGGAGGTTATTTGAATTGATATATATCAACTCAAGCTCAACACTGGGTGTAAGCTACTTTTAATGATGTGCAAATATGCATTTAGAGCTTAGTGTAGTTTACTTACTTCAATGATTGGAAATTATTTTCTTTTTTGTTTGAACAAGCAAGTTTGTCAATTTATTTTGAAAAAGACCTCTCTTGCTTAGAATTTATGAATGATGGCTTTTCAAGTTAAGTTAGTAAATGAATGTGTATATTTCTTCTTGTGTAGAAACAATTAAACATTAGACAAGACATGATGGCTAGGTTAGCTCAAGAAGGACTTTGGTTCTCTCTCACTAAATACAATCTTCCTATGTAAACCATGTTTTGATGGAAAAGTCCACCAAAAGCATTTTGGGAAGGCTAATATGGCTATTGACTCCTAGTGATAGTCCATTCATACATATACAAACTAATGAATCTGAGGGCACATTCAAAAACAATTATGAGGGAAAAAGAATCATAGCACAACTAACAATTCCATATACTCTACAACAAAATGGAGTTGCAGAAAAAAAATCACGCACTTCTAAAAATGGCTAGATCTTTCAAACTCTCTTATCTGATAGATGTAATTTTTCACTGTAGGTTACATCTTAAAGTGAGTGCCCTCCAAATTCATTTCTTTAATTCCTTATGAGCTATAGCATGACACAAAATCCAATTTAGAACGTTTACGTCCCTGGGGGTCGACAGGTTGTTCATAGTCATTCTCATGAATATGGGAAGTTTGGTCCCAAAGCAAGCAAAATTATCTTATAAGACACTATGAGCACTATAAATGCTATGTAATGTATTGTAAACACCGTGATAGAGGAGTGATACAAATTTTCCTCAAGTAGCATTTTCGAGAAGTCAAAGGATACCTTAACCTATACAAATTACAAGATCCTCAAGGCGACACATAGATCTACAACTTTATCTAGTAATTGACGGGGATAATTAAGGTGACCCCAAATTCAGTAAGAGTTGTTCACTAGAGGAACAAGACTTTCAAAATCCACATGTGAATAAGCAAACATGAAGTAAAACCCCGTCATTGATATGAGACCAAGGAGGAATCCTTCATGTTTGCTTTTATGGATATTGATAAACAAACTACTTGTGAAAAATATGCTACTTCACCAAATAAAAATGAATGGATAATTGCAATAAAATAACAAATGAGTTCTATGGCTAAGAACAATATTTAGGAGCTGGTTGATCTCCATCATTGGGAACAAGTCTCTAAAGAGGTCAAACACATGGTAGATTGAAGCATCGATAAGTTTAAAGATCGACTAGTGGCGAAGGGCTATGCCCAAGATGAGGGTATAGATTATGAAAAGGCATTCTTCTCAATACTGAGGTTTGTCTTGTTCCAACCATTGTCGCCCACTTAGATATGGAGTTATTTCATATGGATGTTTGCATCATTTTTCAATGAAGATCTGGACAAATAAAAGTTTATATAGATCAACCTAAATAATTTCAAGAATTGCGAGAAGAGTGTGGAGGATATCGCTTAAAGCATTCTATGTATGGCTTGAATCAATAATCTAAATAGTGGTCTGATCGATTTGATTGAGCTATCACCTCAATAATCATAATGTCCAAAACAAAATTATGAAATCTTATTTAATGAACTTATTTGAATACCATTTTAATATTTTGTCTCATAATATGTTAAACGTTTTATGTGGTTTTAGGTTTTAGGAGACTTTTTTCTAAACCTTTAATTCATATATATATTTTAGAAATACTCCTCATAAAAAAAACAACTAAATTAAGTAATTAAAATTAGAGGTTAAATGCAATTTACATCCTGTGTTAATGAAAATGAGCAATTTGTCTCCCCTGTGAAAAATAAAACAATTTATCCCCCCGTGTTATCAGAAATAGAGCAATTTATCCCCTAACATGTTTCATGAATCACACGCATTTTTTATTTGTTTAATTTAAAATCTAAAATAACATTCATATCTTTATTTAATAACCATTGGATCTTAATCAATCTATGGTTCGAATAAATCAACAACATATGTTTTTTCTATTCAAATTAACGGTTTAAATTTATATTCATAAACTAAAATTATATATTGTAATATAATTAAACTTAAATATATACATTTATAATTTTATAATAAGAATTCTTTATATATATAGTGTATATTTATATATATACAATATATATGTATATATATATATATATAGAGAGAGAGAGAGAGAGAGAGAGAGAAAAAAACCGACAGGGGAGGGCGGATCGAAGGGGGGCTAGATCTAAACACGGGAAGGGGGCGTTGGAAGGGGAAGAGGAAGGGGGCAGAGGAAAGCGGAAGGGGGCAGGGGGAGGAGGATGGCGAGATCTAGGTGCGGAGGATGGCGAATCTGGGCTGGGGGAAGGTGGGAGGAGGAAGGAGGAAGGGGAGGCGGTGGCGGCAAGGACAAAAGCGTGAGGGGAGGGAGATGGTGGCGGCGAGCGGCGGCAGTCCGGTGAAGAAAGTGAAAAAATATATATATAATATATTATTTTATAGGGTGAATAACAATTTACTCTTTTGTGATATTACATATGAACAAATTACACGCTTATAAAAAAAATAGCAATTTGCCCTCCTTTGTTTTTTAAAATGAAACAATTCACCTCCATGTCAAATGAGGCAAATTACTTCATTTTAAAAAATATAGGGAGGTAAATTGCTATTTTTTTTTGTAAAAGGGTAATTTGCTCATTTGTAATGTCACATGAGGGTTGTTTGCATTTTTTCCTTATTTTATATAACTAAATATATGATATTTCATATATGAGGGCTATATTTATTTTACCGTAATTTTACAATTAAGAGGGCTATTTCTTTATTTTTTATAACACGGAGGGGTAAATCACATTTTTATCTTTCATAGAGGTCAAATTGCTCATTTTCCATAACACAAGGCAGTAAATTACATTTTTCCCATTAAAATTAACAAAATACTCATAACAAAATTTCCACGGCAATAAACTCTTAACTATATATTTTTTCCAAACTCACAGTTGAGAAAAGAAAATTAATTTATAGATTGAACTGAATAAATACTATCTATTTGATAAAGAAAAACTAAAGTCAGTGAAACAAAAGAAGAAATAAATCACAACCTAACCTTGTGAAATGCTATTTTTTGAAGAAGCTCCCATCCTTCATCTTCGGTTAGACACCCAAGCATGTGGACATATTCTGTGCAGGCAATATTTTGGTTTCGGGTGGTAAGCAAAACTTTACTACTTGGCAGGACTCAAGCTATTCCAGTGATTGATTTCCCAAATATCATCCAAAACCACTAAACATTTTTTCTCCTTTTGTACATTGCACAATTTCTGCACCAACTCATTTTCATGTAGCTCCTGATCACTTGTGTGTGGCAGAAGTGCTTGGAAAACAGATTTGGGTTGGCATTGTTGGCTTATACAAATCCAAGCACGAGCGTCAAAGCAACGCTGTGCAGCCTCTCCGTTGTAAATTTTTGTTGCAATAGTGGTCTTCCCCAATCCTCCCATCCCGCATATAGAAATCACTCGATGTGATATGTTATCACTTTCCAGAAGTGATTCTAGTAATTCCACCTCTTCTTTCATTCCGACAAAATATTTTTCAACATCGAGACCGTACGTTTTTCTTGACCAATCAGTATCGTGATCTGTCGATCTTGACGACGAGCTTTCCCCTTTATTTATAGATTCCAACCGTCCGGTGAGGTCGGCCATACGAGACATGATGACCTCAATTTCTTTTCCAGTACGGTCGATGCTCAAGCATTCACTCAATATACAAGTAAATCTTTTGAGTATTTCTTTCAGATTCTTTCCTTCTTTTTTGGATGTGACTTCAATAGCATATCTTTCCAATACATTCTCAGCTTTAATGGACAAATCTCGAAGCTCAGCAACCCAATGGCGGACCGTTTCCGAATCGTACCTGTCTTTCCTTTTATCAGCATCCTTCAAAAAACAATGCATGACATTGAGCTGCCTCTGAACTTCCTCCACTTGACGCTCACACTTAATAAAAACTTTGCTTTCTCTATCAACACATCTCTAAGTGTTTCGAGAGCAATTGTTGCGACAGAATCAACCATTTTGCTTTCTGTTTGGATGAGAAATTTTTGCTAGATCTGTAGCGGCTGGTTGCAAAGTTGAGCAATTGCCAAACTTTATATGATAAGAAGGAAAAAGATAAATAAAATAGTGTATTATGTAAAATAGGTCCAATCTCAAAAGCCACTCTTTGACCGACGGGAAAGTGAGTTGTTGGATGATGGGATGATGGGAATTTTTTACCGACCTTATTGATTTTAATTTTGATTTTAAGGGAATTAGGATCAAAATTCAAATAATTTAATATTTTGTATATATTTAATTTGAATTTGAGTGAAATTTTACTCATTATTGGAATCATATATTCTTCGTTTTTCTATTGTGTTTGGCAATCTTCAAAGCCTCATTAATTAAAATATGACGGATATTAATTAAAAGATTGTCATTTTGTGTTTGGTAAAAGAATCTCGACACATATTAATTTGTATATTATTATATGACGGATCATGTGTATGTATACCTTCGTAATTTGTCCTTACTAATAAACATACTTTTTATCGTCTCGTTGTCTATATTCAAAATTAACTATAGTTGATGATTTGCAAGTTGTTAACTAAAATTTAATAATATTTCTATAAATAAAATAAAATTTCTCATTTTGTATATGCTAAATGAATCTCGAGATATATATATATATATATATATATATATATATATATATTAATCCATATTTTTATATATAATGGATCACTCATACATATATTTGTGTAACTTATCCTTACTAATAAACATAATCTTGATCGTCTCATAATCTACCCATATATTAAAAATTAATTATCAGTTAATTAAAAATTTGCAAGTTGCTAATTATGATTGTGACACTCTCTATTTTTTACTGTCAAGCTTTTTGAAATATGTATAATATTTATGGTACTTTCTAAAGTGTGGGGAAGTTGCATTCTGGGGAAGTTGATTTGCAGGGAAGGTAAATTACTTGCATGTTTACTATTTATGGTACTCTCTCTATTGCCAGATTGCTTACCTAACCTAAATACTTACATGTGAATTTTACAATTTTTCTATATTTATTACTAGTTTTAATAATTAATTTTAAATTCATGAATAAATAAACATTGTCTATCAGTACTTTCAAATATTTTGGTACACGACCTTACTGCTAACAAAATATTTCTAATTAATACGTCTTCATTAAATAATTAAAATTGAGGTTGGATATTTATAACATTGATTCATGGGTTTACGACTGTAGCGTCGAATCAAATGGTATAATTTGTTGAGTACTTTTGACGAACGATGAGAATTCTCTAAGATCTTCGTCTCTATATAACTTCACAGTTCATTATAATGTGTGTATATCTTGAATGGGCTTCACAAACTCCTTATACAGGTGCCAAATTGGAAAAGTTATGATCTACTTGAATGTCTTTAGTATTGTCTCTTTGCAGTTTAATTTAAAGAGATGCACCCTCTTAAGTCTTCGAGATCCGACGGTATGTATTACATTTCTTATATGAGGGTGTCCTCGGTCCTGCTCTTAACGCTACTCATATTGCCCTATTACCCAAATGTGCTAATCCAAAGATGGTTAACGATTTTAGGCCATTAGTTTATACAATGCAGTTCACATATTAGCATTTAAAGTCCTAGCTAATTGTATCTAACCTCTTCTTGGGAATTATTTTTTAACATCAGTCTGCCTTTGTTAAGGGTCGCCTCATCTCTGATAATGCTCTTTGTGGCACATGAGCTTAACCACTTCCGAGCTAATAAGTATTGGGTCAATCTGGTCATTTATCTCTAAAGCTAGACATCAGTAAGGCATATGACCATGTGGAGTGGATCTTTCTTGAACGAGTGCTCCTCAAATTAGGTTTCCATGTGAAATAAGTGAAATTAATCATGTAGTGTGTTTCCTCTGTGTCTTATTCTTTTCTGCTTAAGGGATCTCAATTTGGGTGCTTGAAGTCGGAAAGGGGCCTCCGACAAGGGGATCCTCTTTTCCTATATTGTTCTTATGTTGTGCAGAGGTATTCAACAGCCTGATACAGGAAGAGGAGCGACGAGGGCAATCCGGTGTGTTCGAGCAAGCAGAGGAGAACCAGAGTATCCCATCTTTTGTTTGCAGATGACACCCTTATCTTTAACCAAGCCAACAGGGAAGCGTTGCTCTGCGTTAGGAGGTGTTGCGTCGCTTCTAGGCAGTGTCAGGCTTAATGATCAATCTAAAGAAATCGATAGGGGTGTTTAGAAAGAATTTGCTAGGATCGGTCTAGGATAACCTCATAGGCATCCTAAAGGTGCCCGTGATAGACAGTTATTTTATTATTAATTATTATTTATTATTATTATTATTATTATTATTATTATTATATTATTATTATTATTATTTTTATTATTATTTATTTTATTATTTGTTGTTGTTGTTGTCTATTCTTTTCTGCTTAAGGGATCTCAATTTGGGTGCTTGAAGTCGGAAAGGGCCTCCGACAAGGGATCCTCTTTTCCTATATTTGTTCTTATGTTGTGCAGAGGTATTCAACAGCCTGATACAGGAAGAGGAGCGACGAGGGGCAATCCGGTGTGTTCGAGCAAGCAGAGGAGAACCAGAGTATCCCATCTTTTGTTTGCAGATGACACCCTTATCTTTAACCAAGCCAACAGGGAAGCGTTGCTCTGCGTTAGGAGGTGTTGCGTCGCTTCTAGGCAGTGTCAGGCTTAATGATCAATCTAAAGAAATCGATAGGGGTGTTTAGAAAGAATTTGCTAGGATCGGTCTAGGATAACCTCATAGGCATCCTAAAGGTGCCCGTGATAGACAGTTATTGTTGTTTATTATTATTATTATTATTATTATTATTTTTGTTGTTGTTGTTGTTGTTGTTGTTGTTGTATTATTATTATTATTATTATTATTTGTGCAAGAGATAGGGACGATTTGTGTAAATAGATCATAAATCAGGAGGTGTAATGTAATTATCTCTAAAATTTATTATTGTGACAGAAAAATCTTAGTATTAAATATATATATATATATATATATATATAATTAGTGACAATATTAAAATTATCAACTAATTTTTTTATCACGAGTATTCTAATCTTTTTGCAGTGAGTGTATTAATCTTAAACTACAGGATGAAGGATATAAATATATTTCAAAGGACATGATGTATTCTAGGGATATGTTTGCCAATGGCTTAAAAGTAATTTTGGTCCCGTATCTTTAGCGTTTTTTCTATTTGGTCCTTTAACTTTTCGCCTTCCTAATTTGGTCATTTATCTTTCAAATATGCTCGGTTTTGGTCCTTCGGTCAAATTAGTGACCATTTTGCCTTTCTATAAAAAAACTCAATATAATCCATACACATGCTCTAGTTTGGCTCAACATGCTTACGTAATAATATTAAGCCCCTATTACTTCATACCTTGGTTTGACCGCTTGCTTTCGGGTATTCAAGTCCTCGGTTTTACGGACTTCTTCCAACCACACAACTGCAACTGATGGTTCGTAGGAACTTGGCTCCTTCAGTAACAAAACAACAAACCCTATTTCGTTTTCTACCTTCGGGCATAGAAGATACTTCAAAAGAGAGACTTAATAAACTTTGGGGTAAACAAGTTGAACAGAAGTCTTTTTTATAAGGAATATATGAAATATTACATAAATATTATTTCCTCCATTAGAGGAGACAATTATTTAGCCTCTCATGGTAGAGAGCTAGACTCTTTGGGGAAACCACCATAAAGTGAAAAATTAGAAAATACAAAGATTTGAAAGACTCGAAATTATAATGCTTTGAAAAGTAGGGGAAAATTTTTTATGATCCCCTTGTACTTCGCTGCTTCCTTATTTATAACCTTCCGCGGACGCCAAATGCGAACCTCAAACTTGTTTTTTTATGATGTTATTGCGTTCATCATCTGGATGATGCCATTGCGTTCTTCATCCTTCGTTCTTTCCACATGGTAGCCATGATGGCTTGTCGGTCTTTTAATTGCTAGCTGGCTCCTTTTAATTATACTCTAACTGATGGCTTTTGTTGTTTTTTGCCGACAGTCTCCTTTTTGAATTTTTATATTTTTTGAATCTTACTTTTCTTTGTAAAAATTCTTCCTTTTATTCTTGTCCAGCTTTGGTTCGGGTTTTTTTTAGTAACCCATATTTTGGTTTCGAACAGTGATTTTTCTTATTTTTCGTAGCAAGGACATAAATGGTTATGTCATTCCCCAACATGCAGCATGTTGCATGTCTTCATCCTTGTGGCCTCAGTTGCAGGTAGTTTATTCTCCCATATGAGCATTCTCGTTTTCTTAAACATACTTTCTGCAAACTCAGTGCTCTTCCCTGTCATGAAGTTTAACATGAATGATCCATTCACCTGGTTGGAGAAGATCTTGAATGGATACTTGACTTTATTATGATTAGTTTTTATTGCAATATTTGTGATTGCAATTTATGCCCATGTAATTATTTGTGCAATATTTTGTAATTGTAATTTATGTCAAATGTGATTACTTTTAATTGCAATATTTTGTTATTGAAATTTATGCTAGCATATTTTTCTTGTGATGCAAATATACTAATAAATGATATCGTTATATTTATGCATGTCTTAATAGTTGCATAACAATAGGTATTTATTGCGAGCTTTGTTGAGAATATGTGCAATATTACTTTTGTGATATGAATATATGGACATTACCATCTGGGTCCTCATGTATTATGTGAGAATTTTTTTATTTTAAAGATAATTTGTGACAATGGTGGTAATTAATGCGGTACCGTAAATTTTTTCTAGGTCATTGTAGTAGGCCTTATATCAATGTAGTTTACTCCTTGTGGATATGTTTAGCTATATACCACCATAGGGCCAATTCTCTCAACATGATGCACCAAATATTAGTGTAGCCCATGCGGGGGCTAATTTTTCTTGATTACACATTGCATGCATGTGGCATTTTTAATGGACATAGAGTTATTTATTCAGGATCAGTAAATAATTTATTATGACTTTTACTCAGTAGGAGATGATTACTAGCTAAGTCACAAAATTTCAATTTTGCTGGGTATAAAAAAGTAATAAATAGTTTACTTGGATCTACAATAAATTATAGAAACCAGTACTATATTTTTTGCGTAAATCTAGAGATTTTAGATTTATTCACCATTTTTTATTTAAAGTATATTAATTGTAGAGTTGAAATATAAAATTGATGCACTTGTTGCTAATGTCGAATCAACTAAAGTGTTGTTGGATTAAAATGAGTAATGTGAGAAGAGCAAAATTGATCCATGAAGTGATAATTGTATCACTTTTGTATAGGCAAGTGACACTAACAAGTATCGTGATAATTGTATCTTGTTGCTTCAATCTTCTGAATGTTCCTTCATCTCCTTTTTGGTTTTATTGCATCTTTTTTTTTTTAATTTTACCTTTTAAGTTTTGTTCCATGTCATCAGCCGTGATAATGCAACATATATCGATGGTTGTTGAGATGGTCGCTTTTCCAACAACCCTTTACAGTTAGCCCTTGCTCGGATTTGCATTCCTCTTGCTCATACAAGATAAAGTTTTGGAGGTTATAATCTCATCTTGGGATTTTTTCGCTTTTCATACTAAAAATATACTTATTTTTCAGTTTTAGTACCCCAAATTTTCAAGCCATTAAACTTAGTACCCAAAGTTTTTAGTTTTCATCCACTTAAGTACCCTCCGTTAAGTTGACCGTTAAAACTAACGGTCAACCTACTTTTGGAGGAAAAATTAAGCAAGAATTTGTCTATAAGTCTATGATATGGGCATGTTTGGTTTCTAATTTATTCAACACATAAAAAATTATTATTATTATTTTATTTTAATTTCATAATTGAGGACAATAATTTTAAAAAAATACATATTTAATCCAATTTCTATCATGAAAATATCAATTTTACTAAAAAAAAACACTTTTTGTTTATTTTGCTTTTCCACAATGAAAATATGTATCGAGAGTTTATGCTATAATTTGTCATACTTTTCTTTTAATAATAGAAACAGATACAAAAATTATGAAATTATGAAATTTATAAGAAGTAAATATAAGGATACTTCAAGGTAGATTCCCCATAAAAAAAATAACAAATAATAATTAAAGATGAAGAAAAGAATAAATAAAAAAAACTACATACGCGATGTGAAACTAGACATAAAAAGGTAAAAGTTAAATATCATTTTTATTCCATCAACTATGCCAATGATCCAAATTTGGTCCCTCATATTTTTCCCTCATCAGATTTAGTCCCCTCAAATTTATAAATTCCATCAATTTTGGCTGCTTCCTTTATCTGTCCGTTAGTTTTAACGAATTTGTAAAAAAAAAAAAATTCTGATGGCAAAAGGATTTGTAAACCACGACCTTGTACAAAGAAATGGGTAGCCTCACCACACCACTAAGTACCACCTAGTTATTTTACTAAATAAATATTATTTATACAAAACTGTAAAATAAAAAATATGCATGTTAAAAAAATCTCAAACCAATCAAAATAACACAAATACCAAATAATATCATAAATCAGAGCACATAAAAAAAAAGACAAAAAAGTCATGTCATCAAATACATAAAAAATAATTTGATGACATGATTTTTAGGTCATTTTTTATGTGTTGCGATATTGTTTGGTATTTTTTTTATTTTGGTTGGTTATAATTTATTTTTTTATTATCACGATATATAAGATAACAATGATAATGTTAGTTCATTTTTAAAAATTTCAGCATGATTTTGAGATATAATATTTTTTATTTTACAGTTATGTATAATTAATAATTAATTTAGTAAAATTAAAAAATTGTGTGTAGGTGGAGTGATTAGGCCATTCATTTCTTTCTATAGAAGGTCATGATTTCGAGTTCTTTTGGCAGCGAAAATGTCATTTATTTTTACAATCTGTTAAAATTAACGGATGGATAACATAAGGGATCAAAATTGATGGATACTATAAAATTGAGGATTAAGTCTGATAAGGAAAAAATGAGGAATCAAAAAATTAGATAAGTGGCATAAGTTGAGGGACCAAAAGTAATATTTACCCAAAAAGTAAAAGAGAAAAAGAAACTCATATGGTAATGCATCAAGAAAAGATATACTATCATGTTATACATTGAGAAGCCTTAAACAACTATAAAAAAAATAAAATTAAAAAAATTATATATCTATCTATACTATATAAAAGAATTCTTTGAGCGTACCAACTTTAGATTATCCTAAATTACCCTTCATTTCATTTTTTCTCTTTAAAATTATTTGGTCAGATTAGTATATTTTTTTATAATTTTTATAATTATTTTTTCCTCATAACCAACCATTACCCCGCATTTTTCTTTCTCCTTACTTCTCCATATTTATTATAATTTATTATTATAATTTATACTTTTAACAAAAAAAAAAATTCTTATCATCTCAAAATTAATTTCTTTTATATGCTCGTGGGAATCGCGTGCGATAATATCTTGTCTATCAAGTATGAACATCCTTTTGTATTACAAGAAGTTTAAACCTATGAAACTTACAATATTAATGTTAAAAATTTGATTGAGCAACATTCACAAAATTATTTCACTAAGGAAAAACAAAATACTCATATCGGAGCAGATGAAAATTATATTTTTTTAACTTCAATTTTTAAACAGAGCAATGACTTATCATTTTTCAAATCTAAATAATAATGGGAGAGTAAAATCAAATTCTATTAAAAAAAACTAAGAACAAGAAAAAAAATGTAAATTTGAATTAAATTAAAAACTTACTTTATCAGTATTATTAATGAACCAATAAAAAAATTATCAAAAAAATAATGATCATATTTGATTAAATTGTAAAAATAATGATTTATTTGATTAAAACTAAAATTTAGTGTATCAGATATACCAAAACATTGATATAAGTTTAGTTACTATCAAGTATATATGGTTAAAATGAAAATAAAATAATTAGTGATAAGGTAAATACTTTTTTATGATAGAAATTAATCCTAAACTTTGAATTTGCTTAAAATAAATACAAATTGAACTATTATACTAATTTTGAAGGTAGAATCTGACATAGATAAACACATTAATTCTTGAATATAGGACTTTTTTCAATAAATACAAATTCTTAATTTTTAAGTTAAAATAAATGAGATTTCTAACCAATTAAAACTTTTTTGACAATTAAAAAATTTAAAATTATCAAAAATTAATATTTGGCAAAACTTAATTTTTTTGTGATCAACAATCATGCTCCTATGTGTGTGTATATATATATATATATATATATATATATATATATATGATTTTTCCAAATCAATTTTTATCTATTAACATTGAAGTTTTTACACAATTTAACCTTTGACCATTGAGATTTTAAGTCTTTCTTATTAATTCATTAAATTAAAAGATTAAAAATTTATCTCCATTAATACAAGGGTAAAATACACTTTGTCCCCTTGAACTATTTGTCATGTAACAATTACCCCCCCTAAACTACAAATATAATGCTTATCCCCCACAATTAAATTTTTAGACAATATTGCCCTTATATATTTATTCAATTCAAAGAATTTCTTGCATTTTAAGTTTAATTAAAACTTTCTTAATTGAAAAAAGTATCTTTTATTTATAATAAAGTATAGTATAATTAGTGAGTTAAATAGTTAAAAAAATTCAAACTCAAAGTTAACTAATAAATGAGTATAATAAAACACAAAAAAATTATTAATTGATGATAAAATTAAGTTATTAACTATTTATCCTTTAGATAAAAATGAATAACTAAATATCAATTTTTCTAACATTTTTTTAAAAAAATATGATAAAATTTTTTTTTTTCTAAGAAAAGCCGCAGAGAAAGCTTCCCTCTCCATCAGTGCCTTCAACAATTAAAGAGATGCGGCATAAGTGGTTTTGGATCTTAGGCGGTGGACGGGCTTAGAAGGCTTCTCCAAATCAACACGTATGAAGACCACCCATATTTAACTTTTAGTTAAGCATATATATTTATCGATTTCTTTTAAGAAGCATGCATGAATTGTTGTTTATATTAAATTTATTTTGTAACTACTATATATATATATATATATTAATTTATACTACACTTGTAATGTTAATTCTTCACTTATTAAAAAGTAATTTAGTGATGATTTTATTTGCAATATAATAAAATATATTGAAAATAATATAATTGTTCAAGGTATGAAGGGCATTTTGTCTAACTAATTTGGTTTATGTTTGGTTAAAAATTTTTGAATAGTTTAAGGGAATGATACATAACGAATAGTTTAGAAGGACAAAGTGTATTTTACCCTTATTACAATGTATTCCAAAATATTTAACAAATATATTTCCCCAAAGTTTCCTTCAGATAGTTAAAATTATTATTATTCGTTTAGTACTCCGTTTTGGAGAAAATATTTCTTTTAATATTTTAAAGAAAAAAAATATCAGTAGATCCTGATTTTTTTTATTACAATTCAAAAGCCAAACTTCACAAAAGTTATGTTACAAAAAGGCCAACACAGCTATTGAAAAAAACTAACATCAAGCTTGCATATCTATAAGATCAATTTAAATAAAAAGAAAGAAAAATAACAAACAAATAACGTAAGAGAAGAGAGAATACCAAAAAAATAGAACAAATGTAATAATAGTCGAATTTTATGGAATGGATTTTCGAATTAAAAAGTAGTGATAGAATTCTTAGATATAAGAATTTTTTTATCTTAAAAGTTCAAGTAATTTTCCATTCTATATGACATCACATTTACATTTTAATTTTCGATTCTGAATGTCAGCTTTCTTAAATGACCAATTACGTTATAATACTTCAATCATAAATGTTAGAAAAAAACCAATCAAGGATCAAAAAAATATCAAGTTACTACTCCACGAAAATGAGAATCCATAACACTAACAAGAACAAGCCGGGTAACCAATTTTTTTGGGAGAGCCAAAATCACCCGGCCATAGAATAGAAAATCAGGCAATTTTCTAATAATACAAATTACTCAAGATATTGGATTAAATATCCATTACAACTAATTGTAATAAATTCCATCAATGCTTTCCAAGAGGCTCAAATCCCATTGTAACTCTTGTCAGCTTTTCACTTCTAACCATGTAGTTTTTAAGTAGCAAACCTTTCAGTTGAAGCTGAATCCACCACTGGGTACAGACACCTCTCCTCCAAATTGGAAGCCCTGTTGCGATGCTGCGTCTCCAGGTGGTGCCGGCTCGTCGTCTTCCTCCAACCAGTATGTCTCGAGAATCTTCACTGCCTTCTCATAAATCTCAATGTTGTCGTGACTCTGCAGGTTCTCAATTTTTTCGAGCCCTTGAGCATCCTCAATCATTTGACCATAAAGGTTGACATCTCCCGTCCGACCCAAATTCTTCTCAGCTTCCCCTACCTTTAAGATGTTTTCAAGCCCTTCCAGGCAGACAGTGACAATTCTTGGGTCCGGGCACACAAGCAAGTCACATAGAGGCTTAATACATTGTTGACTTACTAGGTACCTGTTCACAACAAAAAGGGGGCTCAATTCCGAAACTTTTATGTAATACTAAAATGCAAGTGAAACTTATTATGTTCAAAACGACTAGCTTAATTTGATCAGACCGGGTCTCAATTCGAAACTTTTATGCAATACTAAAATGAAAATGGAACTTATTATGTCAAAAGGACTCACTTAATTTGCTCATGAGTGCCGCCAGATGTCGCATTTGATATGGCCCATGCAGCCTCCTTTTTTACATCAAATTCAGCATTTTGAAGCAATTGAACTAGTGGACCAATAATGTTGGCCTCAATGACACCCTGCAGAGTAGCAAAAGCAACATCAGCAATAAAAAATATGTTACTTGATAAACCTAGCAAAAAATGTTAGGAAATCAGTCCAAGCCACCACAGTTGATATACCTTTTACTTACAGATAAATATTAGCAGAGAACCAAACATTACCTGAATTTGCTCCCTGTTTCCAGCTGTGATGTTGGAGATAGTCCAGCAAGCTTCCTTTTTTTATGCTCTTTTTATGACTACCGCTCAAGAGGTTCAAAAGACAAGGTAGTGCATTACAGCTGATGATACTCTGAAAAAGATTGGGCTCTCAGACTTGTGAAAACATTATATAATCCACACAATAAATACATAACGCAGCTCGAAGGGATCTACTGATAGCCACCAATGTATATTATCTAAGAAGGTAAAACTTAAGGGGAGAACAGGTGCACTCATGATTTGCCGGGAGAGCAAATCAAGAGAAAACAGACCCACACAAACCATGAGTGCACATAAAGTCAAAATGCAGCAACATCTCGTTTGATTTTAGGACCACTATTTACTGGAATAGCATACTACGCAGATGCGTTATTTCTGAATTTCCCTAGCTTCAAATGATATAATATCATTCAAAGTCCTAACAACAATTGCATAGTACATGTATCCCTACTAGGTTATGGCACCAAGAATAAGTTTCCACCAACCAGGTCCTGCATCAACACTCAAAAAGGTAGTACATCCAAACATCTTACACCATCCCACTCCGGAACTCATCCTCACGAAAAAATGAAAACAATACTCACATACACCACCATTTTATTAACCTTTATCTATCCCATAATTGACAAAGAAACCCGAAAAGAAGGGATGGGACAATTGGATTGGTGTAATCATCATAAAGTGATAGTTGACCTTCTCCCCTCCTTAAATTGATGTTTGCTCAGATATTTCCCACATTGCTCAATTTACATATTAGTTAACCCAGTTCCCAGTTCCCAGTTCTGTTCCTCACCAGGTCTTTTGTTTTGCTATTGGTTAACTTGGTAGTGTTACCAGATTATGCACCTTATTCTGAAATCATCACACAAAGTGAATGTTAGAAAGTGTTCGGGCATACCTGAGTTTGTAAATCATCTCCAGTGACAATATTTCCAACTGTCCGAAGGGCAGGAATAAGAACGGAGGGCGATGGATGGCTGAAATTCCAGATCATTTCAGCCATCAGACGCATAATAAAGGAAAACCCAGGTTGTATAAAATAACGTGACCAAGGATACCAAACTATAGAGTAAAGATACTCACAGCAACAACTCAACTAATCGGGGGCATACTCCAGAGTCAATCACAGCTTGAATTTTATCATTTGTTCCATCAGATAGATAAGAGAGTGCCCAGCATGCGTCAGTCAAAACTTCTTCATCACTGGAGTGTATAAGTTGTTGAAGAATTGGAAGTGCAGGTCTCGTCTGTGATTAAGCTAATAAGGTCACAACACATTCTTCCCATAGTGACATAATCCAAAATAACAATAACATGCAGTCCTTAAAGGCAAAATTACAAGTTAATTAGAAACCATGACATGCACAAAGGTCTTGCTTATGGCCAAGGAATTAGCATAGAGTCTATAAGTAGCACCAAACAGTGCAGAATAAACCATGCTTCAAAACATTAGTAAAGTCTAATAGCACCATTTTGTGCTAACAATCATCTAAATTCAGAGGGACGGAACAGCATCATATAAAAAACTCTACAATGAACAAAAAGATCACCTACATAGTACAGTGGTACAACAACTCAACTGCAATATTCAATAATAAAATTTATGAAAGATTGTTGAATGCATGAATACAATGACTCATGTAGATAATACACAATCACTTGCTAACCAAGCTTTGGAAGACAAACCTGTTCAAACACAGGCTGTGGCTTGCCTCTGCAGAAATTTGACAGCGTCCAGGTAGCATTTCTGAGCATAGATAACTTGGCATGTTCATTCAACTGAGCTAGCAACGGACCCAAGGCACCATGACCAAGTACAAGGTCTCGACATTTGGGGGAATCACCAGCTACATTACCCAAGGCCCAGACAGCCTAATGTGTAAAGGAGGAATAAACTAACTGCTATAAGTAAAATGAAAAATTATACAATATAATTTGCAGAAACTTTGACTAATATCAAATGCTTATCAAACCAAACTAAGCCAAATCTAATTTTATAACATGTATACACCTGTTCCCGAACATCATCACTTGGAGAACCAAGAAGCTTAACAAATATTGGGACAGCTCCATGATCAATTACCACCTTAGTGTGCTCTGATGTTCCAGAAGCAATATTTGTGAGAGCCCAAGCTGCCTCAAACTGCAGTAGTTTTTAATAGAGATGTTAGATTAAAAGAAACCATATGGACTTAAAAGGACATCTCAAACAACATATAAGACAATATCGTCTGACCTGTAGTTGGGGGAAGTCTTCCCTCATCAAAAATTCAACAAAGCGCGGAACAACACCTGCTAGAATTACCTCCTGAATTGGAGGACTGCGTTCTGGCAAAATCCATGCATCATAGAGTCAGTAATGGAAAGCCAGAAGTCAATAATTCTTGCTGTAATCTAAACTCTGATTACAGTAATCACCTATAGAAAGTAGTTTGCGGAATTGAGTGGTTGCCTCAAGTTGTCTACCAGCATCGTCAGTCCAAACACTTGCAACCATTGATGGTAGATTTTCTAATTGCACCTGCAAGTGAAATAACTCATAAATTATCACAGCTTCACAACTTTAACACAAAAGACAAATCCGTTCAAGAACATTCTGATTTGCATATTACGTTAATGAGAATTTCCAATCTACATGCAGAAGAAACATTGTACAAAAAAGGCGAGAGGTATCAAAGCATCCAATTAAGTTCAGAACATAAGGAATAAAACACAGACCAACACTAATCCCTCTTGACTTAACGATTACAAAGTATATAGATTAGACACACGAGAATTTTCAAAATCACAACTCACGAATCCGTACAATCAATTAAACGCCACTAACCCTAGCATCCAAGAAAACCAAAACCGAAACCATTCAATTTCAAGTAGAAAACCCGTCTCGATAAACTCAAAACAAAACAAACGGAAAACGGACAGTCAAAAACACAAGCCATCGAAACTTCATCAACCCAAGAAAACCCATTCGTATATATCTACCTTCTTCTCGATGCCGGTGGTGGCTTCAACTGGGATAGAAAACTGAGGGATGCCCTCACGGCGCTTCTTCTGGAGGCTCTCTTCACGGCGGTTCTTGCGAATCTCAACCATGTTGTCCTCCCTCCGCCGGCGGCCCCTCCGGCGTCCACAGCCACCTTGTACCTGTTGCGACGGACCTCCACGCGAGCATTAGGTCTCAGCGACATGGTTCACCTGAGCGCTGAGAAAACGGGAAAAATTGGGGGAGAAGAGAATTGAATTTGAGTGGGAGTGGAAGCGAGGGATTTATACAGGTTTTGTTGTTTGGAATTGGGTTTCTTGTATTAGGGCATGGATCAACAGATATTTACGAGCATGGGACTTGCGAAATTTGAATTTGAATTTGAGGGAAAACCCGAATTTGAATAGCTGGGGCCAACGATTCAGACCCGGCCGCCGCTGTACCATTTTGGATGGGCTGCACTTACACTTATAATTGTACTTGTGTTGGGATTGGAGAATGTGAATATGGTAATGTTTTGAAATATAGTTTCCTCCGTGGAAAATAAATTAAATTATTTATATTAAATTAAAATTGATTGATAAAAATTTATTTGAATTCTATTTTTTAAATTTAATGAATTAAATTTATTTTTTTTATTTGATAAATTTTTAACTCAACTCGAATTCGATTCAATTAATATAAAAATAATAAAATATATTTAAAAATATCAAATTATTTGAATTTGTCCCGTATTTGACTAACTTTTGAGCTCGGTTAAGAGTATATTTGTGCGAGTGTCAAAAAAAATATTTTTTAGCTTTTTGCTTTAAAAAAAATTTTTTTAATTGTTTGAAATGACAGCTCCTATAAAATGAAAATAAATCCATAAACATTGCAAAACAACATAAAAAGAAATAATTTTTTTTTACTATACAAAAGCATTGCAAACCTGCACAAAAAGGCATAAAATATTTTCACCCAAACATATAATTGTTTAGGCCAATCTCGAAAATGGGCCGAAATCAAATCCAATTATCAATTATCTACTTTTGATAATATTATAATTCAAACACTTCTTATAAAAATTACTTTTCTAAAAGCAAAAGTCTTTGCAAACACTCTTTAAATTAATAATCAAATCAAATTTAAAGGTAATTTTTGAAGCTCGAGAATAAATCAAACAAGTTTAAACAATGATGTGCTCAGTTCGAAAAGAATCATTTACAATCTTATCTAGATAAAATATTATGAAGCTTATAAGATGTGAGTTATGGTAATTTTAATATTAATATGATCATAAAGTCGAGAACCCGTTATCTTCTTTTCAACGGAGATTGTAAGCTTCTAACATTTTATTCTTTTTAATCTTATCAAGTCCTTTAAAAATAATTTTTGATGACTTATATATCCCCGAATATTTTATAATATATTTTGAAAAGCATATAAACCAACCCCAAACACCCTCAAAGCATATGATCCATGATTTTTATCAAACACCTTGTTTCTCCTTATTTCAAAAGCACGAAATTTTCTCAAACACTCCTTATCTGAGATTCATTAAAAAAAAAAAAAAAAACATAATTTAATAATTATGGATAAAAACCAAGATAAAAGAATTTTTATTGACCATGATTTAATAAAATTAATGCAAAATATAGATTTTTCATCAAAAAAAAAATATTTACCATGATTAAGAACCATGGTAAAAGTATTAACCATGATAAATATTTTAAAACACCCTCGCAACCAACGATCGTTGTTTGTATGGTCATAGTGAATGACTAATTTTTTTTTTTTTTTTGACAAACATTGTGACGTGACATTATTTGGAAATGATTGTTATTTGATTTCAGGTACATTCCAAATGCAATCTAAATTAATTTTGAATATGGTAATGTTTAATATGCTGATTGGAACACATGACCCATTATATAGAAACTGTAATAGTAATAACTTTATACATTGGATTATTTTTAATTGATATGAATAGTTTCTTTTTTTTTATTTGGTAATTAATATTAATAATTGTGCAAACTCGATGTCCGTACAAAAATAGAAAAAGCAATGATCATACAATTGATTTTAACAATGTTTTTATGAAAAGACAAATTATTAAAATATAATATATTCTTTGATTATAATAGCATCATGAAATGAAATTATAATAATACAAGGTAATTAGAGGGAAAAAATGAAAATGGCATAAGTTACATGTAGGGAAATATTATTTTTTAGATGAAATTAGGCTATGGGAATATATAGGTTAAGAAGAATAAGGGTTTTGTAAATCTTCTCAACGCACCCCAAATTATAAAGGGTAAATTATATTGGTACCCATGAGGTTAGGTCAAATTACATAAACGTTGTTTGTGTTTTATAAAATTATAGCTACACTCCTTGAGAGGTGTTAATGTAATATTTTTCAACGGGTGTTTGTGTAAGTTTTACATTTGAATAGGGGTGTAGTTCCTCAAGGGGTGTAGCTGTAATTTTGTGAAAAAAATATAGGGTGTTTGTGTATTTTGGTTTAACTTTAGGAGGTATCAATATGATTTAGGGATAATTACGCTCCCCTCCTTTTTGTGGTTTGGTGGAAGTACACATGGACCCCCTATGATTTGGAATATTACATTTAGCACTCTTGATGTTTGCTTCCATCTAACAAACAAGTCCACAATTAGTTAAAATTAACTAAATTTGCTGATATTAACAAAAAAGCATATGATCCATCATTTTTATCAAAACACTTTTTTCTACTTATTTCAAAAGCACGAAATTTCTCAAACACTCCTTATCTAAGTTCACTAGAAAAAAGAAAATGACTATGAGTTACAATTTTAATAGTTGTGAATTAAAATTATGGTAAAGAATTTTTATTACCACAATTAAATAAAATCGATGCAAAAATATAGATTTTCAACCATAAAAAAGTTATTTATCATGGTTAAGAGACATGGTAAAAATATTAGCCTTGATAAATGTTTTAGCCGTTACAACCAACAACTGTTGCATGACCGTAGTAAATGACTATTTGTTATGACTATTTACTTTTAACCATGGCAATCAATTACGGTTAAATATTATATTTTTTGTAGTGGTTTAATATTATAAGTAAAAATAATGGGGGGAAAATAAAGATTTACAATAACTATAAAGATTTTGACATTCATTGCAACTTGACATTATTTAGAAAAATTGTTATTTGATTTCAAATACATTCCAAATGCAATCTAAAATAATTTTGAATATGGTAATGTTTAATATGTTGATTGGAACACATCAGTATACCGAAACTGCAATAGTAATAACTTTATACATTGGATTGTTTTTAATTAATGTTAATGGTCGTGCATACTCGATGTCTGTGCAAAAATAAAAAAAACAATGATCATGCATTTGATTTCAATAATATATTTATGAAAATTAATGAGGCCTAACTCAATTGGCGAAGTCGAACCCCGCCAGATGCGTAGAATGTTGTCTGTTATATAACAGGACTTGGTCTACTGCATAATAGGAGTTGTTGGCTACTGCAATAATAGGTGTTATTGAGCAATATATGATTATTGTAATAGTCTTTGTTAGATATTGATATCGAGAAATAATTGTAATTGTGATCGATTTATTTTAATTAATAATTGTTCATCGTTCTTATCTCAAAGAAATAATTGTATAATATATTCTTTTATTATAATAGCATCATAAAATGAAATTATAATGATACAAGGTATTTACAGAGAAAAAATAGAAAATGGCATAAGTTACATGTAGAGACATATTATTTATTTTATTTTTATTTTATTTTGATGAAATTAGGCTATGAGAATATATGGGTTAAGAAGAATAAAGGTATTTTTGTAAATCTTCTAAATATACACCAAATTATAAAGGGATAATTACATTCTCCTCCCCTGGGGTTTGGTGTAATTACACATAAACCTCATGTGGTTTGGAAAATTACACCTAGCACCCCTAAGATTTGCCTACATCTAACAAATAAGTCTCCCTATTAGTCAAAATTCATCGAATTGACTGATATTAACAAAAAAAAAAAGTAGAAATAACTCTATATTAACCCTTGATTGACTTATTATGACTTATGGCATGTCAAATAAATTTTTTTGAATTAAATTACCCTTATAACGGTGAAAAATATACGTCATCAAATACATTAACGCGTGAAGACGTATGAGGGTAATTTGATCATAAAAAGATTTATTTGACCTGCAATAAATCAGTAATAAGTCAATCAAGGGTTATTATAAATATATTTCTAAATTTCTTTGTTAATATCATACAATTCGATGAATTTTGACTAACATGGAGACTTATTTATTAGATGTAGGCAAACCTCAGGAGTGCTAGGTATAATTTCCCAAATCACAGGGATTTATGTGTAATTACACCAAATTTTAGGGAGGGGAGTATAATTATCCCAATTATAAAAGGGTAAATTATATAGACACTCCCTGAGATTATGTCAAATTACACAAACATCGTATAGCTACATCCTTTGAGGGGTGTTAATGTAATATTTTTTAGGAGGTGTTTGTATAAGTTTTGCATCTGAATATGAGGTATAATTGTAATTACAATTATAATCTCAGAAAATATAGCTGTAATTTTGTAAAGAATATAGAGTGTTTGTAATTTTTTGTTTAACTTTAGGAGGTATCAATATAACTTACCTAATTATAAACTCATCCAAACACACCCTCTAAATTATAAAAAATGGTTGTTTGGCTCTTTTTAACTTTATTTTTTCATTAAGTTTACTTGAAAGTCTATTAAGGTTTTGAAAATATTTTCAAAAATACATTGCAATTAGATATTAGTCGAAGAGAATTACATTTGGATCAATAAATTTGAATTGATAAAATAATTTAACAAAAAATATTTCAAATAATTCTATAAGAAATAACTTAAATTTATAAATATATCGTAAAACATCGTTCAAAAGGATAATGGAAGAATTTAGAATTCTTCTTTAAAACAAGTCGAAAAAAAATTTGTATTTCGATAGTTTGGAATCTCTTTCTCCAAATCCATTGAGATAAAAATAATATCATAAAATTATCCATTCTACTCGCTCTCTCTTACTTTTTTTTTTTTTTTTTACAAAAATCACTCGAGGGTGGGGGAGTTTTTTGGAGTCCCCTTTCCTTCTATATTAGATCAGATAACACTCCAAATTTACAACAGGGAGTACTAACTCCCTAAATATGCCTAGATAACTTGCTCTCTCTTACTTGTGGTCATCATTGTTCACCAATGCAAATTGATTTTTTTAGGGTAAATTACAATGGACTTCTTGAACGTTGTTGTAGTTACAAATACCTTTTTATTATTTTAAAATTTTATAAATATTTTCTAAAATTAATAGCTATTTAATAATATTTCCTACAATAGGTTGTCACGATAAAGTATTTGTTAGACATTCATTAATTTCAAGAATATTTTATAATTTTTTAAATAACGAAGAATATTTTATAATATAAATTTCAAAAAAAAAAAAAAAACCATTGTATTTTACTTTTTTATTTTATTTTAATCATATTATATTTTTTTATTTTATTTAACATTTTTTTCTCTTTGCACAGTTATTTTGCACGTCCTATTTGGTCACTAGTAGGGATGCAAGATGAGTATTCGAGCTCGACTCAAGCTCAAGCTTCTCGAGCTTGACTCGAGCTCTATACCTTATGTTTTTTTTTATAAATATTATTTAATATATTTAATATTATATATCAAATTTATATGGAAAACTCATCATATATTAGAATTATTAATCAATATATTTCTTATTTTAATTTTATACAATAATAAAATACGGTATTCTTATTATATTATTTAAAAATAAGCTTAAGCAACAATTTAGTAAGCTTTGATACTTCTTTTGTAGATAAATATTTAAAATTCACTATCAATTAGAATTATTAGCTAATATCTCATATTTTAGTTTTAGATGATATTAAAATAAAAAAACTACCGTACCCCCCTGTAAGGACAAGACGGCTATGATTGCTAACTCTGGAGTATGAACTAAAAGCTGCAGCTCTATCTTAGCGGGGATAATCCAACTCCTAGCTTCTACGGAAGGAAGCCCCCTCGCTCTCCTTGGGCATCCGCTCCTTGGTCGAGCTCTCGGGGTTATTCTCAAATGGCGAAGCCTTAGTTCCCGTCCGCTGCCCCCTAGCTTCTATTCTACTATTTCCATAAGTGATCATAGAAACCTTATAGGGAAGCGGGGCAACTCCCTTAAAGGGCTCAAAAAACAAGTTTAAATGCAAAAAAGAGGCTTCTTAAGGAACTTTTCTATTTCCGTAGGTGATCATAGAAACTAGTAGCAACCAGTGTCTGAGGAATGCCGGGCTAGTCCCACTTGCCTTATAAGCGGACCGTACACACTGGCATCGATACTAGACGAAACGGCTATGATTGGTATTAAAGAGCTATGATAGTAAGGAGTGGGAAGTTCTCCTAATACCGCTCATTCCCCAGTAATGTTTAGGATAGCTTGGAGCACAATGAGTATGTTGGATGAAGAAGATGGCTCCATACGCGATAACAACATGGGCTTGAATACTTTTAAAATCATAACTAATTAGGACAAAAGCATCTATTAGTCATAGGTTAAGAAAGAGAAATAATAGGGGATCGAAGAAGGTTTGCGCCGTTCTATTCCGATCAAAGAGAGGAATAGGGTAAGACGCTACCGATCCATGAGCTAGTGGCTGAAGACCCGGCTGCAAGCCTGTCTGTAAGTCAAGAGAGCTATCCGAGCCGAGCATTCCTGAGTTTATGAAGGAATGCAGTAAGGCTCTACTGATCTATTCTCCTATGAACTTTATTTATATTATTTAAAATAAGCTTAATCAATAATTTAGTATGTGCTGATATTTTTTTATTAAGTAAATACTTAATATATGAATATAAATTTTATCGTTATAATTTTAATTTATTACAACAAAATATTTATTCACTGTATTAGAATTATTGGTCAATATCTCATATTTTAGTTTTAGATAATATTAAAATATGGTAATTTAGTTTATTTTATCAAAAAAATCTTAATCAATAATTTAGTACATTTTGATAATTTTTTTGTGAATAAATATTTAATATAATGCGTATGAATTTTATCGTTATAATTTCAATATCCACTACAACAAAATGCATTTATTTCAAAATTTTACCATATATTAGAATTGTTTGTCAATATATCAAATTTTAGTTTTAGATGATATTAAAGTATGGTATTTTGGTTTATATCATCTAAAGATAAGCTCAATCAATAATTTATTACATTTTGATAATTTTTTATAAATAAATATTTAATATAATGTATATAAATTTTATCGTTACAATTTCAATCCATTACAATAAAATGCATTTATTAAGTACATATTAGAATTATTAGTCCACATCTCATATCTTAATTTTAGATGATATTAAAATATGGTATTTTGGTTTATCTATACTATTATAAAAGAAAACCTATTTGACGTACCAACTTTAGAATGTTCAAATTTACCCTTCATTTCGTTTATTCCCTTTAAAAATATTTGATCAATTTAGTAATTTTAATATTTTTTAATAATTTCATAATTATTAATTTTTTTTAACTACCCACTACTCCACATTCCTCCCTCACCTTAATTTTCACATTTATTATAATTTATTCTTTTCATAATTTTTTTATCATCTCTTACAATAATTTTTTTTATGCTCGCAAGAACTGCGTGCAACGAAAACTAGTATTATCTAAAAACAAACTTAATCAATAATTTAGTATGTTTTTATTCTTTTTATAAATAAAAATTTTATATAATGCATATGATTTTTATCGTTATAATTTCAACATTCATTACAACAAAATGCATGAATCTAAATTATCACCATGAATTAAAATTGTTAGTCAATATATCATATTTTAGTTTTAGATATTACAATGTAGTATTTTGGTTTATCTATACTAATATAAAAAGAAATCTCATTTCCTCACTCACAAACAACGCCTAATGATACTGCCGCACTAATTTTTTGTGAAATAAAAAATGCACTTCATGATAAAATAACTACATTGTTTAATTTTTCAAAATTTACATAATTCATAAATTATTTTTATTTTTTCTTTCTTTTATTAATGTAATGTACTGGTTATATATTTTTCTCTTATTCATAATATATTTTAAAGTGTCAAATATTATTTATTATATGCACATAGGAACAACGTGCCATCTATACTAATATAAAAAAAAAAACTCCTTCCACACTCACAAACGGCTGTTAATGACACCTCAACACCAAATTTTTGTGAAGTAAAAAATGCCCTTCATGATAAAATAACTATCTTGTTTAATTTTTCAAAATTTACATAATTCATAAATTGTTTTTATTTTTCTTTCTTTTATTAATGTAATGTATTGGTTATGTATTTTTCTATTATTTATAATATATTTTAAAGCGTCAAAGATTATTTATTGTATGCACATAGAAACGACGTGCCACAATAGCTAATATTATCTAAAAACAAGTTTAATCAATAATTTAGTATGTTTTGATATCCAGTACAATAAAATACATTTATTTTACATATCTTAACCTATATTTATATTTATTTAATGTATATAAATAAATGTATTAATTATCTCTATACTTATTAAATAATAAACTAATCATATAATTCATTAAAATTTAAAATAGAAAAGAAAAGATATGGCGGAGTCGAGAGTTGAAAATAGGTAAATCTGATAATTGAGTCAATTGACTATCGAGAGAATTCTTTGTCTCTCTAACTCTCTCTCTCGCGCGCTCCAAGGAAAAGAAAAGATTGCAGAACTCGGTAACTCGAGCTTCACGTCCACGAATCCATCGGCACACGGCTCAACTTCGCTCCGACTCTACCATTAACAGGTGTGTTTTCTGCTTTTTAGAGTTGTAGAAGAAATTTTCTCAGCAAGTTTTTGCATTCAAGTTGTTTGATGAAATGCTTGATAGAATTTTCGTCGACTTTATTTGATTGTGCTTGACTTTGGCTGGATTCTTGTATGATGTTTGTTTCTCGAGAGTGTGAGAGTAGATGTGGATTATCATAGTTGGTTAAGTTATAGCTCACAGAGTGCGATATTGGAGAATTGTGATGATTAAACAGAGTAAATGCATTCTCTTTTCTTATGATTTTATTTTGTTAGCCTATGAAAGGTGGGAGCAGGTTGAATGCTGGAGTTGGCAATTTTTTGTGGATATAAGCATAAACTAATTTTCTAATTTCAAAAATGTTTATTGCTGAAAAATAATTTTGAAGTTTTCTCATTGGAACTTCCACTATGGTGTGAGTTCGAATATTTTGTTTTGGTGCAAAGCAGCAAATTGCATATACTTTTCTTCTGTGGCTTAAACCAGTGGCTATGGATTTTTAATGCTATATGATCTAATTGATTGAAAGTTTCTATTTTTAAACTGTCTGTCTGTTGATCAAAATTGAGACATTGCACTACAACAGTAATATAAAAGTCCAGAAATGCTAGAGTTGAGTTGCATATCAGTTAATAGCAGTATTATACAAAAAAATGTTTTAGATTCAAAGTGAGAAAATTCTTGGCATATTGTCAAACACTTCTGCTTGGTATATTGGGTTTTACATTTTAGTTAAAATGATCACAGTTAGGTTTTGTTTGAGTTGCTTTTAATTGTTTTTCAGATATGAATTCTGAGACGCAAAATGGTAATCTTTCACCTTATATCTCTACCTCTAGAGTAGATTCAACGGATTCAATCTTTCAACCTCAGGAGGATGGGATTCAACAAACTATGAATGATACAGATCTGTCTCTCAACATAGATAATATTGATATGAGCACAGACATAACAATAGTGGTTGATAAAGATGAGGAAACTCCATTGCCGGAGGCCAAAAGACAAAAAAAATCAACCGTTTGGTTAGAGTTTAAAGATGTTACGGATGCAGATGGCACAGTAAAGATCTGTTGCAACCGTTGCAAGAAGATGTTTGCGAAGAGCAAAGGTAATCCAACCACTCAGTTGCACAGACACTTGCAACATTGTGCCAAACCATCTTAGAGCAAAAGCTATAAAGGAAAGAGAGAATTCAATGCAAACACAACTTAGTGTTATGCCCAGCAGTGTTGATCCACCATCGCATCCAGCTTTACAAGATGGAAAGTTTAACATGGAAGCTATGAAAGAGTCATTAGCTCACTGGATAATGATGCATGAGAAGTCTTTCTCTGAAGTGGAAGAAGAGGGATTTAATTTATTTTGTAGGAGGGGAATGCCTGAGTGGAGAGAAGTTTCAAGAACAACAGCAAGGACATATTGTGTCAATGTTTACGAGTCTGAGAAAAAGAAATTGAAGAACTTACTGCAAAAAGTAAACAAAATTAGTGTCACGACTGACTGTTGGAAATCAAAAAATCAGAAGATGGAGTATATGGTGATAACTGGCCATTGGATTGATCAAAATTGGCAACTACAAAAACGTATACTCAACTTTGTTCACATTCCACCTCCTCGTCGAGGGCTTGAGATTGCTGATGCTATATGGCGTTGTGTGGAAGATTGGGATATTCAAAGTAAAATTCACACAGTATGTGTCGACAATGTTTCTGCTAATGATTCTGCATTTACCTTCTGAAGATTTATTCACAACGAAAGAAAAAGTTGATTTGCGAGGGAAAATTATTTGATGTCAGATGTTGTGCTCATATTTTGAACCTCATAGCTCAAGATGGTATTTGTGAAATTAAAAACATTGTTGAAGTGATACGTGACAGCATAGAGTATGTTCGGCGATCAGATGCCAGGCTTTTGTTATTTTCTGAAATTGTGAAACAACTAAACTTGCCAGAAAGAAAGTTAGTTGATGATTGCCGAATGAGTTGGAACTCCACATATGAGATGTTGTCCACTGCAATCAGATTTAAGGATGTTTTTCCAAGATTTGCAGCTGAAGATCCACATTATGGTGATTACCCGTGTCCTGAAGATTGGGAAAAAGTTGAAAAGGTATGTTCGGTATTGGAAGTGTTTTGGGATGCGACACACATAATTTCAGGGAGTGATTACCCAACTTCAAACTTGTTTCTAAATGAAGTCATTTTAGTGAAAGTGTTATTAGATGAGAAGTCATTAGACAATGATGCTTTTATTCGAGATATGGTTGAAAGAATGAAAATAAAATTTGACAAATATTGGGGTGAGACTAAATTGTTGATGTCAATAGCAGCCATTCTTGACCCGAGGTGTAAAATGAAAGTGCTTGAGTTTTGTTTCTCTAAGCTTTATTCTTCCGAGAAAGTAGAAAAGGAGATTAGCTTTGTTCTCAAGTCCTTGCATGAACTCTATTCTGAATACGCGTTGATATATAATGATGAAGGTGAGTCGCGTGGGCAAATGCAAGGGGGCAGTTCTCAAAGGTAATGTTGGAATATCAAGAGGTTGGTCTCAATATGCTGACTTTTTGGAGTTAGTTCTATCTGTTCAGCCTCAGAAATCAGAACTTGATATGTATCTTGAAGAAAGTTGTTACTCATTCAAGAAAGACTACAAAGTTGAAAAGGAATTTGATGTCTTAGAATGGTGGAGAGTTAACTCGGTCAAGTACAAGGTCTTATCATTTATGGCACGGGATATTCTTGCTATCCCAATCACCACTGTTGCTTCTGAGGCTACTTTAGTGCGGAAGTAGTCATTGACAAGTATTGTGCTTCCTTGACTTCAGAAACAGTTCAAGTATTACTGTGTGGAGGAGATTGGTTGAGAAAGCGCTTTGGAGTAAAGAAAAAGATAGAGGTACTATTTGACTATGAATTTTTTTTTTTTTTATAGTTATACTATATCATTATTATTGTTGTTTTTATACTAAAATTTTGTGTATTTAATTGTAGAATGACAAGAAAGCGATACATGTAATCCTCCCAAGTGTTGACGATGCTTCTAAAGATGATGTTTTTGGTAAGAAAAATGCATATTCCGTTAGTTTGATTTGAGTTATTTTTTCTAAATAATCAGTTATTACATCTTTAACTATTTTTATCAATATTTTTAAATTTGATGCAAAAAGATTTATCTGACTTTTTTCTTTTTTTCCATATGTTGCAGTTACTTCAAGATCTTTGTATATTTGAGTTAGAATTTGATAAATATGGAGGGCATCCATGTATTGTTGATGCTTATGTGTGATTGCAAAGTTATTTTTTATTACTTGAATGTGATGCTCACTAAATGATTAGACTAATGAGGTTATGAGATAGGTAGTGGTAATGGAACTTTGATTACTTCTCTAATGATTGGACCGAATGTTTTTATGGCTGTCAATTTTCTTTCATCATATTGTTTCTTTTTTATTTTCTTATGAATTTTCTTCCTGATTTTTATTTAGAATTTTGAATAATGTATTCCAAATAGTACATCATGTTTTTTTTTTTAAAAATCAAGATTTTAGGAAAAAAAATTAATTGAACTCGCGCTCGAGCACGATTGACACGAGTCGAGCTCTAGCCTCTATTTCCGAGGTTGAGCTCAAATTTTTGGCCGAGCGTGGCTCGTTCGAACCCCTAGTCACAAGTTTCGTCGTCATATTAATTGCCTACCAAAGGTTGTTTACAATTCGATAAAAACTAAATTGAATTAAATCAAACCAAAAAATTCATTTGATATTTAATTTTTATTTTCTTAAAAAATTCGATGTTTTGTTCAAATTCAGTTTTAGTTTTTGTGTACTCTCTCGTATCGAATACCTAAATATTCTTTTATACACATTTTTTATATTACTATAAGGATGAAATACATTTAGACTCTCTTTGAAAATATAAAATTACACTTTTTTTAAAAAGTTTTGAAATTGCACTTATACCCCTTTTGAAAATTTACTGTTTATACCTAATCCCCTTCTGTTCAGGATTTTAACGAGAAAAGCTGACGTTAGCTAAAAAAAAAAAATTTATAAATTTTTAATTTTCCATCATTTATATTTTTCATGTCATGATTTTGTACTTATAAAAAAAAATGCAATGCTATTAATTTTACTCCACACATATATGTATTACATCTATTCCTTTATAAGTATAAAAATGTTAAAGAAAACATTAAGTGAGGAACAAAATTACAAATTTATTTAATATTTTTTTGCTAACATAAAAAAACAAGTAATGATATAAAAATTGTCACTAATTATATGTTTAAGCAACAAAAATTTTTCTTTTGCCTCCATAATGATTCTTATAATTTTAATAGTGATAATATTTACGTAAATGTCACCACTAGATATAACGTGTGAAAAGAAATATTGTGTATAAATTATCATTATAAACAATTGGTTACAATGAATAGTGATAATATAGTGACACCAAATATATATAATTATCATTATACATATCTTATTAATTGTATAGTGAAATTTTAGTGTACAATCCATATCGTTGATAATATATTGTAATAAAAAATTATTGTCACTTATGATATGGTTGTAATGAATTAATAGGTTAGGAATGGAATGATCATTTCAAAACACTATTTTATATAACTCAAGATTATGAATATTTATTTTCGTAAGGGTAGGATCAGTATTTCTTCTCTTACACATGATTTTAGTTATTCTCAATAGTAACCGTTAGACCTAAATTATTAAGAGTTAAGATTTAATTAATTTTGATGTATATTATATTTATAATTATAAAATATAAATATAAATTATTATTTATAAAAATAATAATAAAATTAACCCCACTCCGCAACAAGGCCCCCCTCCACCTGCTGCCCACCCCACCCCCCCGCGCCGTCCAACTCAGAGGGAGGCGATGTTATTGCCACAACGGTCGCCCAGGGGACTTTGGGCGACGTGATTTTCGTCGCCCAATTTTTTTAATAAATTTAAAAATTAATTTAAGAAAAAGCAAAACTTTAAAATGTTAAGAAAACTTGATTTTAAAATTTTAAATTTATTAAAATATATTTAAATTAAATATTGATTTGAATTAGTTAATAAAATATTATTGTTATTATCCATTAACATTTACATTGATATAATATTTAAATTTGAAAAAATGAACTTACTATACTATTTTTTTTATTGTGATTTTATTTATTTTTTATTTAAATTTTTATTTGTATAAAAATATACAATTTTTTTGTATTTGGTATTTAATAAATATATTTAAAATAAAATTATTTACTTTTTAGGAGGGATGAAAATACTAAAAAATTATTAAAAATAAAGTTAAAACAAGTACATTTGATTATGGTAATTCTAATCACAATATAGGGGTATTTTTGTTAATATTCATAGTAAAAAAATATCAAAATTCGAAAAAAATCATGGCCACTCGCACGACTTGCTAGTGCACTTTACCTTCCGTTAGCTTTTGATGAACAAGGAATTTTGCACGGGGTCCTAGAAAATATAGAATTTTTTTTGCTTATTTTTAAAATACTAATAGGTAATATGCAACTTGACCATATTAATATCAAAATATTTAAATATATATTATCAAAATATAAAATATATAATATAAACAATCTAAGTTTTAATATGCTATCAAATATAATATAAAGTTAGTTACATCTTTGTATGCATTTAATTTACAAATATTACGAGTATTAAATATCATATGACAGTCATTGTATTATGTATTTTGATATGAGTATAATTAACAAGTACTCATTACAAAATTAAATATATGACAACATCCAAAAGAAAAAAAGTATACTATAAATCTACAATCAAATTAACATTTTAAAAATAATATTTCGAATGGAACGAGGCTGTGCTCAGTTGTTATTTACTAAACAAATATTGTGATTATTTTTTTATTTTTCTGTTCCTGTACTAAACCAAACATAAGAATGATTTAATAAAATAATTTAACTCTTATTTGTATTCCATTTTTAAATTTATTATAGTCTCATCAAATTTCGTTCCTACGTGCTGATTGCCCCATAAAGTATATCTTTAACCACAACACACCACATCAGTAATAGTATATATAGCACATGACTATTTTTATCAGCTAGCCGCAGTGGCACGCTATCTCTATGTGCATATAATAAATAATATTTTATATTTTAAAATATATTATAAATAAGAAGAAATGTATATAAATCAACACATTATATTTCAAAAAAAAAAAAAAAAGAAAAAGAAGAAAGCAACAAAGAAAAAAAGAAAGAGAAAATCAACTTAGCGGTATTATTAGCACAACAATAAAATTGGAGTTGTGGTGTCACAACCGCCATTTGTGAAAGAAAAAAATCTTTTTTTTTTTTTATATAACTAGCTATTGTGGCACGCTGTTCCTGCGTGCATATAATAAATAATTTTTTTTCATACTTTAAAATATATTATATATAATAATATAAATATATATATATATAAATCAATACATTATATTATAAATAAAAGAAAAAGTTAATTAATATAAAATTTGAAAAAGTTATTCTATTGGTTGAAGGGTTTTTTCGGCTTTATAAAAATTGGTGTTGCAGTGTAAGTAACAACCATTTGTGAGTGTGAAATGCCTTTTCTTTTTTATATAGTATAGATATAGATAAAGCAGATATAGTAAGGAAGCAAAAAAGAGGAAATTAGGCCGTCTTTGGTTGCCTTATGAGAGAATTGCACTTTTGGTCCCACACGAAAAAGAATGTTGCATTTTTTTATCCTACAATCATAAATTTTAATACATTTGGTCCCATATGTAGCATTTGGGACCAAAAAATGCTATACTTTTTAATCTTGTAGAACCAAATATTAGCACTTTTCATCCTATCGGAACAAAGATATTACAATTTTTTATCCTACGAGATCAAATATATTAAATTATGGGATAAAAAATACAACACTTTTCTACTGTGTAGGACGAAAACCGTTCTCTTCTGGTACTATTTGTTCTTACCTTTCCCAGACTTTGAATATTCTAATAAAGTCGGAAGCCTGCTATTAACATTAGGAATTAAATTTAGTCAGATTGTGAACGTGGCATAAAAAAAATGTAAAAAAAAGAGCAACTACGAGGAATGTAAAAAACAGTTGCTTAACATCATAGGATGGTTTCGAGTGAATTATGATAAAAGATCACACACCAATCGTTTACCCAGTTAAACTACTCCAAAGCCTTGTAATCTAATTAACTCAATAGATTACATACTAAAGCTACATCCATCCTAACTGCTACCTATTATAGTCCCCAGATGCACTGCCTCAAATGGAAGGATAAATTGCGCATGAACTTAGTAGAACCAGAGGAAAACTAGCAAGTTTGAAATCAATGGCCTGGTGAAACAGGCACAGGCAAAAATGTTAGGAATCGATGTTTCAGATTGATGTTTCTAGAAGACTGGGTGCAGAGCATCACAGCCTAAAGATTTGCTATGAATATAGATCATAAATCATCACTCAAATAGATCCTCCAGGGTGTTAGCCATGCCCAGATTCCAAGGAACACCAGAGGAAGTACCATGATTTTGATGTGATTGCACCTCCTCCGATCGACTGTTGTCAAGCCATGGAAAAAGTAGGTCATACGTAAGGTACTGGTGGAGATGTAATATCTCCCATTACAAACTAAGTAGACATGGGGAATCAGTGCTTGGTATTTAAGTATGCAGTATGGTTCCTTAATCAGCATGACAACTCAAAGAGATTTTGCAAGGAAAAGTCTATACCACAGGTTATGATCAACAGAGAGATCGATCTTAAAGAGCGACTACTCTGAATTACGTCTCAAGAATTCAGAAGAGGGATATCACTACAAGGCATATTAGAAAAGAATAAGAACAAACGTTTACGGACATAATTACATGGCTAATTGCAGACAATAGGCATAAATCTCCATTCATGATGTAAATTTCAGATCAACTCATGAAATAGTGAATCCTGAAATCCAGCAGAACATAGATCAGAGCAAATGGAAACAATCTAAAATGTGAAAGAATCAAACAACCAACGTCATCGCATTCTCGGGTATATGATGGCATAGGAAACATTTATCTCCCATAAGCCTTTATATTTCATCATTCACAGAGACATAACTGTCATTATGGTTAGCATAGTTGCAGATAATTTAAAACTTGATCACAACAAATTTTGCTTGATAGAGTTCAGAATGCTGACAAACGAAACTAAAAAGGAAATTGGAGAACATGGGATTTTTAGTTCTAATCTTTATTCTTACACTAAGAGAAAATACAGATTTTGTTCCTAATTAGAGTCGCTGTGAGAAACTTTCTTTCCTTCGGTTGTAGAAAGTTATTTATTCCCAAAATGTACAAAAGAAACTGGTCACAAGATTAATTAAGAAATAGAATCGCATCTCTCTGCAACAGATGCAAAAACGTAACGTGTATTGTGCAGCAAGCTAGGCTATAAAAGTCGAAGCATCATGCACGACAACATAGGCATTTCAACAGTAAGCTATCCTGCGATCGTTTTTAAAGATCTAGATGACACTACATTAGAGGAAGGTACCTAAAGAAAAAGTCTGAAATACTCATATCTCATTTCAAGCATGCACAGAAAAAAAATATCTTATAATGAGGATTTGGTGTCTATAGTTGTCTTAAAGAGACTCTAGAGTTTGCACATTCTGAGCCACTGACCAAATGACGGTTTCTAAACTGGCATGGATACATTCTTATCATTTCCCTCTTAATTAATTCAAGATTCAAGGGGTGAAGTGACGAGATCCACCAGAAGATACATATCTTACTACCCGAACATGCTTAATGTATGAACAAGCCCATTGTTCAGAAAATATAGCTACTTCATCATTATAACTGTTACCCAGTTACTCCATTAAGTGAAATAAGACATTCTCGATATTACACTCCCATCCTCCAAAAGCTATCTCCAACTTCGACAGAGCTGAGAGTGGTTCAAAGAGAACATAGGTCATTGCCTCGACAGGGTACCTCCAGAAGACGTTTCACCATATTCAACAATAAAAGTACATATAAGGCACCATAGTCATATGAAAGAAAGAGAATAATTACTAGTCTCCTTCGAATTTGAAAATTCAAGTCAATTAAGAATACGTTTCCGAAGTTCGATAAGTTTATTCAGAAAATCTTTTCTACTTTTAATAACACTTTATGCAATTTTCCCATATTTCACCCATCTTATCTATTCTTTTCTATTTTCAGAACAAAAAATATATATTATCTAGAAAAAGAATACACAATGAATTAGAAAAGTAGAAATTTTATTTTGAACTGTAGATGTCTTTCACATCTAGCTATACTAGTGGGTAATCTCTTAACTTTTATTTAATTTTATCGGGCAGCTCCTACCGGTAGAACATCTCACTTCCCTAGAAACAATCGCGATCATCATTTAGCTATTGCATTTGTTTTCTTGTTGCTGGTCATATGTATAGAACTAATTTTGGGATTGGACATAGCATCATGGATCTTTCAGAAGCACATATCCTCCAGGAGGGGAATTGGGACGTCGGCGTAAGGGTCGAAAGAGTCCAACAAACCGGACTGTGGTTATGAGAAAATAATTCGTAAATTTCAATATGATACATAATCATAAAGCGCATAATATAATAGATACCATCTAAAGCAAATCTACATGGACAAAAGATTTGTGAATAACAAGTTAAAGTGCATGTTGAATATATAATCTAGTACTGGAATAGTGGAATAAACCTAACGAAAATTCTGACATTAAAAGCGCAAAAATTTGAGTCTTTTGCGGTAAATTAAAATACGCAGCTGCTTCTCAGCAGTTTTTGCAATCACAAAATTGTTCATACACGAGAAATTTTACCAGAAATGCCTTTTTCTTCATCACTATCACTCTTACTATCCACTTGCTTGGGTGGAGGAGACTCCCTTTGGTTCGAAGTAGTCCCAACTCCAGTGACAGACTGCTGATATAGAACTCCTCCAGCAATAGTCAGGAGTAAACAAACCAAACCAAAAGGAGTAGCATGCTTATCCCAAATCAACACATTGATGGCAACAGTCAGAAACTTGTTCACCACCCCTGTAACTGTAAATGCAGTTGCAGAAATTGCCTTTCGGGCAGCAAATCCAAAGAAACTAATAAGCAACCCGAAGACACAAGATAAAGATACAGCAAAAAATGCGATTGGCTCAAACAAATCCCATCCACTCGATAAAGTTATTGTCGCAAACACATCAACGTACTCCCCTGTTACAATCCAAAATATGGGAGCCATCATCAATGACAATAGGTTGTTGTAAAACACGAATCCCCAAGTATTCAACCCAAGATTAGTCACCATGTGCTTGATGTAAACCATCTCCGTTGTAATAGTCACCAAATATGCAATAGCCCATGAATACGCAGTCAATGTGAACCCATTATCAGTAGCTACATATCCGATTGCACCCCCCAAGATGACCACCAAAGAAAGAAATGTGAGTTTTGACGGGCACGGCTGCTTCCTAAATGCGGTATCAGCAATGGCTACAAGAAGCGGAGTCAAGGATCTGAAAACTATAAACGTATCCACATTGGCGTGGCGAAGGAGATTCGTGTTCGTGAAAATTGCCAAATAAAAGACCAATGCTGCAGGCAGGAACTTCTTTGCTGTCTCAAGAATGAAGGGATCGTGGTGCAAAAACCCGAATTTCCCAAGAAGCCAAACGCCTAAAGCTGAGGTTAAGTACTGAAGAGCAGTGAGGAGACCCGGGTAATTAAACTTGGTAATGGCGAATTTGTTGATAACAGCAAGTAAGCTAGAGCAGAGAGCATATCCTATTACCAGACTGCTGGTCGCATAATATTGCTTTGAACCCTCCAATCGGATCGAACCCATTATGAAATTCCGGAATTATTCAACGAGAACCCAGTTAAAATTGCAGTCGATCAGGCGAGATCAAGAGCTGCATCACAGAACCGTTGCTCAAACGTTAAAAGTAAACGATCTCACTTCTCAACCCTTTCTTGATTTACAGATGTGAGAAAAAGAAACCGTAAAAAGGAAAGAATGGGCAGAGATGAATTACTCCAAAACAGAAAAGGCGCTCTCTGAAATCACTGAATTGGGGTTAAAACGCATTAAATACAAAACCCTAATTCACATCCGGGTACGAATGATGGGCCAAATTCAGGGTAAACTGGGTGGAAAGCGAAAAAAGATAAAGAAAGACAGTAAATTGAACGGTCAGCATAGCATAAGTCTCAATCAAAATTAAAAACAAGAACTCCAATAATGGAGGATTTAAATGTTCAGAAAAAATATCTGGACGACCGACAGAGGTAATAGGGGGAAATTAATGCTAGGGGAAGAACAAGTATGGAACTCAGATGCGGTTGGTCAGGGGCAAAATGGGAATGTGCACTTTTTGACTATAACTTAACATTATCTTGAGGGAAGTGAGGATGGTTTGAGTGTGTTTTTAATTTTTTAAATAAATATTTATATTATATTTTATTAAAAAAATCTAAATAAAATAAAAGTATATGTGGAATAATAGTTTAATACAATATTGAATTTATAAAAAGATATATAATATTGTGGTTGAACTAGAAATATTACTTATAATATGTATGTGGCACATCAAAACATATAATATGAAAAGATGTATGTGGCATATAAAAATTTAAATTATTAAGATATAATTATTATATTTTAGTTAAAAAACAAAAAATATTGATAATATAGATGTGGTGAGTAGTTATTTAGAGAAAAAGTATGAAAATTGAGAGAGAGAAAAAATGGAGATTGAGGGAAAAAACACTACTGAAATAATTAAAAAGATAAAAAATTACAGACAAAAAAAAGAGAGACACCAATTAAATAATTCTTCGTTAATATAAAGGTATAGATTATCAATTTCAAGATTGAGTTCTTGTGAAAATTTGAGCATCATAATATCCTAAGATGTATAGGTATTTATTTGAGTTAGTTATTTTTAGCATATAAATAGTGATTGTTTAGACAAATTTGACTTTGGGAGTGTTTGCGCGCGCTTCTGAAAAGCGCTTTTCAGCTTATGGCTTCAAAAAAGCACTTTTGAAGTGTTTGCGATGCCAGCTTCTGCTTCTGAAACGGCTAAAAAAAAACACTTTTAGGCCAAAAGCTAGAAGCACCTTGGGGGGTGCTTTTAGCTGCTTTGGCTTTTTTGTAAATAAATTCAACTTTATTTTTTACTATTTTACCCTTATTATAATAACCTTAATTCAACTTTACTTATTTAATTTATTTTTTAAAATTATAGATTTAAAGTTGATATCGAAGTTTTTAAATAATTTAAATTTTAATAATAAATTAAATTTACACTTTCACATATTTAATATTTTAAGTTTTTATATTTTATGCGCTATATCATCTCATTATATTATTTCTTTCACATATTATTATTTAATTAATTAATAAAATAATTATTTTTTGCAATCATGTAAGTTAAATTTTTGTGTATGAATTAATAATTAAATTACTTAATGGATTATTATTAAATTAAATATATTTTTTAATATTTTAAAAAATATAAATATAAAATACTAATCAAAATAAAATTTATATTTTTTTTTGAAAAATAAATATTAATGACAAACAACAAGTGAAATAATATGCAAAAGATAGTATGTTTTTGATATATAAGGACAAAACAGTCTTTCATCAATTAAATTTATTTTGGAAGTGATTTTTCTCCAAACACTATCCAGTTTAGCTTTTATCTGCTTTTCACTTTTTTTACAAACACTACCCACTTTTGATTATGCTACAACTTCCAACTTTCTCTACAAAAATCACTTTTTTAAAAGCAGAAGTTTTTGCAAACACTCCCTTTGTCAAAGTGTTCCAATCTCTAAAGTCAATATTATACCTTAATTTATATTTTTTTTAATTGAGAATGTTGATATAAGGGTTTGAAGTATTTTTTGAACCAAATGCATTTTTTTTTAATTTTACGAAGAAAATTATATGTTTTCTTGAGATATTGTATCAAGACTTGAAAATTTTACGTTAAAGAATATAGAGAAAGACTTTCTTTGAACTTGAGTAATTGGGATTTGCTACGCTATATACTATGTTGTGACTTGTGTGTTGTGCAACGTTGTGTATGTTATAGCTTTGTATTGTGAAGATCTCTTTCCATAGGTATGAACAAGGCTTAATAGATTGAATTCATTTTTTGTTGGGCTTGAACACCATAGGCTTTCATATGTCCATCATCTAATGACCTTTACTTGAATATGATTTGACCCAATTTAACCAATGCAAACTAAAAAAAAAAAAAAAATATGTTTATCTTAGATTGATCTCTCAATATGCATATGATCCAAATTTGATATGTACTTGCGAATTTATTGACTTTGAAAATACTATATGCCAAATTTCTTATGACTTCTATTTTAAAACACAATTATTAGATCCTAAAATTTTGATGGCTCCCCTCCCCTTTCACCCCCAAAACTAATGGCAAACTCTAGCCCAAATCAGGCTAAGAAATCAAACTCAATCAGCCCAACACCAACAGGCTAGAAAACCACCAGCTCACCAATACTTTTGAAATATTGGCGAGACAACAATCACTTTATATCCTGTTAAAAGCTCATTCAACTTAGCTGATACGTCAATCACATTCTATATATTGAATCACACATAATCACCAAAGTACATCAGCATGGATGAACATGTCAGTTGTAACATGATGGATAAAGATGAGATGTAATCACTTCCTTTATTTTTACTTACTCCTTGATGACGTGGTAGGTCCCATTTTTGCTAGTGTGGCCATGTCATCACCCTCAACCGCCTCCTCATATCCCCGTCCGGTCAGTGGAGGTAACAATTATTTAACTAATCTTCCACTCGGTTTCCACTTAAGCATACTATTCATGGTTTTTGCTATTATTATCATCATGTGATATACGATATTTACGTATTTTATTATCAAGCTTGCTAGTTCTTACGATCTTACCTAGGACTCATTTACTTAATCCGATTAGCTGCACTTGGAAAGGGACAAACCCAGTGACAATTGGATCCACCCGGACTAGATTCCCAGTCCAAAATTCATGGTCCAAAATATACTCATTGTTGGCTTGGGAATTTACCAAAGTGTTCGGACAGTTTCTGCAAAGGGGAAAACGACGTAGTCTCTTCTCTTTTCTTAGTTACATTTCTAAGGTATTTTAAAGTGGGCTTCACGTATCCATCTTCGCACTGAATTACACAATTTGTTGTATGTGTGTGAGTGTATCAATTTGTGTAAAGATATAAATGATTCAATATCACTTAGATAAATAATATAAATATATATTTGTATGATTGTGTATGATCATATTCAACTAATTAGTAATACTCTTTCATGTGATTTCTTATTTTTCTTAAAGTATATATTTTGCTCGTCATGAAATTATTTAAACTCAATGACATTCAATCTAGATGGAATTTTCACAAAAATAAATTTATTTTCCGATCTTGGGCAGATACGGCCATCATTTATTTTAGGCAACCTGTACGTAGTCCAATTCATAGATTGAGATCTACGTTGCATATTATAAGTTATTTGGTGTTTAAAAGAGAAGTTTCATATACAAATATAAGATTACAGGTTCGAATTCCACTAGGTACGTGGGTGTTTATTATTTTATGTGAATTTATTGTAATTAATCCAAGAACTCCCACGGGTGATCCCGTAACAAGCTTACGCTTTTATATAACTAAGCTAGCAAAGGAAGAAAGCTATAAATATCTCCCAAAATTAAATATTCACATGTTATATTTTTATATTTGTAAGGAAGTAAATGTAATATATATAAAGTTAAATTGGTGTAATTGTAATAAAATATATTATTCCTGAAATGTGTGACTATTGGATAAAAATTAGTCATGAACGAATGAAAAAATTAGTCATATATATAGAGTAAGGTTAACATAATTGTTGCATCTATTTCTTGAAAATGTCATGTTCAAGCTTAGTGCTTGAAGAAATATATGCAATAACTGTGTTTACCTCGTCTCATATATATGAAGTGAAAAAAGTACAAAAGAATTACTAGTTTTTTCATCCATAAATGGCTACTCACTGTCCAATGGTTATAATTTGAGAATAATAATATTATATAATAACACCATTTTCACTTTATATATATTATATTTATCATCTTATAAGTATAAAAATATTACATATGAATGTTAAATGAGGGTAAGAACTGTTTTTTTTTTTTTTTTTTGTGTTGACGTTACATTTTGTATCCAAACCCTAATGAAATAGGGTCGGGTATAAACAATTTTTTTTAAGGGGATGCATGTCTAGTTATAAAAACTTTTTAGGAGAAAAATATAATTTTTCATTTCTAGAGGGGGTCTAAGTATAATTAACCCTAATATTAACTCCTAATATATTTGATAATGCCTACAACAAATAATTTTCATAACTCAATGATCAAATCAAGCCCAACCCAAGCAAATAAGCAGGCCCCTGTTCACTTAGTCCAGCAAGCCTAAACCCTACTGGTCCAAATACAAATTACAGTCAACAAGGGTATCAGGCCCGCCATCCCAGTCTAACCACCCTGTTGATAGGGCAATGCCCACAGACGGGGCCATACAAATAGGCCTAGTACCAAATAGCAAGGACGCCACAGTAGTCGCATTCTACATTTCATGATTCATGTCACCGTAAAAGGGCACTAGCAACGATGTTATAGCCAGTTGAATCCGGCTGTTGAAAGCAGCAACCAACTACCTTCCTTATATTCTTGGTTAACCTGACAAACTTACTTTGACATGGATATCTTTTAGACGATAACTCCAAAAGTTGGATGAACATCATTCCTAAAAAATTAGATATCCCAACTACATCTACTCGACCCTAAAATCTCTTAAAAGCTGCCTTTATAAATAAAAGTTTAAGGTAAGTCAACAAGAAAGTTAAGCTCACTCCACTTCTCAAACAACAAGGCTATATGGATTCTTGCAATTTTTTTGGCACTCTTCGCACTCATTTCAACTATAATTTTCATATTCAAGCACTCCATTCTATCTCATCAAGGTCTCACGTTTACTCAAGTTTTCCTCAAGTTGTTACATCCAATACTGACTTAAGCATCAGAATATTAATATTTTGTAAGTTTGTTCTTTAATAATTTTAGAATCTCAAAAAATCTTACAATTCTTGTGGTATTGTTGGACCCCAAATACGCATCAATATTAAAGACATAATGATACCTAAAATCTTATTTATTCGACTCTTTTGTAATCATCGAGTCGAATAATCATGGATTTCATAATTTAAATAAAGGAAAACCACTTATATAATAATAATTAGAGTAAATTACATCGACAACCCCTAAACTTATGTCTAATTATACAAATAACTTATGCCATTTAAAAAATTATAAGTACACTCCCTAATATTATAATTATATTTTACATCAATACCTTGTCAAGGGCACAAAATCAAACAAACATCTTTTGAGAAAAATTACACCGATACCTCTTAAAAAATTATGCTTATAATTTTATAAAAAATCATAAAATATTTATATAATCAAAAATAATTTAAAAAATATACCCAATAATTTAAGGGAGAGAGAAAGAGAGGATACGTATAAGAAAAATACAGCCAAATTTGGAAATTTGTGGGTCGTCGGCCACCGTCCACACAGCATGCAACTTGCCAATTTCTCTATACATATTTTCACTTTAAACTATTAATAAATTAAAATTCTTCAAAATTGACAAGTTGCCATCGTTTCACATATTATTATTTAAGAGATACATGCTTCATTATTTAAGCCACTAGAATATTATTATTATTATTATTATGGAAGAACCCAAATACTAGGAGCCTTGATTTTATTATTATTATTCTTCTTTCTTGTATCCATCAAGGAACAAAGCATATACCTCTTACATGCCAACATTTCCTTCAAAATGCCCCAACTTAACTAACACCCACGCAATTTCATCAAATATCCAACATCAGAATGCAAATTGAGAAACAATCTAAGTTACTGCCCTTAAAGTGAAATTCCTATAATCATTACGATCAAAGGTGAACAAAATTTAAGTTATGAGATAAAAAAATAAATTTCCCAGATGTTTACTACAAACTTTGAGCAACTTAACCTAAAAGTGTCATTTGTTTTCAGATGGAACTTTTTTATTGTAAATTCTTCTTGTTGCATTCAATACTATGGTATGTATAGATTTATATCATCCAACGTGTCGTTGGCCATCAAGAGAACAACTCTCAAATAAACACCCACCAAAATTTTGATAATTAACACAGAAAGAAAAGAGAAGCTAACGCCAAAGCAAACCACCAAACCAAAGAGTCACTTGAATTACCAAATCTACCCCTCAAGCAATCAATTTTGTTTCTTTCTTTTTCTGGGATCATCATCATCATCATCATCATCAGTGTTCAGGAATGAAATGACCCCTCCAATTAGGCGGCCTTACAACAACAACAACAACAACAACTACTACTACTACAGGAGGAAGAGGGGAAACAATAATAATAATAATAATAATAATAATAATCAGGGTGGGGGTGGGGGTTAATGTTACAGGTGGGTGTTGCGCCTGGGTGTAACCCGCGTATTGCTGCTCCCACTGTTCTTCCTCACCGTGGGTTCCTCGCTCTCCTGTATCATCATCATATCCGCCAGATCCTCACCGAACAATTCCACAAATGTTTTCTGCAGATCCTCTATGCTCTCTTCCTTCTTCCATAACCATAACAACCCCCCAATTCATTTTTTTAGACCAAACGAAAAAAATAAAAATAAAAGAGATGAGCACTATGTGGTGTGAATGTAATTACCATCATAATCATCCAAAATTAACCATACATTTATATAATTTTTAAGTAATATCACATAGTCTAAATTTAGCTAATTATAAAATATGGTATTTTAATTTACATATTTAATCTCATACAGAAATAAGCTTAATAAGTTAGTAAGATCATTTTTATTGCTATATATTTTTTCTTTTATATTAGTTATTGATTTCTTAAATTATATAAATATATTTTTGTTGAAAATAATTTGGACTTATCAATCTAACATATAAACAAATATTCTAAAATAAATTTTATTTTGATTATAAATAAAAAAACTCAAGCTCGAATATTTTGCCAAGCTCGACTCATAGAAGAGATGAGATGAAAATTGCATACCTCAGCCCCAACATTCTGCTGCTCCATCATATTCATCAAATCATGCAGGAAATCTCCCATCCCCTATTATATGTGCCAAATTTATCAGATATTCCAAAGCTGTAAATTTTTTCTACAAAAATCACTATATAATTCAACACTCCAAAAATATATATTTTTTATTCAAGTTACATCTTCCTACTAAGAGGGTGTTTGGCTAATAAGCTTATTTAAAAGTTCTTATAAACTCCTATCCAACAATAGTTTCTCTCTCTCTCCTTTTCCTTTTTGAATCAAAAGTAGTCCAGAGTGTTCATCAATATGGTACATTTACGATTAAATAAATAACATGATCTAATTATAATAATAAAAGTATTAGTAAATAGTTAGATACAGATATTTTATCCTCTACTGACCCAAAAAAATAGAAATACACTTGATGGAGCCACTAGTTTCTTAAATAAAAGGTTACCAGATTTTAAAACTAAAAGATTATAAAATAATATTTTAATTTTAATTACTTTAGAGTTACAATATTTAGGGAAAATAATAGAATAATTATTACATAAAATAACATATAAAATTACACAACAAATGCACTAACTCAAAACAATAAATAAAATTAAAGTCACCTTGATAATGTAGATAATTACAGAAAAAAACTAAAAATAACAGAAATAGGAGATGACATTTTATATTTAATTTCTAAAAATTAGAGCTTAAAGAAAAGACGGGTGAAATTAATTTGCTTTTATGTTTTATTTATCTTACTATATTATTTTCTTAAATCATTATACTTTAGAAATTAAATTAAAAAAAATACTTCTGGTTAAAATGTCATTAATTTTTTATTTTTAAAATCACCACTTCCTACCTAATCTATTAAATGTTAATTTTACTAATTCAATGAATATTCATATATAACAAACTATTTATCATCATAAAATATTATGCATCTATTCACCTTTTATGTAAAAACTCAAGTTTCAATTACGTTATTTGTTAGAATTTGCTTATCAATTAGATTATTTGCACAAACTCATGCATCAATTTGATAGTAACCGCTAAAATACGGGCACTAATATTCTTTTAAATTATATTTATTTATCTTACACTAATGTTTTGAGGGGGAAATAGGCAAGTGGAATAAAAGCACAAATATTTTGAGAATATTGCCCTCGTGAATTTAAAAGTCCTACGGTGAAAAAAGTTAGGTGTAATCCACTAATTCAATGATTCTTGAACGTGCAAAGTTTTAAGTTTATTTGAAGTGGGGGAATTGCAAGTTACAAAATTCTTGGGGATCAAAGTGCAATTCACTCGAATTTTGCCCTAACACATGTACGAGGTTCAACGATCCAATTAAAAGTACCCATTTTGTTACCACGTTCCACACCAAAGGTACACCTAAGCATGCAGAAGGTGCAACTACGGCCCAAGCCAGGAAAACTTAATTCATGGTTAAAATGGGAATTTTGTAATCAAGGGTGTGTGAGAAGCAAAAGAGGCGTGGAAGAATCAAAGACAGAGGGAAGAAAAATATCTAAGATATTTTTTCTTAGGGAATAAACGCACACGCACCTCGTCTTCCTCAAAGAGATCAAGGAATCCGGCGTCGTACATTGACCTCTTCCCCTTGTCAGACAATACTATTCACGCCCCATCGCTCAATCAATCAACAAAAACTGAATTTAAATCATAAAAATGAATGAAAATTGAAGGATTCAGTGTGTGAGGTGTGTGTTTTCAACCTGAGTAGGCTTCTTGGATTTTCTGAAAGCGGCGTTTGGCTTCTCCGGCGGCGGAGGGGTTCTTCGCCCACCTATCTGGATGCCATTTCTTCCCACCCGAAAAAAATTCAAAAAAACAAAAAAATAATCAAAATTCGAAAAATGACGGTTTCAAAATTTAAATTAAACAATCGGCTCCAATTGTAATTCAGAAAAAAAAGAAAAAAAAATTACCAGAGCGAGTTTGCGGTAAGCTGAACGAATGTCTGAGAAGGAGGCATCCTTGCGAATCCCGAGGACGGAGTAGTAGCAATAAGACCCGACGTCGGATCCTCCCTCTCTATCCATACCCGTACCCGGAAACACTTCAACCTTCTCAGTTAATTCCGATTGATGGATTCTAGAGCATTCACAGATACAGAGAGGGATCGGCGATGAATTCAGGCCTCCATGGGGATTTCTCGCGAAATGGCAGTTGCGTAGACGAAGCAAAACTGGGAAAGAAGTTTATTTCATTATTATATGCGGCAGAAATTGCAAAGTCGCAGTGCGGGAAGAAAAATATCTGGGACGAGAGAGAGAGAGAGAGAGAGAGGTCAGTCTAACGCCCGCAGGGAAGGTTCGAGAAATGGAGGAGATATTTTCTTGAGGGGGTTTGGAATTGGGTCTCAGAGTGTATGGAATTACCGGGTCTGCCACTGGGTTTTGGTTTGTGTTTCAGGACCCGCTCCGCTTCTGTTTTTTGTTTTTGTTCTGAATGAGTTTATTTTTTGAGTTACTTAGCAGTCCTGGCACATTATCCTTACGTGTATGTAATAAATAATTGTTTATATTTATAAAATATATTATAAATAAGAAGAAGATTGTAAACCAACACATCGCATTTTAAAAAATAAATAAATAAAATAAAACTAATCTAGGGATATTGTTGACGTAAAGAAAAGAAATGTGGGTGAAATTTTCATATTAATATAAATAAATAGTATAAATCATATGGATGAGAAGAATAATTTGAGTAAGGGTGGTTGAAAATACATAAAGTCATTTTTGGTAATTCAGAAAATTAGTATTGCGGTGTAAGTAACTGTCATTTATAAATAAAAAAATGGGGTTTTTTTTATATAGTATTGAAATTTGTATGTAATTTTAATTAATTTTAGATAAAATAGAAAGTAATTTTTGTGTGAATATTAAACGAATAAAATATGTAATAAAATAGATATGTCGAATTATATAATTAAATATTAGTTTATATTTTTTTATAATTAAATTGTGGTTTTCATTATTGAATAGTGACTAGAAAATTGTCCATGGTGCAATTCAAACCGCAATGAATGACTATTTTTTATAATCAAGGTATATGCTCTTTTAGGAAGACGAAGGAAGAGACTTTTGAAAAAAAAATGTTCAAAATAAAATACGTCAAGAAATAAAATATTATTCGTTTTAGTCATTTTATCAATTAAAAACCTTTTCATACCAAAATCATAATATTTTATAAGCTTTAACATCTTATTTTACACAAACACTTTATGAGCTTATTTTTAAAATAGGATCCAACATCATATAAGCTCATATTAGAGAGAATAGAAAGCTCAGAATAATGTGTTCGAGAGGTGCATAATGCAACCCTTTGAAACTCAAGAAACTCTTCAATTCAAGAACTCATGAAAGAGCTTTTCTAAATGAGTTGGTGCCTCATTGGTATCTAGAATTGACGGGGGCGAATAGACGATATGACAAATTATATAATTAAATATTAGATTTATATTTTCGTTAATTAGATTGTGATGTTCATTATTGAATGACTTAATTTGATCTCTATTGAATAGAGTTTAAAATATAGTCGAGGTTCAAGAAGACAACACATCAATTACATAGCGCAATTCAAGCTCTCCAACAAAATCGCAATAAATGACCAATTTTTCTAAACAACACATAAACTCTCCCAGGAAGATAAAAGAAGAGAATTTTGGAAATAAGATACGGAAAAGAAGAAAACTTTAACATTGTTTCCTATATTTACCATTATTAATTGATTAGTAATCGGCGGACAAATTATAATTTTAGTCCTATAATTTAAGGGATGGCATTTTTAGCCCTGTATAAATTAATTTTCACAATTTAGTCCTGTAACTTTATAATTTTGACAATTGTGGTCCTTTTCCGGCCAATTTGACTAGAAATTACAATTTACTTGCAATTTTAGTCATGTAAATGAATTCATGAATGATAAAAAATGTCAACTCTCCCAAGTTATAGGGCTGAAAATGCCAATGCTTCCTAAATTACAGGACTAAATTGCAATTTAATTGGGTCATGTACAAGTCACATGCGATTTTCCGGCCAAATTGGCTGGAAAAGGATGAAAAATTGCCAAATTTCAAAAGTTACAAAATTAAATTATGAAAATCAATTTGTGTAGGATCAAAATTGCCACACCCAATAAATTAAAGGACTAAAATTGTTATTTTTTTCCATAATCGGGCTAATCTATTTTAAATTATTATATCTCATTTCTAATCTCTAATTTTTTGTTATAGCATCAAAAATTGTGAATAAAAATTCCTTCCTTACTTCAAGACCTTCTCCCGCACCACATTGAATTAGAACTTAGTTGCAATTCCTAATGTATATTTTTCTCCCCTCAGGCCACCTCTACTTTGAGTGATATGACTACAGTTGAATTTATTAAAAATATAATTAAAAAACTATAATAACATCTGGGTGATTGCTTAGTGTTATATTTACTGCATAATATGACATCATGGGTTATGTATTGATCGTAGTGGATGCCATGTTTAAATCAAACATTGTACAAGTGATAATAGTATGAAAAGATTGGCTTGCCCTTGAAAAAATCCAAACATATCTCGATCGATACATTGTACTTTAGTACATATTTTCCGCCCACAAATCATTGTCTTCCTCCCTAATCACGCAAGTTTCCTTCCTCCACACTTGAAAACTCTTGAAGCCCTTCGAGATTTGGCTAGCATTTGGGGCGAGTGAAACTCAAGAAAATAAACCATGAATCTCTCGGAGCAAGATGAGTTATTCGACTACCACCTAATTTTTCGCGCTCTCTTGACTTATTTTTACAGGCTTTCATTATTTGCTATAATATGAGCTATCGGCCTACTGATCTTGATTATTTGATTTTATTGACTTGTACAATGATCGCTTTCTAATTTACTTTAATATGCTATATATGTTGAAAATAATTTTTGCTTCAATTTAGTTTTTTATAATTTTTAAGTTGGTGATGAGATGTATCATTTTGGCTTGCATGAATCCCCTGTTTGCAGAAATGGTCTTGCCTCTATTCTTGACAAATTTCTGTTAATTAAAAGCTAATGTAGTTTGAAATCCTAAGACATGCTTACTTTTTCAACAAAAAAACCATCAGTGTGTGTTATATTATGACAATAGACATCATATGATTAATTGCCTTGTAATTTTCACAATTGTTAAAGATTGGCTTTATGGTAAACTTTTTTAGACGAACCATCCCGGAATAAATCAATCACAATCCGTTCCAGTGGTACCTCACGTACCAATTCGATGGAATATACATCTATAATTGTTTCTAGAATTATGCATGCGGACGTGCTTGTGTGGGCTAGGGGTTGTAGTTCGCACCTCATGACAAATGCTAGCCTTGATCATTGCTTTTGAGGTTGTCCTGGCAACGATGTATGTATATATATATATATTTTTTTTTGTTATTTACTATCCACATTTACAATACTAAGAAGTATCGCATGCATTGCACGTGTAGAAATATATTTTCAAAAGTGAATATATCACTTTGTTAGTTATAAAAAAATATTAAACTCGTAATTTTTATTATATTTCTAGCATTGAATCATTAATATATAATTTTATTAAAAAAATGATAATAATAGTTTGAATTAATAAGGAAATCATTTGATTTGTTATTCTTAATTCACTTTTAAATACTATTAAATAAAAAAAAATCCTCAAAATTGATATTTGTCTTTCTTATTTACTAATTATTATGGTTTTCTAATTTTGTACTGGAACAAATTATCTAGAAGAAAATAATGTCATATTAATATTATAATAAAATCAATTAGTCATAAGTTACGCATTTGAAATTTTTAACAGGATTTCTAATTTAATAAAAATTGAGGATTTTTATTTGAACTTTTTCTAAATTTTTTTTTTTTTGAAGTTTGGAGTAGTATTTATATCTTCATCTTATGCTATTAATTTTAAATTTGACAATGCTAGGTAAATCATTTTTAAAAAAAATATTTAAAATCATCATAGAAAACTAACCGCATTAAAATATCATTTGCCTAATTATCTTTAAAAATATATTATTCATTCTACAAAAAGTTCAGAGAAATTAGGAACACCAAATAATTTTCTTCTATGATAAAATTTTGGTCTTACTATTATTTATTTAATCAAAAGTTTCACTTATTAGTATTATTTTGCATCCAACATATTATGATGAAAATCAAAAGTATGTAAAAGTACAATTTCAAAACAATTTTCAATAATTACTATTAAAAAAAATTAACCAGTTAGAAGTCCGTCATTTTAAATTTTTAGAAAGCATTTCCAATTTAATAAGATTGACAATGTTTATTTAAGATTTTATTATTTATTCGTTCATATATATGTTGAGTTTTTGCAGTTTATATTAATATTTTATATATTATTCCAATGCTATTCATTTTAAATTTTATTGTGTCCTACTAAATTAATATTTTTATCTTCTAACATATTAATCAAGTAGAAATATTATTTGCATATTTATTTATTTATGTTAGTTAGATATACTTATCATTGTTGACGTAGTTTAGAGGTATTAGAACTCTTAAATAGTCTCTAATTGATAAAATGTTATTCTTTATAATCAACTTTGGAAAAATTCTAGTCTGGACCCGATTCGATCTAAACCAATCATATGGTAAGTGTCATACACTTGCAGTGTGATGGTGTACAATTCAGAGAAAGTGACCAATCATATAACAGGTGTGATACACTTGCTCTTTAATTGATTTAGTTCAGTCAAACTTAGTGTCGATAAGAATTTTTCCTAATTGTGATTTATTATTAAAAAGATTAGTTAGGCAAAAAATATTAGTGTCTTTTTACAATGGAAACAAGCACATGAGATATTTGCACAGTTATAGATTAGTAACTTTTTTTTTTTTTTTTCCTTTGAAGAAAATAATGAATATATTAAGAAAACATACAAACATCAGCTTGCAAAGGTTGAAACAATAAAGCCGAAGGATCAAATCCCCTTGATCAGCAAAAGCATGACAAGCAAGAAGGTGAGCAGCCAAATTGGTTGACCTACGTATGAAACAAAATGTAAAGAACTCGAGATCTGATAATAGAGAAACAATATCATAAATAATAGGGGCCAACCCTAGACAAGTCATTTTCCTTCTAGCAAAGTTTTTGCACCACTTGGAGACGATCACCTTCAATATCGCACAAGGCCCCACCTAAATTGACGACTTAACTCAACTGCAAGCTAAGCTGCCAACGCCTCTCCTTGTTCAGGATCAAGTATACCTCTATGGAAAGCTTGTCTCCTTGCAATGCAACGTCCTGCTTGGTCCCGAGCAATGGCATTAACCCCAACTCCACTCTAATCTTTAATGACGAAGCGTCAAAATTAACCTTGACAACTCCTTCTTCCGGAGCAACCCACCTACAATCCGTTGTATGGCAAAAGGTTTTAGTAGTAACAGCATACTAAAAATCATGAAAAAATTTGTTGGCCAATTAGTAGCATATTCATACACTATACAAAGTAGTCACTTTATTTGTGCTCGTATGCCAAATATACCAAGTCAATCCAAAAGAAAGTAAACAAAAAATAGAACATTGATTAAATGGGATTTCCTAACTAATCACCCAAAATAAAAATGGCCTCAAACAACTAAACTTTTTTTTTCATTAAAATCGTTTTTCACTTTTCTTCACTAAAATGCTTTTAAGCTACATTTGATTTGAATTTTTGAGAATAAACTTAAAAAATGATTTCAAATATTTCCAAAAATAAAAAATAAGATCCATCCGTAAAACAAGGCACCTGCCAACTTTCCCGTTGAACAAAAGCAAGCACATGTATTCCAATATCTGCAATCCGGACAAACTTTTTGAAAACAAAGAAGATGAATCCGAATCCGAAACTTCAACACTGATTCAAGAACTGCTGTTTGTACAAGCACCAAACTTGATTTGATGCACAAGACCCAAATCGAATAAAAGAAAAGAATTAGACAAAGCAAAAACTAGCCAACACTAGGAAGCTCAACTCAGACAGCTGCCATCAGTTTCGGGCTTTCAGCCACCCTGAATCTTCACTAAGTGCTGGATCTCGACATAAATGAATAAGAAGATTCTATGCCACACTTTCTGCCAGCTCTCTCACACATGTTAATGTTGTGGAAGACCTAATACTTCACAGAATTATTTCAAGTTACTCTAACTTTACAAGGACTATGCCTATACAATCTCCCTCTGTTGTGTTTTTCCAAAGGTTGATGATCAGATCAAGACTTTTCATGATGAGAAACCATCTTCGAAGTCTCCTTGATTTTTCATCTGAGGAGAAGCTTGATTCTGATGATTGCTTTTGAGATCATTGTTTCAGATTTACATATAGTTGTAGAAGCGTTTCCATTTTCTTGCGGCCACATGACGCCTAACTAGTATCCGCCACTTAACCACCGCCAGAAGCTTGCACCACCTTGTCTTGGGCCTTGGGTTCCTGGTGATAAGGATCCCAGAATCAGAAGAAAATATACCAATCTCAGGATTGTTAGGTTCAAGAAAAAGTCCATTCCCTTGCAATGCTGATGAGTCAACCTGAAAATCATCAATGGGTAGATCATCAGTTGACAGCTGATTCTCGACATAGTTCCCTCCAATGTAGAATCCAGGTGGAGAATTGCTCATCCCAAAACTGTTTCTAAATGTCAGATTGAAGCCTTGCATTGGATATGAGCTCTCCCCCAACTCGAAGGAACAATTATGTTGTTCCATTTCAGTTTTGTAAGGTGGTGAGAGTGTTGGATGATAAGTGTTCATCTCTGATTCATGGTGATCTGTGAACAAAATGTTTTTTCAGATGCTACAATGGAACATATGTGGCAAAAGAATATTATCAAACAGGCTTTTGATAGAGCTAAAAATGTGAGCTATGACTTGAACACTTAAATGGCTTACTGTCGAGATTGAATATTAAATCTGCTGCCATATTAATCTTTTTTGCAGGTATTTCTTAGTGGAGTGTCATGTACCCAATTAAAGTTTCACGAAATTGAAAAAAGCCAAGACCAGTGTATGAACAAAGAATATTTGAAAATTATTGTGAGGATGGTACAAAGATGAGTTGATAGTTGATTACCTTGTTCCTGGAAATTGACACCCTGGAGACCCATGTTAGGACTCGTATGACTGTCAGCAGCTGGACTTGCCGAAAGCATTGGGTATCCAACAATTGATGGGTCACAGAAGGAAACCCAATCCTTTATGTTTCGATAAGCATGCTGCTTCAGATTTTCCACCATCCTCTGTAAAAGGAATAGGTTACATCAGTTTTATATCAGAGAATGACGCGTCCTGTCGAAGATGCTGGTAATAAAATTATTTATATGAGAAATTAGCGATCACTGACATCCGCTGTACTATCATGTTTCACATTCTGAAGCTAGCAGGTCTGTTACAGTCTATGTACCAAACTTCCTAATCTAACTCTACCCTCGATTGTTTTAGAGCTAACCAAATTTTGATGCAACATCAACTGGAGAACACAAGGTTAGTTTGGATGATAAACCGATTTTTTAATTTCGATGATTTGTCATCTCACAGTACTCATTCAATATTACTATTTCAGAAATTGTTGAGGATAAAGTTGGAATAAGAAAAATTATTGGGGTAAAGGCACCAACCATCTGGTGTATGTTGAGAGTATTCACAGGCTGGGAACTTTGTCCATCAAAAGTCACCCCGATAACCTTGTATATGGAGTTAAATACCAGCCCTGTCCCTTGTTCAGTCCTGTACATGTACGTCTTGTCATCTAAAAGTACACGTTGTAGCATGTGCAATGATTGTCTCCCATGTCCTTTTTGAGACTTTATCAAGTATCTACATATTGAACATATAGGGATGGTTAATAAAAAAGAGGTTTGTTTTTCATCCAAGCAATTTATATCTCACAATGGATGAACAGTGAGTTTCTTACAGCACGTAGTGTGAACTGGTCCGAAAAATAGAGCCTCAGGAAATCTCTAACAGAGGTTATCCCGTACTGGGTCAGTTTTTGATGGGATGTGCCGTCTTTAGCTATCTTTTCCAGCCGCCATACTTCATCATCCAAGGAGGGTGGATAATGCTTCTGATAAGCTGAATAACAGATGACATATCAGTGCATAATTCCATTTCCATCTGCTAGAAATGCATAGAAGATTCATGTTTTTCACATTTCAATAAACTTCCTACAAAACCGGCTTAAGCTTACAAATATGAGTGTTGTATTTCTTGACATATCCAAGTTTTCTCCAATTGAATTCCCTATTGCTATGAGACAGAGGAGCTAGACATTTTCTTACTTGAACCACAAAGACATGTCGTGTCAATTAACGGAAACCAGACAAAGATGAATCAAGTACTAAGATATTTTAGAAGTTTTATGCGTTAGTAAAACAGACAACTAGAGAAACATGCTGGTCTATGTTTGTTAATTAGCAAGCTCCAACTGAAAGAATAAGTTCAAAATGCCCTTCTTTGCGTGCAAAAACTATATAATACTGAAAGGTGAAAAGTAGTTCAGAAGAAACACTTACATTCCCCGCGGTGATCTTTAACTTTGAATGAATTGCTTATTGCTTCTCTAATTCTTAATTCATCAGAACTAGCATGCACTTGTGCTCCCAACCGAAATTTCCCACTTCTAATCCAGCTTGAATTATCTGTGAAGCTTATCTCACCAATATGACCGATCCCATCCTTCAAGGGAACCATCAACTCTCCAGCCACCAATGGCCTTTTCCCTTCTCTGTTCTTCACTATTCTGCGGTTAAACTCCTTCTTTGTCCACTCTTCCTGACCATCAGGTCCAAAATCACCATCAAGCACAACGATGTTCACTTTGGCTGAAGATAGTGGGCCAGATGTTACTATTTGTTGGGAACTAGAATCGTACAAGAAATCTTTATAGGATTTCTGTCCTCAGACAATCCTACTGCCCGTAAACAAGGTGGGGCAAATTACTGTGAAACTGCAGCTGCAAACTCCTTGATCGAGAGCACTCCTCTTGATTATACGAGGATCTAGAAGAAACATTAAATGAGAGCAAGTTTAGGTTAGACTACTTATCATCATCTATAATGTAGTTAACATAATTACTCAAGGGAGTGATAAAAAATCTGAAACCAAAGTAATTTGTTGCAGTATGATGCTTGAAGTGGTGGACGACATAGAACAAGGCATAAAAAATATAAATGCATATAAAATAACAAATGACATGACTAACCTCAGAGATGTGTCTATTGCACGCTCCACTGCCTCTTGCACCTATACAGAAGGACATTAGCATGATAAGTACATGAAGTCAAAAGAGGATCTCTTACATATCAAAGTTACTTATCTATAATGAAACAAGTCTTAAACAAGTATCCAACAGGCCATTAGCTCTCAGAAACAAATCATATCAAGTGTCTAATTGATGTACTATAAACACTTGCCAAGATTATATCATGAGAAGTAGGCGTAAATAAAAAAGTGATGGAACATGAGACCATTGTTGTCTTATTCATCCAGGTGCACCTGTAATTAGGTTTGTGTGGAAAGTATGGTAACCTACAGGAACTGAAAGAAATGCTATCAATTGGAAAAAATGTGCAAATCTTCATCAGAAATAACTTAGTTATTACACTTAGTCTAAGTATGCTTAGGGACAACATTAACAAGCTATGTTTTTCCATGACACAATTCAGGTGTGATTCTTTTTCTTCAAGAAGCTACATAAACACCAGGTCCTTACTGAATCATTGAAATTTAACAGTTCATAAGCATCAAGCATGAGTGCCAATCTAAACCCCACATATATAAAAGTGACGACTAAATTAATGGTACAAAGATGCCTTTCTAGTGACTTATATTAAATAATTAAAAAAGAACAAAGGAAAAAGAAAATAAACAACCAAACAAGAAGATACCATACCCATTTTCTAATGATAGGTTCCAAGCAGGGTACATATTCTTGCAGTGTCCGGCCATAATTCGGCCCTTTCAATATGCTGCACAAATCCGGGTAGAAAAAAGATCAAATCAGTAAAAAGCACAATCTAGGAAAAAAGAAAAGAGAACAGCAAATACGTCAAGGACTATTCCACCCACGTTGAAACTAAATGCCGGCGTTTAGTCGGAAGTTCAGAACCCTCCTCGCCCCCCTCCCTAAGCTGTCTTTTAAGTACCATCAAAGAGCCAAGATTCACAAGCTTACAGTCTATACTAATTGAAAGGGAAAAAAAGTGCTGCAAATCAATCAAGGAAGGTAGGCCACAAACTATCAGCCGCCAGTGCTTAAATAAGAAACAGAGCAACTGATCAATTTACTCGAAACTACCCAGGAAGCTTCATTTAAACAATTCAACAAACACAATGCTCACAGAAGTCAAGCACATATGTGTATCGTTTACACCAACTAACAAGAAGCCCCCCCCTCTCATTATTTTAAGGATGAACCACAAAACACTGTGTGTCTTTGTGTTGGAGAGGTTTTATCGCAGTACTCAATTTCCTAGGACCATGTAAAAAAAAAAATGATCTTGCTCACCCGACATTACAAATCATTCTAGTTTATATAGACTGGAGGGACATTCCAAGAATGCAGCTAATAATCACTCAAAAATTAACTCAAACCACCGCGTGGACGAGTAAAGCTACGTAAAGAGTAAAAATCAAGAACAATACTAAAAATAACAAAGAACACTACGTGGCATGCAATTACAGTCCAAACATTCCACAAAAAAACAATGTTGAAAGAGGAAAAAAAGAACGGTGAAAATCACGCGGATTTGCTGACTGGTTCGGAGATCTTGATGTTGAGAGATGCAAAAAAGATACCTTGAGAAGAAGCTTGGCGGAAGGTGCGGGTGCTACGCGGTAGATATCTATCTCCACGGCGTCGCGAAGACTTGCAAAAGTCTTCTCCCAGGGTTTTAATTTTCGGTTAGTTTTAGTTTGAATTACAGTTTCCGGGTCTCTCGAGTTTTGCGTCTTTAGTCTATTTTTGTTCGTACGAATAGTTGCATTTTCCGTTCCATAAGTTAATATTTTTTAATTATTTTTAAAATTTATTATATTATATTTTCATAATTTTTAAAAATAATAAATTTTAATTCTTTTAAATTTATGATAAAAATAGTCTGGATCTTTCTTAGAATTTAGCGAAGCTCGTGTCATGCACATGTTGTATTCACCATAAATTTAATGGAATTAAAATTTCAAACTGAAACTATAATTTTTTTAGAATTATGAAATGCGATTTGACGAGTTCAAAAATAATAAGATCAAAATTGCAAAACAACTATGAAGTAAAATGCAATTTTTTCTATATTATTATTATTATTATTTTGTCCAAAAAAAGTTGAAAGTATTTGGATATTTGTATATATCTTTTTACAATATACAGTATATTTTTATTTATTCTACGCTAATGCAAAATACATAATCAAATATATTAAGTCTTTTTTTGATCTTCCATTTGTATAATTAATTATGAAATTATAAATTAAAATACTATAATTATTTTTTTAATATTAATTATTTCATAATCAAATATTTTGCTATCAATTATGCAACTATTGAATCGAATTGGACCTAAAAACACTAAAAAAAATGCGCCATATATTTATTTTTCTCTTTCTGTATACCAAATTAAAAAATAAAAAATGAAAGTAGAACCAAAGAAAGCCGTATATATATATACTTTTCTATTAAGGAAGAACACCTAATTGGTGTCTCTCCCTTTTTTGTCTGTCGTTTTTACATTTTTATTTTTATTTTTTCAGTTTCTTTTTATTTTTCTCAACCTCCAAGTCTCTTTCTCTCTTCCCCACTATGCACTCAATAACTTTTCATAATTTTTATTATTTACTATTATTTATTTAATTAATTAATATGTATATTTTAAAAAATAATTATTATATTATTTAAATTTTAATTACACGCGCAAAGATTATCCATAAATTACTAGTATATATTAATTGTGCGTTGATAATTATAATTATTAATAATCAAATTTATGATACAATTATAATCTTCTTACTTTTTGGTGCTACAAATATAATAACTTTGCCAAATCATCATTTGCTGATTATTGGGGCAATTTTGGTATTTTTAATCTTTTAATTATAATTATTTGTAATTTTTGTTTAAGTCATGTATTCACGATTTTACGAAAATTGGCCGAAAAGTGACATCACTTACAACCAACTTTGAAATATTGCGGCAAATTTATCCTGAAATTGCGAAAAATTTAAAACGTATAGGGCTAAATTATTAGGGTAAATTATAACTACTTTTCCTGAAATTTGGCATAATTATGAATATCCCCTTGTTGTATGAAAATTATAAATACCCCTAATGTTTGATGAAATTATGTAATTCTTGAATGGAGGTATGAAATTGTCAACTTTGTTCTTATTGTATTTTTTTATTTCTTTAAAAAAAATTAAAAACTTATAAAAAAATCCAACGAGATGGATGAAAAAAAATCCACTTAGTCCATAATTTTTTTAAAAAAAAAATAAATAAATTATAATTTTTAATCCACAAGGGTTTTTTTATCAGTTCGCCATAAAAAATGGATGAAAACCTAACCGATCGGGCTAATTGTTAGACAGCCGTTAAATTCAGGAGGTATTGATAATTTTTCAAACAATGAATGGATATTCGTATTTATGTTAAATTTCATAAAAGATCGTCGTAATTTACCCAAATTATCATCTTAATAAGTTACGAGAATAAAGTGTCAAAACGGGATCGTAAATAAATTTAAGTATGTATATAATACGTTTAAAATAAAATGAATTGAATAAAGAGTTGAGTTGACCAAGACATTCCCCAACATAAAATTCTGATTAATGCAAAATTCCATGATTAAAGAAATTGTTAGAAGGAGTAGTTAATAGAAGTTAAAGCTCAAGTTGCTATAAACCCTTGAGTTTCAATTCAAAGTCGTCGCTAATAGACATTTACATATTTTTATATTGATTTACCTAAACTATAAGATTATGTATTTTATTGTCATCAGATATTTGTCTAATTTATGTGAATTTGTTTATCTCATTGTTGATTGATATGGGGGCGATTGCAAAAATTTCTGCTTTTATGGTAGGAAAAGATTTGCCGAAAAAATTATTATTTTAATTGTGGCAAGAGCGTTTGAACAGATAAATTTATAATTTTGGGGGAGTGTTTGAACATAAAGGCAAGAAAAAAAAGTTGTATTTATAATTTCTTGAGAGTGTTTGAACGGAAAAACAGAGAAATTTATAATTTATAATGGAGTGAAAGTTGGGGAGTGTAAAAAATGGGGGGGGGGGGGGGGGGGGGGGGGGGGGGGATAATTACATTTGAGTTAATTATATTTTGTCATTTGAATTATGATCAATTTTACACTTTGTCATTATTATTATTATTTTTTTTGGTCAGTTTACCATTTCAACTTTACGAAATTTTGCACTTTGCCATTCAGTCAAGTTTTTTGTCAAAAGAAGTTACATGTAGTGCACATGTGATATTTAAGGGTTATGTGATGTGATAATTTCACATATGCACAATATGTGATGTTTTTTGGGCAAAAAAATCAACAAAAAATGATTGTATATGGCAGAGTGCAAATTTTGCAAAGTTGAAACTGTAAGTTAACACCAAAAAAAGTTTTTCTTGACAAAGTGTAAAAACGGACATAGTTTGGATGACAAAATATAATTTATCCATTACATTTAAACCTCTGGACCAATAGTCTATCTATATAAATAACTCTTGCCTTTTGCATAATTACAAAAACCACCCTTAACAACCAAAAAAGCAGATATAGCTTGTGTAATGATATTGATGGTTCTAGGGGTGTATGTGTAATTTTTAAAAATATGGGTGCAAATAACATTAGTATTTATAATGGGTGTATGTATAATTGTTCAAAAGGCAAGAGTAGTTTGTGTAAACAAACATAAGTTAGGGGTATAAATATAGGGTAAATTACAACGGTCTCCCCTGAGGTTGGCATAATTATAAATACCCCTCATTGTTTGAAAATTTATCAATATTTCCTAATTTTAACGATCATCTCACAATTATCCCAGTCCTTTAGGTTTTCATCTATTTTTTATTGTGAATTGATCAAAATACCCTTATGGGTTTAAAAGTTATAATTTTGTTTATTTTCTAAATTTTTATTGACTATGTGGATTTTTTTTTACTTTTTGAAATCTTTTCATCCAACCTATTCAATTTTTATAAGGCTTTAATTTAAAAAATAAAAAAGTATAGTAAGGGCAAAGTTGATAATTTCATACCTCCATCCAAGGATTACATAATTTCATCAAACAACATGGGGGATATTTGTAATTTTTCAAATAATGAGAGTGTATTTATAATTTTATCTAAATTGCAGAAATTGGTTCGAAGATGCTTACAGTTTTCGACTCAAACCTAACTTAATTTAATTAAGTGGTCGAAAATATAAGCTACAAATTTCAGACAGTATCGTGGGCTTATTTTCAATAAAATACCGACAAATACTTAGCTTAAATTATTGCAAACATATATATAATAATATGTAAATATTACTTTTATTTTTTATTTAAAAAAGAAAAAAGAATATATGCATTTTAGTAGAGGATTTTTGGTAGGTGAAAACGACTAAAGAAAGAATCTAACAAGAAAGCTCTAAGATTTTATTGATTCCGACAAGGCAAGGATTTGTCAATTTTTGCTTTTTTATGTATTAATTTATTTTCCATTGTTACCCTCACCAACATTCTAAAATTCCCACTTGACATCACTTGGTCGCTTTCAGTGATCACTGCCAAGAAAGAGAGGTTTTGGCTTTTGGGCTAGAGGTCATTCACCACTTTATTCAAGGGTAAAGTGTAAATTCCAAATTATTTTTTAAGTGAAAGTTGAAAAGTGTTTGTGGTCATAAGTAGATAAACACTAGTTATTAAAGCGCACTCGATTTATATGTATAATTTAAATTTTTATTGAATTTATTTAATTAAATAAAAGAAAAACTTATCAAAATGATTAATATATTTTAACTTTAAATATGCAATAAAAATCAATTGGTTTCTTTCCTTTTTAGTTCTTTTATCGTATTCATATAAGTTTTTTTAAGAATATTAATATTTAATATTTTTTAACAGTTTAAAATTTCATATATGATGTTATTTAACATTACATTCGAATCCCACCACTATCTATTTTTATGAATATAAAAATGAATTATATACAAGACTTTATAAAAAAATTGCATTTATTATGAAAAGAGCATGTTAAAAATATTAAATATTAAATAATTATTCTCGCTAATCGTATAAACTTTTACATTATGTAGTTAGGGTAAATTACAATGACCTCCCCTGAGATTTGGCATAATTACGAATATCCCCTCGTTGTTTGAAAAATTACAAATACCCCCTGATGTTTGATGAAATTATGTAATCCTTTGAAAGTATGAAATTATCAACTTTGCCCTTACAGTAATTTTTTTATTTTATTTTTTAGATAAAAACTTATAAAAAAAATCAAACAGGGTCAATGAAATTTTTAAAAAAATTATAAAAAAATTATCCATGTAGTCCTAAAAACTAAAAATATAATAAAAATAAATAAAACTATTTTTTATTCCTCAATGACATTTTGGTAAGTTCACCACAAAAATGGATGGAAACCTAACGGATTGGGCTAATTGTTAGACGTCCGTTAAAATCAGAAGGATATTTATAATTTTTCAAATAATAAAAAGTATTCAATCGTAATTATGTCAAACTTCAAAGAAAACCATTATAATTTACCCTATGTAGTTATTCAATCTCTCATTTTTCTTCACTCTTTTTGGCTTTGGTGGTAGAGTAATTTGCAGCTCACTTTTGGAAAGACTGAGTGCTGAATTTGTCTTTTTACATTGAAATAATCAAATATGTAATTACGTTATATATAGATATTATAATTGATTGGTTGCGAAGTGAGTTTGTCAAAATTCGATATTTATCCTCCTGAATTCTTTATGGACTCAATATTTGATCCTGACCTAAACCCAAACCCAATATATTGAACTCATTTTAAATTTGTTTTGTAATTTTAAAAATACTGAAAAAAATACAGTGTTGTCTTTTTTGTTGTTTGGGATGATTCTTTATCTGTAATATTTTTTATAAGACTTGTTGTATGTAACTTTGAAAAAATAATGCATCAAACAAAGTTGTAACTTTTGAAAAAAAAAAAAAAGTGCAAGGTGATAAAATAGAGGTGGTGATGCTATTATTATTATTGGGGATAATTACAAGTTTCTCCCCTGAGATTTGGTGTAATTACACGTAGATTATCTGTAGTTTGAGAAATTACACCTAGCACCTTTGAGTTTTGTTTTTATCTAACAAATAAGTATTCCATTAGTCAAAATTCACCAGATTAACTGATATTAACAAAAAAATAAGAAACAAAATCTATATTAACCCTTAATTGACTTATTATTGATTTATTGCAGGTCAAATAAATATTTTTATAACCAAATTACCTTCATACATCTTCAAGCGTTAATGTTTGAGGACATATATCTTCACCGTTATAAGGGTAATTTAGTCCGAAAAATTTCATTTAACATGCAATAAGTCAGTAGTAAGTCAATCAAGGGTTAATATAGATTTATTTCTTTTTTTTTTTTATAATATCAGTCAATTCGATGAATTTTGACTAACAGAAGAACTTATTTGTTAGATGTAGACAAATATCAGGGATGCTATGTGTAATTTTCCAAATCATAGGGGGTCTATGTGTAATTACACAAAACCTCAATGGAGGGAGTGTAACTATCCCTTATTATTATTAGTTGAAATTAGAGATAATTACACTCCCCTCTCCCTGAAGTTTGGTGTAATTACACGTAGGCCCCTTGTGTTTGGGAAATTACGCCTAGCACCCCTGAGGTTTGCTTACATCTAATAAATAAGTCCATTCATTAGTCAAAATTCACCAAATTGACTGATATTAACAAAAAAAATTAAAAAAAATCTATATTAACTATTAACTGACTTATTGTATGTTAAATAAATTTTTTCGGATTAAATTACCTTTATAACGGTGAAGATATACGTCCTCAAATACATTAATGCGTGAAGACGTATGGGAGTAATTTAGCCATAAAAGAATTTATTTGACCTGCAATAAATCAGTAATAAGTCAGTTAAGGGTTAATATAGATTTTTTTTCTAATATTTTTGTTAATATCAGTTAATTTGGTGAATTTTGATTAACAAGGGAACTTATTTGTTAGATGAAGTAAACATCAGGGGTGCTAGATGTAATTTTTCAAATCACAAAGAATCTACATGTAATTATACTAAATTTCGGGGGAGGGGAGTGTAATTATCCCTTGAAATTACAAATAGAGAACACAAAGAGTGAAGTTCTAAGCAAGTTCTTGGATCGAACAAACCATCAAAGTTTTCCTTCCTTGAGGCATTTTCCAGGAAGCTTGCTCATTTGAATTTTTGCCTCCAAAATTACTTTGTGTTTGCATTATACAAGTATTAATAATAATGAAGTTAGAAATTACAAAAGTATACTTTGAATTTATAATTAATAAATAAATTGATATTTTAAATAATACGTGGATAAACACGTTTTGTAATTTCTTTATTATTATTGAAGCTAATATTCAACATATATATATATATATATATATATATTCATGAAGTCATTTAATATTTATTGTTTCAATATAAATAATAGGATAAATTATATTTTGTCATTCAAACTATGCCGATTTTTACACTCTGGCATCTAATTTTTTTTTTTCTATTTCAACTTACCACATCTCAACTACACAAAATCTGCACTTAGCCATATATGGAGGGGGGGGGGGGGGGTTGTTGATTTTACTGTAGGAAAAACATCACATATTATGCATATATGAAAAATACCACATCACATAACACTTAAATATCACATGTGTACTGCATGTGAATTTTTTTTTTTTTTTTTTGACAAAAAACTTGGTGGAAAAATAATGCAGAATTTAGTAAAGTTGAGATGACAAGTTAACAAAAAAATGCCAAAATGTAAAAACGATCATAGTTTGAATGCCAAAATATAATTAATCCTAAAGAATATGTAGCATAGACTTCTATTAAGATGAAATATAATTTTCTAAAATTCTTGAAGTCTTTATTAACATATTAACTGCTTGCATGTGTCTCCCTCATACCTCTTAGCTGCAACTAAATACCAAACTTTAGTCTTGCCGAATTCGTGCACGCACTGCCAGACATCCTGCGCCTTCCATCTGACGTATTGTCTAGAGATCCCGCACATCAGGTGTTGTCCGTGCGCACAGCACCTAGCCATCTTACACACGAATGCCCAATATTGCTCACTTGCGCGCGTCATGCGCATACGTCGCTTCCCACCCTGCCTCGCCTCGCACATTTTGCCTTATTTTGTCAACCATCCAGCAAACAGCGCCCATACGATGCTAAAATCGGCTGACAACCTGGCGACCTATTAAGTCGTGTACTGTCATTCGACGTTTCTAAATCAGTGTGTCACAAGTTATCAAGACGTCCATATCATAACACTAATAACACATCCCAACACCGTGCCATGACTCATTTCGTGCCTTGCCTGCACCAACTGTCAAATCTAACATGCAAACCTATCGCGCTCGCGCCTAATGTAAATCATAAATCAAAATTTGTCATCCCAATCGTTACTTATATATATATATATATATATATTTGCATGTATATATAATTTTGTTTCAGTCGTTAACTTTATAAACTAATAATTTTTTACACAATATTTTGATATGACATCACTAACCGTTCAAATCAATTAAAAAAAATAACTATAAATTTTTTTAATAAAAATATATTTGATTTGGCACCACTGACAAAAAAATAAAAGTACATTTTTCGTCAAACAAAAATACATTGATTCGACACCATTAATAATGTAAAACACGATCTCATCAATTAATCTAAATATATTATCATTTTTATACAAAAATATGTGAAAAGGTTTAGATATTCGACTTTTCATTGAAAACTAAAAATTAAAAATTAAAATACAACCACTTGCAAACATGGCCTTAAATGTTAAGCCACAAGATATTTGTTTACTATCATAAATATGGCCGTAGCATAATTCATGGCCCGGTACAATTGAGTGATAAGGTTTCATAATTAATCAGGCCCAAAAAGGCCCGATAGAAATACAATAATTCATATCACTTCAAGCAAATTGATATGTGCAGCAAATTAGGTCTGTCAATAGGTAAGGTAAGGCCTACAAGCCCATCTTTAAGTCAAAAAGATCCAAACGCAGTCCTCTCTTCCGCCGTGTTGCTCTCACGTCTCTCAGCAGCTGTGAGTTGTATCCCTCCTTTGCGTTACAAATTCAAGACCCAACATCGCCTTCCTCTTTCTCACTCTGCAAACTATACACGCGCGTATAATTAATTAAAAATATTAAAATAGTAAGAGTTAATTAAATTTAGATTTTTTTTTTGAAAATATAAAATTATATTTCTCCTAAAAATTATTTAAATTATGCTTACATCCACTTTGAGAATTTACTGGTCACACCTGACTTCCCTTTATTAGGGTTTAAACGAAAAATTTTGATTTTAACAAAAACAAATACATAAAATTTTAATACTATCCGTAATATAAGATTCCCATGTAATAGGTTTGTACTTATAAGGAGAAAAATATCATAATGTTAACATCCTTCCGCATAAATATATTATATTTATCCCTTTATAAAATATAAAATATACATAAAAATATTAAATGAGAGGCAAAACTAAAAATTCAAGCAATTTTTATTGTTAGCTTTAGCATTTTTCATTCAAATCTTAACGAAAATGTGTTAGGTATAAAGAAATTTTTTCGAAGGGAATGTACATGCATTTTCAAAACTTGTTTGATAGAAGTGTGATTTCACATTTTCAGATTCTTACAATTATGAAGTAGCAACATCAAACACACTCAATGCGCGCGCATCTATAGTAATATAAAAAATAAATATGTTTTTCACTCACAACGATAATTTGTTACATTGTGTCATCAATTTTTTTTTGTTGCATTGACAACATTCCTAAATTAGGTTTTTTCTTATTTATTTATATTTTTTTTTAAAATGTGATGTGCTATTTTATGTATCTTATTTTTATTTATAATATATTTTGAAGGGGTAAAATTCATTTTAATCCCCGATTTTTTATTTCAACTTCAAAATAGTCCCTATCTTTTTAATCTACTCTAAATTTGTCCTTCTAAAGAGTGGTTTTCTATATTACCCTTATAAAACTCCTTTTTTTTCTTTTTTACAATAAAATCATGCATTAACTTTTTATTTTTAATTATAATTTGGCCTTTCTATTTTTAAACTTAGAAAAATATAACCATTTTAATTAAAATAATTTATTGTTGCCCTCAAATGATAACTTGTCTAATGATATATTAATAATTATTGTAAATTTAATGAACTTATTGAATTTTCCAAATAAAAAAATTAAATATATAAGTTAGACAAAATAGTTTGAATAAAAAAGTAGAGCAAAAAATTTAAATAAAAAAACTCTAAAATGAGAGCACAAACTGTGAAAATAAATATGTCACCTAAAATATTGAAAAATAGAATATATAAAGCTTCTTAATTCATTCAGGCTTTCTTTTATTTGAAAATTCACAAAAGTTTAATAAATTAATGATAATTATGTTAATATGTCATTAATCAAATTATTGTCTGTACTTTTATGTAATTGAATATCACCATTTTATTGTCTTCAATTTTTTTGTTTGTCATTTTTTTAAAAATTATTTTATTTTATTAATTTTATTTTTCTTCTCTCAATTTCTATTTCTCTTTTTTTCTACTTTTTTTTTTCTATAATTTCCCATAACGTTCTTCTACTTTTTAATATCTTTTATTTATCTGGTTAACATATATATTTCTAAAACAATAAGTAATTTCTAAAAAATTTAAAATTAAATGTACACAAAATTTGAATAAACGTTTAATGATAAATTTTTTCAATTAAAATAATTATTATTTTCTAAGCTAATGTATGAGGGACCAAATTACAATAAAAAATGTGGAAAGTGAAGCACTAAAATAATTTTTTGTAAAAGAAAAAAAATTGATAGGGTAATAAGGAAATATTAACTACTGAAGGGACTAATTTAAATTTAGTTGAAAAGACACTACTATTTTGAAGTTGAAAGCAAATGTGGGGACTAAAATGAATTTTACCCTATTTTAAAGTATTATATAACATATGCAAGCAGGAAAAACATGCCACGATCACTAGTAATTAAAAAATAATAATATCCATTTATTTTTGGGATAAAGGTATTAAGCACCATATTTTTCCTTTTTCATAATAACATTAAAAAAAATTATATACAATTATTAAAAAATAGTAGAAATTATATGTTGATAGTTACTCTCGTTCAATTAAAATTACATTTATAGGCCTATACATATACTTGACTAAAGAGAAAAAAAGAAGAAGGTTTTTTGTATATCTACGTAATTAATGCATATTAAAAGTAGCTATTCTAGTCCCCTCCCCGAAGGGCAAATAAGGCATTTCTATATTGTATCCTTTATCTAATATCCAACATAGCAAATTATTTTATTTTTATATTCACATATTAATAAAAAAAATTACAGCTATTATTATATATAATATATCAACTTTTTAATCATACATTTATCAATAAATGATAGAAAAATGAGCCATTACGACTCATTTACTTTTTTGAATGGAATAAATGAGTTACTAATACATATAAGTCATGTTTACCTTCCTTATTAGTTAATATTGATCTGCAATAAAACTCATACTAAGTTTATTAGGTTAGACAAGACAATCTAATCTTATGTTTAACACGTGCCACTGTTTTTGTTCAGTAGCGGTGGACAACTGAATTATTTATTTACAAATTAGATTTCGTGTTGGGCTATTATATTAAATTACCTTTTTGTCCATACTTTCAATGTGGTTTGTCATTTGTCAAATCATCCCTATATAACCATCTACCAACCATACTTCGGTCCATCTGCAATTTTCATTGTTATATTACTGCATTTTTTCTACACCGTCTTTCATTTTTTCCCGAGCCCATACGTCGTAGAGGTTATAGCAAATTGATCTTTCATTTGATGTCCGGGCAAGCACAAATATCGACAGCCACTGAAAGTTCTTCTCTTCAATTTGCAGTTTTTTATCTCCACTTTCATATTCCTTCCCCCCCTCTTCCTTCAACAATGCAATTCCATATATTATCGTATGTTAAAATTTGGGTGTTATTTGTTAGTTGTTCTTGGTCAAGAATAACCGTCGTCATCCCATGAATGTGGTGAATGGAAGGTGAGGAGGCTACTCACCTTTGAGCTACGGTAGAGACAACAATAGAGAAGAGGGGATTCTATTGCTTTTCTTCTTCAATTTTTATCTACTTCCCGACGCAACATTAATTAATGGCACGATATACATTTGTTTAAATTCTGAGTCAATTAAGACGAAATGGCATATAATGTTGCGGACAACAAAGGAAAGAAAGTCAGTAGACAATTTGGTGGGACCCACCTACTAATAATACTTGATGCCAACTCATATTATTGAATAGGATCTACTAGAGGTTAATCGCGAGCAAGCATTACACCAGCGGGCCGACATTTTTATTAATAAACACATAATTAATGCCTAATTAATACAGATATGCAACTTATTAGGGTATAGTAAACATGGCAATATAATAAATGGTAGTACCCTAAATATAAAGTGAGCTTGAAGTTCAAAAAAAAAAAAAAAATGAAAATATTTGTTCATCATCTTATCAACTATCATCAATGCAACCGCATGAGCCTAATTGCTTTGTTTAACATGATTTGTTTTCTGGAATGAAGCAACTAATGATTGATAATAAATTATTATTATTATTAATGACAATTATTATTAAAAAAAAAAAAGAAGAAAAGTAACCAGCCTTTTGGTGGGATGCTCTTACAAATTGGGGATGTGACCTCGTATGGATCGTGAGTTCAAGTTCAATAAATATAAGGGTAAATTATAATGATATTTTTTTAGATTTGACATTAATATAAAAATAATTTTATTATTTGAAAAATTATCAATATTTTTAATTTTGTTCCATTCAATTTTATAATGAATTGACCATAATGCTTTTCTTGACTAAGAACTACAATTTTATTTATTTTAATAATTTTTTATGGACTAGGTGAGTAATTTTATTATAATTTCTAAAATTTCTCCATCCACCTCGTTTGATTTTTTTATTTTTTTAAAAAGAAAAAGATACAGATAAAGAAAAAGTTGATAATTTCATACATTTATTTAAAAATTATATAATTTCATCAAACATCAGTGGGTATTTCTAATTTTTTAAAGGTAAATTGCATAACACCCCCTATAATTTGGTGAAATAGCGAGAAATTCCCCTGTTTTAATTTATAGACAAAAACCCCTATATTTTATAAAATACAACAAAAAATCCGTCTCTATTAGAAACTAACGAAGAGTGTATGACACTCGCCTATTGTACTAGTGGGCCTTAATTTTGTTTTAATCTTTTTTGGTGTTACTTTAAGTATATAATGTTCATTTTGTCCCTTACTTTACATTTAAATATATTTTAAATTGATTTAATTATGTTATTATTTTATTTAAATATATTTGATTAATCTATACGTTATTATTAAGGGAGAGAGGCCTTCCGGTGTCTTAATTTTTTTGGTCTATCATTTTATTTATTTTTATTATTTAATTTTTTTCTTTTTTCTTTTTATCCAACTTCCCACTTCCCCGTGATCTTTTGATGTTTTTTTTCATGCAACTTTTTCTCATCTCAAACTTTTATCGTTATATTTCTTATTTTTTTTATCATCACTTTTTTATAAATATAATACTAATTTTATTTTGTATATATTGATTAAATAGCAAGAAAAAATATAAATAATACTAAAAATTATGCACACACATAGAGTGTGCCATAACCTACTAGTTTAAATTATTTATTGAGTCTAAATATATTATAAAAAATTATATTTATTTATAAAATATATTAATTCAAATAAATAGCTAAAAAGTATATAATTTTTTTAAAAAATTAAAAATTTGAATTTAAAAAACATAATGCAAATTTAATATACTAAAATTCAATTTTCAAATTAAAAATTTATATGTAATATAAAAATCAGGCAAAATTATATTTTTGATCCTATAACTTTAGGTTGTTAGCACTTTTAGTCCTATAACTTACTTCATTTATACATTTAGTCTTTTTTTTACGAATTTAGTCCTCAGAATCATTTGGTCCTTTTTGACAAATTTAGTTATGTGTTGACAATTTTAGTCCATTCACACTATAATAAATTTCATTTTTGGTCCTGTAACTATGAGCGTTAGGACCAAAATTGTCAATACAGGACTAAATTTGTCAAAAAATGACCAAATGTGAGATGCTCAGGACTAAATTCTTCAAAAAAGGACTAAATATGTAAATGGAGTAAGTTACAAGACTAAAAGTGCTAATGACCTAAAGTTATAGGACCAAAAGTGTAATTTTACCTAAAAATCACTTATAATAATTGTATATTATTAACTCAATTAAATTATTATGAAATTATATATTTTCTTTTTTTATAAAATTTAGTAATTAAATATTAAAATATTAAAAAAATAATTAACATTATTTTAAATTATATTATTTATTATAAAAATATTAAAATTAAATTATTTTTATTTTATTTTTGTTTACCTTCCTATCCATTGACAGCATGTAACGGCCTACGACGACGCCTGGACAACAGAGGTTGCCTTTTGTTCTTTGGTCGTTGCCTCTTCTAGAAGGAGGTGGCGGTAGCGAGGGCAAGGTCGTACCCTTCTGGGCGACCTCATGTCGCCGTCGCCAGTATGGACAGCAACAGTTTCGACATATAGTTATATATATATATATATATATATATATAGTGTATGTATTATATATTATATATATATATAAATATATTATAGTGTATGTATAATATATTATATATATAAATTATAATATAGTGTATGTATAGTATATATAAATTTAAAAATATATTTTAAATTTTTTAAGATTTGAACTGTTCATCTATACTGTATAATTAATGAAGAGGGCCTTTTTGGTGTCCAAATTATTTGGTCTATTATTTTTTAAAAATATTTAAATAATTTAATTATTTTTAGTTTTCCACCCATCAAAATCTTTTATAACTACTTTTGGTAGTTATTTTTTTACTACTTTTCACATTCTTTTCTTCTCTAATTTTTTCCAAGATTTTCTTAACTTTCTTATTATTTTTAGTTTTTTTTATTTAATGAACTAATATATATTTTTTAAAATTATAATATTTTTATAAAACCTATGATTTATTATGCATACACATATGAGTGTGCCATATGTACTAGTTTTTTATAATTGAAAATCAATGATTGTTATAAGAAGGGTATAACGATATTTCAATAAAAAATATAATTTATAAGGAATGGTGAATGGAAGTAAAAGTAAAAAAATTTATATATATGTTTTGTTTTACTGACATTGATATTTTTCAATTTTCATCCATAACCCAATGAAAGTGATAGATATACCCTAAATAAGTAATTGCCTGATAGGATGTAAGTATAATTTTAAATTTATTTTTGACAAAAAAAATTCATTATTTCAAAGGAGTTCTAGGCGTAATTAAGTTTATATTTTGCTTTTGGGATATACATTTTCTTCACATAAGATTTAGTGCAATTACATGTAGATCTCTTGTAGTTTAGGAAATCACATTTAGCACTCTTGAGGTTTTGATTCCATTTAATAAAAAAGTCCATCGTTAGTCAAATTTCACCGAATTTGCTGATATTAACAAAAAGATTGAATGAAAATCGATATTTATTCTTAATTGACTTATTACTAGCTTATTGTAAGTCAAATAAATTTTTTTCGGTTAAACTATTTTATAACGGTGAATATATACCTCTCCACATGCATTAGTACATGAACACATATGAGGATAATTTGATCATAAAAATATTTTTATTTGACTTGCGATAAATCAATAATAAGTTAATTAAAAGTAATTATATATATATATATGTATATATATACATTTTTCTATTTTTTGTCAGTAAATTCGGTGAAATTTGACTATCGGGAGAACTTATTTGTTAAATGGAAGCAAATATCAAGAATATTAAATGTAATTTTTCGAACCACAGAGAGTTTACGTGTAATAACACTAATTTTTATAGGTGGAAATGTAATTCTCCCCTTTTTTTTTTTTGAATAGTAGAGAAAAGGACCCCACACCAAGCCTAATCCAGATTTCATGTGAAAAGTCGCAAATGTCCCTGCTCGAACCCATCGCCATAAATACAAATTACAGTACAATCACAACGTATCCGGAGCAGAGTGAGAGTAGCGGCACACGAACTCAGACAGAAAAATTCCAAACAAACATGAAAATAAAGCACAAATGGAAGCAACAACTCTTTGTCATTTTTGGCTACCGACAAACGCTGCCTTAATTTACATCATCTCCTCTTCCCTTTGCCCTCTGTCAACGTCTACTTCTTTTTCTTTTTCTGGAAAAAAGGAATCCATTTTTCTCTTTTTGATTTTTTTTCCTGCGAGTAATCCGAGTTTTTGACATTTGTGCTGCGTCCGCATTGTCGGTTTTTCTATATAATAATATAGTTTTCAATTTCCAGGAAAGAAAAGAGCCCATGTGTTTGAACTTTGATGAGAGCAGGATTTTCCAATAATAGGCGGTTCAATGTGTTCATGTTGAGAATTGCGGAGTGCCCAATTGCGTATTTTTTACCATTCGAATGACTGTGTAATTTCTATGTACTCAGTATATTGGAGTTGGTTTTTGAAGGAGCGGAAGAAAACTGAGAAATATTTTAGCGAGGAGTCTCTTTTTTTCACTCGTCTTTGGTGCTTTGCTTCTGATGGTTAGTCCGAAGTTTTCTTTATACGTTTTTCTTGATTATTTTTGGTTTTCTGATTTGTATTTTTAGTATACTGATTTGGTTCTTGGGCTTTTCATTTGGTTACTGCTGCTCTTTCATGCACTTGGTTTTTGTCAACTGTTCCGTTGGATTGGTTAGGACGATAGTTATGTAGGGTGTGGTGTTCTTGTCCTTATGATGGATGTGATGATTAGACTTCAGACTTGTTCTGTAAAATTTGTTCCTTTATTGCTTGATGAAATGCCCTCGACCCATTAAAAGAGCTGCCCAGAGACTTAGCGCACATGCACTTGTACTTGCATCTATCTATCTATATAAACTTGACTATATGTCATTATGATGTTACTAGTTTGTTGAATTTTTTTGTTTGGGATTTCTTTTGAGGTTCTGGCTATGTCTGTCAAGTGAGATCGATGATGCTGTTTTGGTGATTAGTTATCAAGTTTGATAGTACACCGCTTTCAAGTATTTTGTTGGAAAGTTCACGTGGAATGTCATAAGATAAGGTCCTAGCATATGACGTCCCATGGGCATAACATATTTAGAAGCTAATAGTAATGCATGGAGGAGGTTGGTTAATTGTGACTGTTGCTACAGTTACGTTGTGAGAAATTCTATGGAACAGCTACTTCAATTCCTGAATTGTGTTCTCTAAACAAATTGCATATGAACTCATTTGCTAGTGGCGCTGGGACCTAGTGGCTCCTTATAATATTCTTCTATGTGCATATCTTTAGCCATCTTTTCTTGATTTACTTGGAATAGGCCTATCAATTGGTAGTGAATTGTTCCTTTGGCATGAGGTACAGATGAGGTAAATATTACTGATCTGGCTCTAAGAATAAGATTTTTGATGATGTTCATTTGCAAATGGCGCTTGAACCTAGTGGCTCATTAGCAATTTTCAGGTTCACCTGCATATCTTGTGGCCTTTTTTCTTGATTTACTTATTTACTTGGAATAGACCTGTCAATTGGTAGTGAAAATGTACTCATGTACGTTGTTCCTTTGGCATGAGCTGCAGATGAGATAAGTGTTACTGAGATCAGGATCTTAGAGTAGATTTTTGTTGTTGCTTATTGCTTATTAGAAAGTATGGCCTTAAGCCTTCATATGGATCATTTCCCTTTGATTTGGAATATGTGATTATGTTGCTCATGTCCATCATCGACTGAGGTACATCTTTGCAAATTCTCCACATTGGTTTCATATCATTAAAAGCATTCAATTAACTAGGTGAAGTTTGCATGTCCAGAGTGCATGAGAATCCACAGTAACGATGAATTTAAGACAGTTGAACTATCTCAGCCGTGTAGGAGCACGGTTAAGAAGTTGGTCTTTCAAGTGAAAGAGAAAACTAGGTTTTCTTTATGGATAACAATAAATCATCTGAGCTTTTATGGCTAATTAAATTTTGCTTTTATGGGCTGGATGTTATTTTTCGAAACTATTAGATCAGACAGATGTGAAATTCATTGCCGAATGTCCTATTTAGGCATGCAGTAACTTCTTGCTACTCTTTTAAGTTGTGGGCTCTATCTTAGTCTAGACCTGGTTAAAGTGGGGACTATTTTAGTTCAGACCTGGTTAAAGTTCTACCTCAATCTAATTATGCCTTTTCTTGGACTCGTTGATTGGCTATGTGGACTTATGACTTGTTGGTTGCCTATTTTGACCATATATTTTTTTTGTCAAGGGCCAGCTTTGGGCCCACTTTACTTCCTTGAGAGCATTAATCTCCTAACGCTTAGAATAATCGAATTAAAATGGATACCTTGGTAGTATGATTTAGCGATCTGCATTAGATCTGATTTCATGATCCTCGAAAATCCTAGGTTTTTAGCTGTCACGTCAGACAAGTAAATCACTCACATAGCAAGAATACATAAGACACTGGATTGATTAGATGGCTACTCTACCAGTTAATTTTAACCTGGACAACAGTTGAAACTTATAGATAACTCTACAACAATGTAAGTGACGCAAATTGTTAAACTATCTATGGATGAGTTTTAGGGGAGCATATTTGACAAGAAGGTACCTGCAGCTTAGTCACATCAATCATTTTTTTTAATGGATGACATATTTGTAGAAAATAAGAATGGAAAAAGAGAATGTTGTATTTACTATTAATCATTCCACCTCTATATATAGTAGTAGAATTTAGAGACGACTACAAAGATACCTATCTAAATAGATAACAATAGATAAACACAAATAGGAAAAGGATAATCACAAAATATTCTAACACTCCCCCTCAAGCTGGAGCAAAATATCGATCATGCCCAGCTTGTTACACAAAACATCAAATGGTTTTCCTCCTAAGGCTTTGGTAAAAATATCTGCTCTTTGTTCTGAAGAAGGAGTAAAGGGAGTGCAGATTTCCTGACTCATGACGGCCTCACGAACAAAATGACAATCGACCTCAATCTGTTTAGTCCTCTCATGGAAAATAGGATTACTGGCAATATGAATAGCTGCTTGATTGTCACAGTGCATAGGTACCGGGTCATCGTACATAAAACCCAACTCTTTCAGTAGATTCTTCAACCATAAGATTTCACTAGTGGTGTGAGCCATAGCTCGATACTCAGCCTCAGCACTTGACCTAGCAACTGTAGTTTGTTTTTTTTACTACGCCAAGTCACAAGATTCCCACCAACATAGGTGCAATATCCAGAAGTAGACTTCCTATCATCTTTTGCCCCAGCATAATCTGCATCAGAGTAAGCTTCTATTTTCACATGTCCATGTCGCTTGAACAATAACCCTTTACCAGGAGATGCCTTTATATACTTCAAGATCCTTAGAGCAGCTTCCCAATGAACTAATCTCGGCTTATCCATAAACTGACTTACCAAACCAACGGCAAAGGAGATATCAGGTCTAGTCATAGTTAAATAGATTAGCTTGCCAACAAGTCTTCTATACTTTATCTTATCTTCCAAATAATTACCGTCGTCATTCCAAAAATCCGGATTAGAATCCATAGGAGTGTCCACTGGTTTAGTGCCGAGTAAGCCTGCTTCGTGAAGGAGGTCACACGCATATTTTCTCTGAGATAGAGAGATTCCATGTTTGCTATGAGCGATTTCAATCCCAAAAAATACCTTGGTCTCCCCAAATCTTTAGTGATGAAGTGCTTCTGTAGGTATGTCTTGGCCTCTTCAATTCCGACAAGATCACTACCGGTGATCAAAATATCATCAACATAGACTGCAAGAACGACCATACCTGATGTCGTAGTTTGGACAAAGACTGAATGATCTGCTTGGCATCGTGAAAAACCAAACTCACCAATAATACGACTGAATTTATCAAACCATGCTCTAGGACTTTGTTTAAGACCATAAATAGCTTTCTTTAATTTGCACACCATTCGTTGCTTCTCCCCCTGAGCAACATAACCAGGAGGTTGCTCCATGTAAACAGTTTCATTCAAGTCACCATATAAGAAAGCATTTTTTATGTCCATCTGATACATCGGCCAACTGAGATTGACTGCCAAGGAAAATAATACGCGGATAGAGTTAAGGCGAGCAACAGGTGAAAAAGTTTCAAAATAATCTACCCCATATGTCTGAGTGAAGCCCTTTGCAACCAGGCGAGCTTTATACCGTTCTAGGGTCCCATCGGCACGAAACTTGAGGGTAAATACCCATCGGCAAGCAACAATATCGGCATTAGGAGGTACCTCCACAAGTTCCCATGTCCCCCTTGAAACGAGAGCAGACATTTCGTCGTCCATGGCCATCTTCCACGTCGGGTGTCTTAGCGCCTCACAATAAGTTTTAGGGATAGAAACAGATGAAAGTGATACAGAAAAAGCTCGATAATTAGGACTAAGATGTTGAAAGGAAAGAGAGTTTGCTAAAGGATGAGCAGTACATGACCTTTTACCTTTCCGAAGAGCAATAGGGAGATCATCGGTTGGTGTGGCAGAAGATTTCCAGGAGCTGCAGTTGGAGGAAGATCGGGCGGAACAATGAGCGTGGTAGTGGTGGAGCGGTTACGGCGGGAATACACCTGTAATGGGCGGGTAGGTGGCTCTGTATGCGGGGGAACAGACAATGTGGGGGCAGGCAAGGGAACTGAGGGTGGAGGAATGACGACAGGAGACTGTGGGAGTAGAAAGAAGTGGATTCGAAGAAAGTAACATCTGCAGATGTAAAGGACTTACGAGACTGAGGATCATAACACCGATACCCTTTCTGTGTCCGTGAATATCCCAGAAATATACATTTGACAGAGCGAGGAGAAAGTTTATCAAGATTAGGGGAATGGATATGGACAAAGCACACACACCCAAAGACCCTAGGAGCTATCCCAAATAAAGGCTGATCAGGGAAAATGCAAGAATACGGAGTATCCCCATGAAGAACAGTTGAAGGCATGCGGTTAATAAGATAACATGCAGTGAGAACAGCATCCCCCCAATATGACTTGGGAACATGCATGTGTGTCATTATAGTCCGAGCAACATCAAGGAGATGGCGATGTTTGCGTTCTGCCACGCCATTTTGTTGAGAGGTATATGGGCAAGAAGTCTGGTGTAAAATCCCTTTGGAATTACAGAAGTCCGAAACACTTTTCTGGACAAACTCAAGTGCATTATCAGTACGAAGGATGCGAATATTAACAGAGAATTGAGTGTAGATTTCATTGTAAAAGGAAGTAATGATAGTAGGGACTTGAGATCTATCCTTGAGTAAGTAGACCCAAGTCATTCTAGAATAATCATCGATAAAGGTGATAAAGTAGCGAAACCCACGAAGAGATTCAAAACGACATGGACCCCAAATATCAGAGTGAACTAAAGTAAAAGGAGAAGAACTACGTTTTTCGACTCGAGGTGGAAAACTAGCACGATGGTGCTTACCGAGTTCACATGACTCGCATTCTAAGCGAGCCGAATCAATAGGTAAAATTTTCTGTAATGTCGGAAGGGATGGATGACCAAGACGAGAATGCCACTGAAGAGGGGAAACCGAGGCAGAGAGGGCACGAGCATCGACAGGGGGAGTTGTATCGAGAAAGTATAGACCACCACGCTCATGACCGGTACCAATCGTCCGCCGTGTTTGCAGATCCTGAATCACACAGTAAGAAGGGTAAAAGGTTACGGAGCAATTGTGTGTTTTAGTAAGCTGATTAACAGATAGTAGATTAACAGGGAACTTGGGGGCAAAGAGCACATTGGTTAGGGTTAGATAATCTGTGGGTCGAACTGTGCCGGAGCCAGATATAGGAGAGTAGGAACCATCAGCGGCGAACAGGAGGGAATTTTGGAGAAGTAGAAGGTTAAAAAGGAAGAACGATTACCAGTGAGATGGCTAGTAGCACCGGAATCTATCATCCAAGACTCACCGTGAGACGCAATAAAGGTACCCGGAGAGGAAGGTGTGGCAGAGGGAGCAGCAGGGCGATGGAGTAGCTGCTCATATTCCTCACAACTCAATGTAACCGTATACACCCTTTCATTCAAAGTAACATGAGCCATTTTAAGGAAACAAGGGAGTAATCAGAGCAGCATCAGGGAGCAAAGAATATGATGACAATAAAGGAAAAAAAAAAAAAAAAAAAGGCATTCAGGCCATGGGCGGCGGAGGACGGCTGTCCGGCGGCGCGAGCGGCGAGGGAGTGGTGCGCGCTAGTGTGCCGGAGCCATGGCGGCGTTCTTACTGCGCGGAGGACAGCGCCGCAGTGGCGCGCGGATGCGCGAACAGCGCCGCAGTGGCGCGCGGATGCGCGGAACAGCCCCCGCGCGCGGGCGGCGCGGCGGAGCGGTGCGGGACAGCGCCTGAAGCGGCGCGGAACAGCACCGGGAAGCGCGCGGAGCAGCGCCTGGAGCGGCGCGGCGGCGAGGGGAAAAGGCGGGTGTGGGTGGGCGGGATTAGGGTTTCACTGATTGGGATTAGGGTTTCACTAATTAGGGTTTAACCCCTTTTTTTTTTTTTTTTTTTTGAACCTGCTGTGATACCATGTAGAAAATAAGAATGGAAAAAGAGAATGTTGTATTTACTATTAATCATTCCACCTCTATATATAGTAGTGGAATTTAGAGACGACTACAAAGATACCTATCTAAATAGATAACAATAAATAAACACAAATAGGAAAAGGATAATCACAAAATATTCTAACAATATTAAAGCATGATCACTGATGTTGCAAAATGTACACTTTGCACTAGCGGTGATAGGATCAATTGCAATCTATTCCTTTTCTATTCTTTTTATTTCACAATCACTAAATCTTTAGTTTGAAATTCTTCATTTTGTGGATGAATAGAAACTGCCTTGCTTAACTGTAGAAAAACACTGATGATTTTTTCCCCCTTTCTTGGTTTAATAATATGGATATGTTGCTGATCCGAATAAGTATCTCGTGTTACTTGTCATTTGTACTCGTTGAATTTGTAATGTTTGCTGGAAATTTATGTTCTATAGAAAGTAACATAAGATAATATCTGCTGCTATCATACAAAATGTTGTTAATGTTAGCAGTTACCTGGAAATTGGGAATTTAATGCTCTTATGGGATCAGATTGCATGAATCTGAAATCAGGTTGTTCGGATTTTCAGAATAATGAATCACAACACTTAAATCCATGGTGCTTAAGAGTTTTAAAGAATATAAAACGGTACAAATTGGAAATCAAAATGCCAGCAGCTTTCATTGTATGTGTGTTTCTGTGTGTATCATTTTACATTTTCTCTCTTCTTTGCTCTACTCGAAACTTCTGAAGTACATTACTTGATCAAAATTGATCCATCTGGATTGTTGCTGACCTCTCAGGTGCTGAGGGCTTTACTTATCTGCTAAACCTACATTTGGGGACTAGACCAAGCCACTTCACTATCAGACGCAATTTCAGAATTCTAAGCATCACCTTGTAATCATTGGCGTGAATTCAGACTGGCTCCAAATTCAAGGTCTTAAAATTTCGTTTGTGTCTTTTACTACACACCTGTATTTGAAAGGCTATTTAAGTACTAATAATTGAGTGTATGGCAGATATGATGGTTTTTATTCTTATTAGTTTCTCTACAGTTCTAAAAAATGCAGAATTCATGATTTGACGCATGTGCTTCAACTTTTTTTCATCCCGTCATTGAGTTGAATTGACAAATCATGAATAAGGATGAATCTTAAGGACCTGCTTCGACTTCAAGGCATTTGATTATGATTTAGTTAGGACGTCAAGTCTGCTGCTAAAAAGCCTGATTATTTGAAAAACCATTTTTAGGGCGAAGCTTAATACGACTGTCATCCAGACCGTGCTTGAGAAGAAAAATCAGGCCTGTATTGAGGGCTTGTCTCTTTGCTCCTTATAAAACATTGATTTTAAATACAGGTGAAACGACACAAAAGAATCTGAATGTAATTCTAATCATCATGTAATTATACTATTTCCTAATAAACCTAATAATATTCAATCTTCTTTCTAAGCCCCTTCTGGCATTTCCTTTGACTGGTAAGCACACCAACCTTTTGCATGACAAAAGTAACCATAATACATAGTTTAAACCACACTCAAGCTCTTGTGGACTTCTATACCATTTAACAATTGTTATTAAGTGAATACTTCACGAGGACAGATGTCATTACCATAGATCAAAATATTAGTTCGGGTCAAGCTTTGAGCCTGTAGCTACCTTGCCTAGTAAATTATTTCGTGGCTCAATACAACATAATCGTGCTATTCGTATATAATTGACATCCTTTTTAGATTTACCATCTTTTGGAAATTAATAAGCCAAATCTTGGTACATAGAGACTTATACTCTTTGGTTAAACTTTTATGTAATTCTTGGGCACGTTAATCTGTTCTTCAATGGTTCAAGCATTACCAACTTATCGATCTGGCTAAATGATCATGTTTAACCTTTTGCTCCATAAGGAATTTCCTCTCTATATGTTATTTCCATGCATATATGAGCTGTATTTATTGTGTTTATTTGAAACTTGAAACTAACTTGAAGCTGAAGTGCATAATCTAAGTTGATTCAAGATTCCAACAAATGTAGGCTTTATTTTTAAATCTGGAAATATAGAAACAAATTGCTCTCTTTAGAATAAAACTTTGAAATGGGTTGTCTTTGGATACCTGTACACATGGACCGGCAAAACACAATCTCTGCTTGTCTTTCTATAATCTGATGAGCACCTTTTCTGTTAGAGTTGCTTGATAGGGTTTACAAGAAACTTTTGCAGAGTCCTAAAGATTCTTGAGGTCTAAATACTAGTGTAGCTTATGATCATTGTTCCAAGGATTACTAGGACTAGATAGTAATAGCTGTCTCATCTTTGCAGATATTTTTGCCGCAAGCTCCTCATGTTGGTTGCTGGTTTGGTTACTGAAGATTTTCGTTATTAAAATTGAGCCAAAGTCCTCTTTTTTGCAATATTTAAACATAAGCAATACTCATATTTTACTAATTTAGATAGATTTTGCAATCAGATAGGATATGCTGTATGTTACTCTCTTAATGCTAGTTTTCATTACAAAGAAACAAATTACAATGAGTAAAACGTGAAATGATTTTTTTTTCTATTTCGTTTAAAACATATATTAATCTACAAATTGGACGCCAACTTCTAATATATAGTGAGACGTAGCAAACATATTTTATATATACCTCTGTTAGTAAAAACTTATTACACTTGTATGGAACACACATATACAAATGATTGAAATAACTTTCCTTTTTCATACATAAACTGAACTTGACAAATGATACTCATACTTTTAAGATGAAATGTTAAGTACATGTATCATACATATTATAAGAAAATCTTATGTGATGAAACAAATAATAAATTCCTAATAATTTATAAAAATCTATATTATTCTTAAGTAAGTATTTCTAAGTTGTGTCTTATAAACTAAATAATACAGTGGCCCATTTGTAGTAAATTTTACAAAATTAAGGAATAAACAGAAGTATGATACATATCTAAGTAATGCCAAAATAGGCTGTATTTTGTTGCCAAACAATTCTTTTATAGTAGTAGTGTACCTGTATTTTTATGATTGTGGTTGACACATATATTCTTTTCCATTGGATGAACTTTTCTGCCGTAAATTAGGATAAAAGTTCATTATACAGTTATACATATTAAATATCAAATATTTTCCATCTGTACTTAACTAACTAGCATATGCCCGAATAAAATAAACAAATCACTTGTACATAGAGTTTCATGTTAGAAAAGTTTTGCTCTGCTTGTTTTGGTGAAGGCCCATTGTATCAGATAGATTATTTCAGAATAAATTACTTGACTTGAAAGTTTATGATGCGATAAAATTGTCAATCTAGATTGGGATGATTGAAGGAAAGCAGCCTTTCTCTCTTTTCCTTCTTCTGTCGATTTCACCAGTACCCATGTATCTGTATTTTTATTGTTTAATCTTGTAACACATGCATTTTACTTTGTGTAGGTTTCTTATTGTTTAATATGGGAATGGATGACACTCCAATAAATATGCAAACCGCTATTTCCAAGCATGCATATTTCAATCTCTCCCATGTTTCTCCATTGGTCTTCTTGTATCTCCTAAGAGAATGTTATGCTTATGGTAAGTCTGGCATTCTATTCTTAATTATTGTCAAATTCCACGGGTATGCTTCTTTGCCATAGGGGATATTTTTCTATATGGTTCATTGTTATGCTAAATTCTATGCTGGTTTCTTTACTATGTAATGAAGCAAAGAATTTAATGTCTTAGGTTTGTAGGTGAGAAAATCAAAGTTGGGATTGCCTCCTAATATGGAGTATAGCATTGCTGTCCAATAGTTGGCGAACGTCCAATATTTTCTTGAGTTGATTTAGTTTGACCTCATATAGGTTATTTCTTGCTTTAGTCATCATACTGCTCTTCTTCCTATTTTTGTCATGCTGTCCTTTAGTTTATATTGAGTTTGTGAATTATTTCGGTTAATCTTAAAATTTCACGGTTATATGAACTATTCATCTTCTTAGAGGTATTTGGCTTTTTCAGAGGACCAGACACCAGCAGATGCTATTATCCTATAACTCCAGCTTATTAACCTAATTCTGAAGGATCTCCTTCCTAGCCACATATCTTCCAGTGAGGCCTATACAAATAGATACCTGAAAATTATGAAAATAGATGTATTGGTTCTTTCAAGAATCATGACCTTTTGATTCTTTTAAGTTTGTTATGAATTTTAATTTTTCTTATCTAAAATTTACTGGCTCGCAGTATCTCAGTAGTTTGCGGTATGTTTCAAATAAATAAGGTGGGGATGCCTTTTACACTCTTGCTGTTTGCCCTACTGTTATCATTGTACACTAGTCATAGCAACCATGCATATGCTCCTAATCAGATAAGATTTTAACTCAAGTATATGAAAGAACACAATGTTATCTGCTAAACCGAAGCTTGGATAGTAATCTACCATGGCCTAACTGAACATTATGTATTTACTTGTGTTAGTCTGTTAAGGATGAAAAATGTACTCATTTGACAGGAACATGTAAAGCGTCTGCAAAGTTCCGTGCATTACAACAACAACTGTATCTAGTGTTCCTCAATAATTCCCAGGCTGGACCAGCAACTTTAATGGCTCACTGTTTCTACATATTGCCCATATTTGAAACATACTGTGATGGCTTCTGCCATTTAGTACTGTCAGCTCTTCGTCGTTTTCTGAAAATAGGAAACAATGGTGAGGATGTGTTGAAGGCAAAAGTTTGTGCTGCCAAGTTATTTTTGGACATTATTGGTGGTTCTCTAACTCATGAAGAAGGAGTTCAAATTAAGATTGTTCAAGTTTTTGATGTCAATTTATCAGATATTGATAAAGTGATGTGTGATTTATCTGTGAAGAGGAATCCTAAAGCTGACACAGCGAAAGAAGTGGTTGAACAATATGTTTCCAAGCTGATAGAGCTTCAATCATATATGACTGCTGTTGATCTGTTGACACACTTCTCCATCCGCCAGTCTGGAGAGTCATTTCTACTACAAATGATGGAATGCAAACAATGGAAAGCAGCAGAGAAGTGGGCAACATACATGGGCAAGCCAATGTTGTGTTTGCTCGTCCAGGAATATGTTGGCCAAAAACTATTAAAACCGGCTTATGATGTTATAAAGAAAAATAATTTGCGCCAGGAATTCCCAGAGCTCTACCATCAGGGTAAAGAAAGGCAAGTAGTTTCTGTCCATTGCTCTGGGCCTTACCATATCTTACTTAAGACTTCATCTTCTTAGATCAGTCGGTTCAGATCCCTTGAAACTAAGCTTGAATTACACATGATTACAGCTCACTGAAGAAGCTAGCAGAGAAAGGTGTTTGGGAGATAGCAGAGGCAAGAGCTAATGGTGATAGACAACTTCTTGAATATTTGGTAGGTAACTTGGGTACACAAGGTGTCTGAATAATTCTCGGAATCTGGACATGGCAGGAATAGCCTGCTGACTTGCTCTTCCTTTACTTGATGGAGTTTCAAATTGCTTGTGTTCTTGTCAGGGAAAGATTGTTTTACTGACATAGACTAGCTTGCTTATGTGTTTTCAGATTTTGACTAGCCTCAAGTAAATTATGACCAATTTCAGATGGTATATTATTTCCAAATTAACTAAAATGAAGGGGGAAAGGAAAAAGGCCCAGATCATAGAGTTGTCTGCTTTTTCTAAGACAAGGAATCTTGGTTGATTCTGTTGCAAAGTAATGGTTGCAATTCCAATTGCAAAATCAATGCTTGGGTATCTATTTCTGAAATTAGCTGTGCAAAAGAATAGAGCAAACTGAACAAAAGTTGACACATTTTTGTTGTATATTTAGGTTTATTTAGCAATGGAAGCTGGCTATTTCGAAAAGGTTGAAGAGCTTTGTGACCGTTATTCCCTCAAAGGTTTCTTGAATTTCAAAGGTATGGTTGAAGAAAGATTATATGTCATTATTGGTCAATCTTAATTATGAGCAAATAAAAATGAGTGTCAAGTGAATACGTCTAAAAATCTTCTATTCTGAAACAAGAAGGTGTTGATGCGTGTACTCGCTTCTGCTTGAATGTTCTTGTTCATAGTTGAGTGTGCATTTGCGTTTCGGGGAAGAACTCAAATATAAATATGACCTCTTAGTGTTTTGTAGAATTGCTTTCATTGTTATTGACTGCTAAAACACATTAGAGCACATTGATTTAGGGTTGTCTCTCTCTCTTTTTTTTGGTCTAACCACGGCCTTCACAACATGTTACAGAGCCCGAACCAAGTCTTCTGCATAATCGCCACTTGAACCTTCAACAATTGTTTATCGAGGATGTTTTTTGGGTTGATGAAGTTGATAGTTTGCGTGATGCAATATGCTACTTGGAGGAATGCAAAGTTGTTGGCATTGACTGTGAATGGAAGCCTAATTATGAAAAGGGTGGTAAATCCAGTAAGGTATGCTTTACTTTATTGATTACCATCACGTGCTGCAAGTTTTGACTTATCCAATATATTATGCCTTCAGTTTAGCTCAAAAGAAGTGCCATACAATAGAATATTTTTGTGTTATATTACCATAAATGTTCACGAGGCACTGCTGAAATGTATTGCTAGCTAATTGGGGTGGTGTTTATGTTATATGTATTCTGCATGCAGTATTCATTTTCTTGTGCTTTTCTGTTGGCAAGGTTAATTTGCTTCTCTTATATATCTCAATTGGTAGTCATGGAGTTGTGTATGCATGTGTGAAGCGAGGATCCAAGTATGTACCTTTTTGTGTGTGTGTGTGGGGGGGGGTTGGGGGGGGGGGGGCTTATTACATCCTTATTTTCACACTCTTCATGGTAAGACCTACTATAGAGTACCTTTGTAACAATTTAACTGCTGAATAGCAAGCAACACAATAACACGGAATCACAAGATTAATATCTTCAGAGTTCATGGTTGACAGTCTAAATTATATTACTTGTAATCTGTTCAAGCTAAACATCTATGCTTTTTCATAAGCACATGCTGACAACTTAGTGTTACGTCTTACATGTAAAACATATAAATGGGAAACTAATACTGTTAGATTGTTTAGAGCTATGTGGGAAAGTATTGCGTTCATTGTACTTTACTATTCTTTCATCATGTCAATCTCAACTTTATGAGCAGTACATATTCCAGCCCACAAAAGTCACCGCCAGGGCTGAGTTAATAGACCAAATCATTAATATTACCCGACTCATCTTTTTGCTGGTGCATCTCTGCATCCACTTTGAAAGAGTTCTATTCCCCAGTGCGTATGCATATGGAAGTGAGTTTTATTGGAACTATTGTCTTGATAAGGAATAATTTGCCCAATATATATTTATCAGCGTCATTTATGTTTTCCAGAACTATGCATAAACAATTGATTGGATTTCAATTATTAGAGTGATTGCCAGCAAAGATACCTTGCTTTGGGCAGAAGATATCCTGCAGTTAAAATGAAATGCTAGTACCTTCATAATGAAATGCTATCACATATACTGCAGGTTTCTATCATGCAAATTGCTTCTGAGAAGAAGGTTTATATATTTGATCTCATCAAGCTCTATGAGGATGTTCCGAGTGTCCTTGATGAATGCCTTGCTCGCATATTGCACTCTCCAAGTATTTTAAAACTTGGTAAAGTATAGCTTTATATGCTTCTATTCTTATCTTTTAACAATTGTTAAACTTAAAGTAAAATGTGTCTAATTCAGATGTTTCATGGAGTGAAAAATAATTTGCGTAGTAATATAAGCAGAATAAGTAAGAAAATAAGCTAGATTTATTTCGTTCGTATTGAATCCTAAAGAGTTCCAGTACACTGTACACCCCAACACAATCTCGAGAGATTCTCCTGTGTTATTTTCAATGTGTTATGCCTATATGCATAATTACCAGTGACATTAGTATGCTTCTTTGGTTTTGTTTGTACCCAAAATTTGCTGCTGGTGTCTTTTTGGCTTTGCATCTAGAGCAACATATTTCCTGTACAATTTTGCTATGTTAGATAGAATTATAAAGAACATATTTTCTATACAATTTGCTATGTTAGATAGAATTATAAAGAACTGAATGCAGTTATGGTTTGTGTATTCTGTAGGCTACAATTTTCAATGTGATGTAAAGCAGCTTGCACATTCTTATGGAGAATTGAAATGTTTTAAGCACTTTGACATGCTGCTTGATATACAGAATGTGTTCAAAGAACCACGGGGTGGCCTTTCTGGTTTGGCAGAGGTAAATTTAACCAACAGATGTGCTTGTTTTTTCTTCAATCCAAAAGTCCGGTTATTTAATGAATGCGCAAGTTCATCAAAATTTCAGAAAAGGAAGATTCTTATGCTATTATATGATATTGTTGGAAACAGAAAATATTGGGAACTGGTCTGAATAAAACAAGACGAAATAGCAATTGGGAGCAACGACCTTTAAGTCATTATCAGGTAGGTGTTGTGTTTATTATTTCCTGAATCTGGCCTGTCATGCTTTGGAGCATTTAGTCATGTTCTATCAAATGATCGATTTACGAGCTCCTTTTAGCTTCTAGAATTGCATTGGGAAGCATCTTGCATAGAAATATTATCCTGCCGGATATCTGAATGTATGAACTCTCCTTTCTTATACTTGGCGCACTAACCCAAGAAACAAGAAAAGATCATGTGCTTAAGCCTTTCTAAGATATCAAACTCAACGAGAGGATGAAGATATACATGCTGGTATTGGCTGAGCTTGGTGGAGAACAAAGTTGTACCAAAAGAAGTAGGGGCTGTTGCAGGTGGTGATGGTGGCCTATTGTGGCTGGAAGTGGATGAATAGCAGAAGATGAAGGTTTACAACATAGGGAGTAGCCAGATGTCTTTAGAATATTATACTGATATTAGCATATCAGGGAGGAAGAAGTAATTAAAAAAACTTCAGGGGGTCCATATATATTTAGACTAGACCTCAGGGAAGGTTAACGTAATTGGGCAACCCTTGAATTATTAACTCAACGGTTGAATTGGATTTTCAGTCATATGTATGTCAGCAAATCCTGTTAATGAAACTAATTATTGGATTTATTTGTTACTTGACAACAAACTTTAGGGATATCTGATGCAAGTTTCAAAATTGAGCTAATTTATTATGTAATTACACTAAACCCTAGAGGAGGGCACTGTTATTATCCCTAAAGTAGTATACGAGCTATATATCAGTCATATTATAGTGCATAACTATTCTTCTTATTGGATGACTTGAATTTAGAATTCCCTTTACACCTTGTAATTGGTCGAATCATTTCAGCTAGAATATGCTGCACTTGATGCTGCTGTCCTCCTCCACATATTTCTGCATGTCGGTAACCACTCCCAGCCTGCAGGTGCCCCAGATGGACATGCCAAGATAGAATGGAAGTCACACATTGTACGGACTCTCTCTCTCTCTCTCTCTCTCCCTCTTGTATGTGCATGCTCGGAAGATGTGCACGTGCAGATTTCTCTCTCTTTTTTATGTGCATGCTCGGAAGATGTGCACGTGCAAATTTAGAGCATGTGAGTAATTATGTATGTGCATGCTTGGAAGAGGTGCACGTGCAAATTTAGAGCATGTGACTAATTGTAAATAAGCGTGCTCCCATGATCCATGTAGACTGATGATCAATGTATGTTGTTAATGGGAGGAGGCTAATCTCTGTCTCTGTGTGTGTGTGTGTCTTTCTCTCTGATGTGCACATGTCAGTGTGCTCGGGAGCGGTGCATGTGTAAACTTAGACCATGTGAGTATATGTAAATAAGTGTGCATCTGTCCACTCAGAAGAGGTGCACCTGCAAATTTAGACCACACGGGTATATGTAGATAGGTGTGCGTGTGCACATGTACACTGATGATTAACATATGCTGTTCTAGTGAGATCATGCTGTACTAACTACTTGAGTCGAGTAGTGGTTTGCTCTCAGCCTCTCTCTCTCTCTCTCTCTCATGTGTGCACCTCTCCGTGCTCAGAAGAGGTGCATGTGCAAATTTAGATCACACGAGTTTATATAAACAGGCGGGTGCATGTACACTGATCAATATATGCTACAATCAGGAGGCATGCCGTATTAATGAGGGGAGTCGATTAGTGGGGCTAGATTTGCTGTGCTCTAGTCTCTAGTTTCTGACTGATTCCAAAATCCATGCAGGTTTCTCATATGGACAGCTCGAAAATGCCCAGAAAGGACATAAAACCTGGAGCAGAGTCTGATGTGGGAGCAGATCGACCCGGAGGATGGACCGAAGCAACTCTTGATGCTTCTCCGGGCATGATTAGCTAGACAGTCTATTGCCCGTTTCCATTACTTCCGTTTTCTATTTATAGAAAGATTGCGATGCTGAGACTCAGTTGTTACCAACAGACACTTTCTTATGCCAATAAATCGTCCCCATGATAAAATGTACAGTTTTAGATTTCACAGTAAAAAGCAGAGTACTTACTGACCTCCGTTCCTAGACTGAATATGACACTTATGCACAGGATATTTGGCTAAGCATTCTGCTTATAAAATGTTTTAAAAGCTTATAAGATGTTGGGTTTTATTTTAAAAATAAGCTCTCAAATCGTTTGGATAAAATAAGATTTTAAACTTATAAGATATTTTTACATTTTATAAAATACTAGTAGGAACCACGTGCGTTGCACGTAATACTTATTATTTTGAAAAAATTTATAGCTTAATTTAGCAAAAATATGAAGTATTTCATAAAATATTAAATATTATCTTAAAGTCTAATAAGTACTTTATAAATGAAAATATCTTATTGTTAAGTATAATGAATTTAAACTTTCAATAATTATTGTAAATATATTCAATGAAATTGGAAGTTAAATAACAATATAACTAATTAAGTTTTGTGTAAATATATGGTTCTTTTATTTATTTGCTAGTTTGATTTGTTGGAGGAGAAATCCTCTTGCTCGGCTTCATGAATTTATTGAGTTTTTTTAATTTGTAATTATTATCATCTACCGACTGCTTGTCGTTTGAGTTTTAATATTATCTTATGTATTCATCGTTAACTATTTTCATTATCTTCTCAAAGATACTGCATCATGTTTCTTTTTAATTTGATGTATTAATTACTTTATGAACTTTACTTGAAATTTTGAACCAAGCAAAATTGACTTAATTCATGTTTTAATTTCGATTTTCTTTTGTAATAGGGAACGTATCCTTAGGGTTGGCAATTTCAACCCGAACCCGGAAAACCAGCCCCGGACCCGCCCCGTATGGGGCGGGTCTGGGATGCCATTTTTTGGGTTCGGGGCGGGTCTGGGGCAGCTAAACCCTGCCCCGGCCGGGTCCGGGGCGGGTTATGGGTCTTGTCTCGAACCTGCCCCATTGGACCCGGCCCCGGCCCCGGCCCCGGTCCAACCCCGCCTCTTTTTTATTGTATATTATTAAGATATACAATATATTATAAATAAAAAATTATCTTATTATATATATGAATCCTAAATAATTTTTGCATATACCCAACTATATATAAAATACCAAAAATAAAAAATTAGTTGATAAAAAATTTAATAATTTAGATGAACGTATTTTTTGTCTTATCCAATTCATTTCAGATTGAAAATTATATTAAAATATTAAAATCTAAACTGATATTATTTCTTAAAAAATATTAATTTAATGTATTCTTTGTATAAAATAATTAGGTCGGGACGGGGCAAAATATTTAACATGGCGAGGCAAGGCGGAGGCGGGTTATGAAGTTGGCAAAAATTAAATGAGGCGGGTCTGGTATGGGTCCAGGCGGGGGGGGTGGGGCGGGGGCTAGCAAAAATTAAATGGGGCAGGTCTGGTACGGGTCCAGGCGGGGCGGGGGCGGATTATGGATCTAGCAAAAATTAAATGGGGCGGGTCTTGAATCCGGGCGGACCCGTACCAGACCCGCCCCATTGCCATCACTACGTATCCTATTCTTTTAGGTGCACTCATGTCCACGTTAACAATCAATATCTATCTTATTTTTTAAAAAATAGTCATAAAAATTATAAACATGTCATAACTTTGATTTGTTTTGAAAAATATAATTAGTAGTAGTTATTGTTTAATTATTAATATAATAATTTTTTATATGGTATATGCAATTTATTAAGATTGATTTTTTTTAGAAATGTCCTTAGTGAATATATAGTTTCATTGCAATTATTGATTCTATTTTCAGTTCCCTTCCTTGAACTTTATTTTCATATTACTAAGTTAATTATTTTGATGCAATTGTTCAGAAATATTCTTAGATTGTAGTAAATCGTATGCATTTTGCTATAAACCTTATCATCTTTTGTTTGGGTCTATTTGCTTTTATCTTAGTAGCTAAATCCATGTTACAATTTACATATATTAAGACAATTTAATAACTTATTATACTAAAGTTGAAAGCATTAATATTTCTCTTAATTTCAATAATCTCTTCAAAGATTTGGCATTAAAATAAATAAAAATAAATTTTGTTTGTTTTTTACTCAATTTTATTTTAATTTTGGCTCAATCAAATTCATTTGTGTTAGTTCTTCTATGACCAACCTAAACTATTATTTAAATTTAAACAATCAATTAACAATTTTTTTTTATAATTCTTACTATTTTAAAATTCAAACTCTTTTAAAAATGAATATAAGATTAAAAAATGCAAATTCTTTTGTATTATTCTTCCCTTTAGAAAACATCTAATCAATTATGGTATGAGCAAAGATATAACTAATCATGTGCCAAATTCAAGTGGAAATTATTTTACAAATGCATTCGGAATTGCAATTATTTTTTCTTGTAGTTCAACAATTCTTGGGAGAGAGTGTGCAAGAATGTTTTACTTAACAAAAAAGTTGCTCCTGTTTATACAATTTTAATTGGTCAAATTAGCTCTGTTATAAACACATTTTTAATTTTACAAAAATATTATTATATTTCAGTTATCTCTATGATTTCAATATAACTATATCTTATTTTAGTTCCCATAGATTTTTTTAACAATTAAAATATTCAAATTAAACTGAAAAACAAAACAGAAATCAACTCAAAGTAAAAAAGAATCCAAGCACAATTTTGAGAAGGATATAATTTTTTGAATGAAAATATATTTGCCACGTAACGTCATTCTTACTTCCTTCTTAAACTTTATTTTAATCGCTCTTGGGATCTTGATAAATATTATTGTTAATTATTTTCTTCCTATTAAGTTAATCCAATATTTTTTTCCTATTATCTTTTTTCTATCTTTTGTAAAATTTTCTTTTAAATTCGTCATATATTTTACACAACTTATGACTATTAAATTTTGCTTCTTTCAAGTTTTTGCTCGAGGATATAGATATCATTTTATTATCATTTTTTGTTTATAATTTATTTTACCAAACTAATTTATCTCTACAAATTTTGTATATTTGCATAATTACATTAGAGTGATTTAAGCTTGTATAAAGTTTTTTTTTTTTTTTTGCAAGATTAAATTGACAAGTCATAAATTGATGACACAATAAATTTAATTTATTAACTTTATCCCCTAAGTATTGAAGAGAAGGCAATTGAAAATATGAATTCAAGGTAAAAAATAAAAGAGGTGAACAAATCAAGATTTATCCCTCAAACATATATATAAATACCAGGTAAAATTTATTTTGATCCGAATTTTTATTATTAATGTCCTATTAGTACCCCGAGTACTTCAAATGACAAAATTGGTACCCATAGTTTACCATTAATCTCAATTTAAAACCCCATTGATGTTTTTCATTTATTTTTTATTATTTTGAAGTAATGACGATTTGGCATTAGATTTAAAATAAAATAATAAATACATTTAATAAAAAATTTCATAAATATCAAAGAATATATTCGATTTTATTTTAGCCATCCTATTTTTATTCTTCATATTTGGTTATAAAATTATTATACTTTTATTATTTTTCGTATGCTTTTCTATATTTATTTAATATCATAAAAAATTCATTATTGAATAATAACTTAAACAAATCAAATATGTCCACTCAAATAACTTTTACTAATTAATTAATATAATAAATATTAGTACATTAGTATTCATCATCAAACATATTAAAATCTAATTGCAAAAATTTAAATTTTAATTCAATAGCTTAATTTTATATTATATTCTTTTAAAATTAAAATGAAAATTGAATTTTTTGGACATTGCAGTACATCTTGAATTTTATTTTTAATATTATTAATTATTAAATAATGAATTATCTTATAAATTAATATTTATAAATAAAGTTAGTTGAAAATAACAAAAGAAGTATATTATTATCAAGTATAATAATCAATATATAAGGTTTGGAAGCCAAATGATTCAAACAAAAAAAAAAAAAAAAAAAAACGTCTTGATTGAAATTTATGCAAAATTTTCTATGGTGTATTAATTATTTTTATTTTTAGTACTAAGGTAAAATGGTCATAACATAAAAGATAATATAGAAAATAAAAATTATTAATTTGGTAAAATTGGGTACCAATTAAATCATTTATATTTAGGTACCAAAGTGACATTAATGACAAAACTCGAATATCAAGATAAATTTTACTTTATAAATATTAGACCCTAGCTATGAATATTAAAATTTTTGCTAAATCTTTTTGACTCCTAAAATAAACAATTCCAATTATGTTTGATGATACTTCTATATACGAGTATGTTTGAATATATAAATTTTGACTTAACAAATTAAAGTAAATGCTTTTTCCCCAAAATTTAAGAGTATGATGTAAGTAATTATTATAAAAATTTAGTTTCCGACGCTGCAACAAATATAACTCTTTTATCATGGCTAATTACCATACCTAAAAGTAAAAATTATGGTAAATAATCATTAACTCCAATTATACAACGACTATTAATCCTTGTTTCAATAGGTGAGGCCAAACATTAGCCATAGTTAAAAATCATCAGATATATTTTTGTCATAGTTAAGAACTATGGTAAATACATTGAGCATAGCTAAGATCATGAAAAATATTTATTTAAAAACTACTTCTTTTTAGGCTTTTTAAGAATACAAGTTCCTTTAGTAAATTTATGTACAAAACAAACAAATATTTAATATTTGAACCTAGAGGTTTAATAAACAACATCTTTTTTCAAACTCAAAAAGTAAAAGCATGATACATGAAAGTCCGTGCTTAACGTACATATATCTATTATATATCTTCCATTTGTATTTCCTTAATACAAATATATGATCTATAAATAATGTTTTAAATAATTGGTATTAGGCTCAAAGTTATAAATTAATTGATAGTCTATTTGCATGATTATTGCTTTTGGAAAGACAGTTTGAATAATATCTTTTTGAGTTTTAAGTTAATCTATTTCTATGAAATGCTTTTGAATTGTAATTTAAGAGTAATTTATCATTTAAGGTTTATTTAAAAATATAAAGAAAGCAAAACATAAGAAGCTCATGTTATTTGTTTAGTTTATTTATAGTTGCCTCAAACTTCAAGCTTATACTTTTTCTATTGTAGCTAGTTTAATATACGTTTAAGGAAATTATCAATTTTTTTATAATTAACTTTTTCAATTATACCGCAAATTTAATAATGTTATTGAAAAGAAATTCCTAAACTAATTTATCATATTTAATTAAAATAAGCATACTCTAAATAAATATTAATTACCCAAATATTGTTATTAATAATATATTTGTGCAATACCCTTTTTTGCAAAGGTTTTAGATTAATAATTCACATTACTTTTTTTTTTCTAAGAAAATCAATTTATTTAAATCTCAAAAGACCTTAAATAAATTTATCATAACTACATAAATATTGTAAAATAAAATAAGAAGAGCAACAAGTATATATGATTGATCAATTGTGGTTCATTTAATTTTTAATACGTGTAAAGTTGGTAGATATTTATATATTTGTGAATAAGTTACCGGTCGACCTAATTAATAATTATTTTTACAATATCTATTGCAATCTTGTTAATAGCTATATTAATAAAATTATAACATGCAATATAAAAAAGGGTTAATTACACTTAGATTTCCTGTGAAAAAACTAAATTAGACTTTCCTGCAAAGAACTTTTGAAACTACGTACACTTATACCCCTTTCGAAAATTTTTGGTTTACACCTGACCCCTTCCGTTAGGGTTTGGATGGAAAATACTAACATAATTAGGGGAAAAAATCACAGACTTTTAATTTTTTCCCTAATCAAACAATCCCATATATATATTTGTATTTATAAAGGGATAAATATAATAGATATATATATATATATATATATATATGGAGTGAGGTTAACGATCATTACATTTTTCCGTTTATAAGTACAAAATTATTAAATAAAAAGGCTAAATGAAGGATAAAATTAAAAACTTATGCAATTGTTTTTTCTAATGTCAGCGTACTTTTCGACGAAATCCTAACAAAAAGGGTTAGGTGTAAACATTGAATTTTTGGAAGAAATGTAACTGTAATTTCAAAACTTTTTTAAGGAAAAATGTACTCATTTTCAAAAGGGGTTTAAGTGTAATTAACCCTATAAAAAAAATTAGAAGATCTTTTGATCATTCATACTTTTTATATTAGTACAATCAATGTTTATCTATGGTTGCATGCCTACTTTTTCTTTTTTTTCTTTCTTTTTTTTTTCCGAAACAAATATATGTGGAAATGGTTTAGATGTAAAAATTACATATTTTTATATTTTTTTTCTACAAGAAGCGATTTCTATGATACATTGCTGAAAAGATTAAATCTTATTCATGGACAAATATCGGTGGAGATGGTTTATAATTAAAAATTACATATTTTTATATTTTTTTATACGGAGCGGTTTCTATGGTACATTGTTGAAAAGATCAAATCTTGTACATAGATATTTTGTTTTATTATATTATATAGGATTAAAAAAATCATATAATGTACACAACAATTATCTCTCAAATGCTCAAATTATATTTTAATCTAGGCAAAATTATATTTTTATCCTGTAATTTTAGGTCGTTAGCACTTTTGATCTTGTAACTTATACCTTCGATTTTAATTTAAAAGTGGCAATTAAAATATGAACTGTCTAAAATGCCTTTAATTATAATTGTTTCTTTCACAGAAGACCACATTTTTGATAATTTGATTTAATCAATAATTTCTCATTCATGTTAATTTTGATCAGGTATTTATCTTTCTTCTCTTTTTCATTCAAATATTTATATATATGTATATAATATAAAATTTAAATTTATACATGCGCATCCAATATGCTTCAATCGCTAGTTACAATTACGCGTATATACTGCATAGATATTTGAACTTGTGACCGTCCTTTTCTTCTCTATACAAAAAGACAATAATATACTAATAGAATTTAAAATAAAAAAATTTAATCCGATCTTTCGCCTATTTTGGTCAGATAATTCTGACCAACATAGGCGAAACATCATCGATTTATGTATTTATCATTTCAATCTAGTCATAGTCCTCTGAGAAATTCCCGCACCACCTCTCATTACCTTCAACGATCAAAGAAAACAACTCCAACAAAAATAAGAAGTACGTACGAACAAGAGTTGGAAAAAGCATCGGTCATATACTTATAAAGCCAAGAAATCCTTCAAACGTCCTTCCATCCCTTCTCTCTCTAGAACTATACATATATACATATATATATATAGAGAGAGAGAGAGGGAGGAGGCTGAAGAGAAGGGGGGAACATGGAAACGTACGAGCGGAGCAACCACATCAGCCCGACTGAGGCCGGGAGCCGTGGTGGTGCTAGTAAAACATACGCGCATGGACCCGATTCGCGTCCTTCTACGACGAATCCAAGAACGACACGGCCGTGGCACGGTGGCCGAGAGGAGCTGAGGAGGAAGAAAAGGATAGCCAAATACAAATTGTATGCGGTTGAAGGGAAGGTGAAGGATTCTTTTAGGAAAGGGTTGAGTTGGATGAAAAGGACGTGCTCCAAGGTTGTGCATGGATTCTAGGTGGTGGAAATTATTATTTAAAAAAAAAAAAAAAAGAAAAAAATAAATTCCAAAATAATTTTGGGTTTTTTTTTTCATGAATTTTTTGCATGGGAAATTAATTTATTTATTACTATCATTATTCTATCTGATGGCTTATTTTCCATTGCTTTTTTTCTTTGTTTGTTTTCTTTTAATTGGGTTAAGTATGGGTTTGTGGCTAAGTTTCGTAGAAAATAATGAACTCAACCTTGGATAATATAATTATGTTTGCTGATTAGTGACTTCTTTCTCTCTATAGGGCTCGTTTGATTCGTATGATAGGATTAAGCGTGATAGAATTAGACATGGTAGAATTAAATATGATGGAAAATGGAATGATTATTAATTTTATATGTATTATATAATGTTTGGTTTGAGGTATTGCATGTGAGATATTTCATTTGGTAATATAATATGGTGTTTGGTTGAAAATGATTATAACGTATGATTAAATGTTAAAAGACTATAAAGGGTATCCATTTTTAAGGTATTTATATTTTTTATATTGCAGCTTGTAAATGGTTTAAAAAGAAAAAAAAAAGGCACTAAATTACTTATTGAAATACAATTGCTTAAAATAAAATTAATTTTAAAATTAATTTGTTTTTCTATATTTATATAAAGTCGAAGTTGGAAACACGTATTCAATTAAGTAATTAATGATAACAACTCAAATATTTTTTAAATGTCCAAAAAAAAGAAGTAATATTTTTACTATTTTTTATTATTAAATTATTATAATTTAAAATATTTTTTTTTAATCATGCGCAAGCTTCACAAATAACAAAAAGAGAAAATTACATAAAAACCCCCCTGTATTATGAAAATTCAACTAAAAACCCCATGTATTAAAAATATAAGCAAAAAATTTCTGTATGTTTTAAAATTTTGCACACTCTCCCCTTGCCGTTTATTTGACTTAACGACATCAATCTTTTTTTTCTTTTATAATTTTCATTATACCCTTATATATTATAGTGATTGTTCTTATAATGATAGTTGGATCTTTTATATCTCATCAGAACCATAAGATCTACTCAATTTTAAAAACGAACTATTTAGATATATTTATTTTAAAAATATTATATATATATATATATATATATAAATTATTATGAATATAATATTGTATAACACCTCAGATCAACCCCCCCCAGATCTACCCGCCCCCTCCCTCTTTGCCGCCTCCTCCTCTCCTCCCCCCCCCCCCCCTTCCTCCTCCGCCCCCTCTCTGTCGTCCGCCGCCGCCTCCTCCTCCTCCTCTTCTCCCCTCCCCCTTCGCCTCCTCCTTCTCCCGCACACGCCCCCCCCATCCCCCAGATCTGCCCGCCTCCTCCTCCTCCCTCCCTCCCTCCCTCCCCTCCCTCTTCGCCGCCTCGTTTTGCCGCCCACCCCCTCCCTGTACGCCGCCGCTGCCGCCTCCTCTCCTCCTCCTCCATCGGCACTCTCTCTCTCTTCTCTCTCTCTCTCTCTCTCTCTCTTTCTCTCTCTCTCTCTCTCTCTATATATATATATATATATATATATATATATAATTTACTATTTAACTATACAAAAAAAAATAATATATATATATATTTTAAATTTAATTATATATAATATTTTATTTTTATTTTTATTTTCTTAAATTTAAACCGTTGATTTGAATTAGATAAAATCTACAACGTTGATTTATTAGTTAAATTTGGACCATAGATTAATCAAGATCCAACGGTTATAAAATAAAGATATAAAATTATTTTAAATTTTAAATTTAAAAAATTTTAAAAACGCGCGTGTGATACACGAAACACGTTGGGGGGAGTATTTGCTCTATTTTTAATAACACATGGGGGTAAATTATTGTTTTATTTTTCACAGAGGGGTAAATTGCTCATTTCCCTTAACACATGGGGGCAAATTGCATTTAACCCGTTACAAGTTTGTCCTCATGCTTTCATATGATTATTTAAAATTTTAAAGTTTGCTATTTTTTTTTTTTCCTATTGTAAGTTATTATCTGACACTAAATTTTGGGATAGCTCATGAGTTTTGGGCAGAAAAATTACATTTTACGTTTTACAAATTAAACTTTTTGCCATTTAGGTCTTATTACTCTTGACCTCATCGCAATATTGCATCTCATAATTTTTAAAAAATATTATAATTTTAGTTCAATATAATTTTTTATTAAATTTATAACGAAAACAATCTTAATTTTTTTCAAAACTCAACGGAGGTCGTGACATGTACATACTGTACGTTTTCATCAAATATTTAATTATGACTAAATCATATTCTTTTTGGAATTATAAAATGTAATGTAATTAATGAATTTAAAAAATAATGCGACATAAATTGCAAAATTAAAGAACTAACTTGTGGGATATCAGCCCAAAATTAATTAATTACACGGATTTTCTAAAAAACAATTTTCCCAATTTTGGGCTTTCCATATCCTTAAACATATATATATATATATATATACAATATATATTATATATATTTTAGCAATGTTTTAAGATATTCCTAATAAAATTCTGAAAGAGATCGAAAGTATCTCAGCTAAAATATTTGGGGGCAGCATGGATAAAGATAGTGATTAATGCAATTTATCCATTTGCGATATTATAAATGATCAAATTATTTATATGATAGAAAAAAAATAAAAATAAATAGTAATTTACCTCCTTCTCTAATGAGATAAATTGCTTTATTTTAAAAAACACAAGGGTAAATCGTTGTATTTTAAAAAATACAGGGAGTTAAATTGTTATTTTTATTTTTTTTTCATATTATGGTAATTTATTCATTTGCAATATTATAGTGAAGTTACTTGTATTTTTCCCGATAAAAGTAAGATCTATTGGTCAGCATGCGGGAAGTTAGGCCGGAGCAAGCGTGACAAGGGTTTAGGTTTCCGGCACCTTAATTAGAGCATTTAATCTAGCATTACTTGCCAAACAAGGTTGGAGAATCATCATGCGACAACCTAATCTACTTCTGAGTCGAATATTTAAGGCAAGTATTTTCCTCATGTGAATTCCTACAGGCAAGAAAGGGTGTACAATGCCTCTTTCACTTGGCAAAGTATCTTTGAGGTCCGACCTATTACTGAAGTGGGAACACGGTGGAGGCTTGGAGACGACCAGCGGGTGAGAGTGTAGGACGATAAGTGGATTCCGGGACCATACGTCTAATTTCCGACCAATTACTCCACGCAATGGTCTCAGACCGGACCTTGGGGTTGGCGATCGACCTCCTTGATGCTGGAACCAATGAATGGCATTGCGATCTTGAAATGGCATGCATTCAGTTCCTATAACATGCCAAATAATGTGGAATGCACTATCACATTGCAATTAGAGGCTCGTCTGTTAGGTATTAATGTCGATTGTTGAGGTTGAACTATCATAATCTTGTTCTGAAATAGCGTCTTCATTAGGGAGAGGAATTTTGGTTGCAGAAATTTTTTGTCTGTCTTCAATGTGGAAAGTAGTAGCACATCCGACGTCATGAACGCTTTGCAGTGAGTTTCTAGAGACATTGTTGAATGACGTAACTTAAGCTAGCCTGTCACGATTGAGCCCATATACAACTTATTATTTACTTTAATGGATGCCATTCAGTTTTATTCTGAAAAGATGTCTAACTATGCAGAGAAAGTTGAGATTTAAAAGTGGACAAAGTTCTCCACTAAAAATTATATAAACAACCAATTACGGTCACCACGACGACGATGAAACCTTACTACATGAGCACAATTAACCCTAAACTAACATCACATGGAGACAATTACAATGTACGAAGAGGAAGTTTAAGAGCTCATAAGCCGTATATTAAACTGCTTCATCCAATTTGCAATGATTGAGACAAACGTCCTATATTGATTGCGGACAACAAGATTAAGTGGCTTATAAGCCCCAAGGTCTCCTCTCCCTAGCGAAACGTCTTTTCAAGATAAAATTGTGAAATTCCTATGAAGCCAGAAGAAACAATATTTCATACAACGGGCACAGATCGAGTCGCAAGCCACATCATTTGGGCTCGTCTATAGGAATAGGGCCACATATCCATCCCAAGCTGGTTAGTTGCATTTACTGTCCTGTATATTAGGAGTGGTGGCAAAACAAATATCCTAAATATAAGGGTGGAAAAAAGTACCCCAAAATTAATTTTTTTAACTCCCGGCCGTTGAATTTTTAAAAGCAGTCAGAATTTGCTTATGTGGACAAAAACTTAGAATTTGTTTGGGCTTTTATTGACTGAGCATTTTTATTTAATTTTTTATGTGTCACGTAAGCACTTACATGGCAAAGAAATGTGAAATTATATAAAATTAATCTGAAATTTGTATTATGTGTTCAATTATATAAATAAAATTATTACTTTATATAATATAAACTAAATTAAAAAAATTAAACACACACCCACCCCCACCCCCTTGGATGCCGTCGCCGTCGTACCCTGACAGTAGGGGGCAACAACATCACCGGCCCCAGCAGAGGGGAGGCAACGTCGTTGTCACCTAGGCTAGGGTCACCTTGCCCCCTTCCGAGGCGACGGTTTGGAAGTAGGAATTGGGGGGAGGGCGCAGATGGTGGCGGGGTGGGGGATTGGTGGGTTTAGAGTGTAAGTTTTTTTTTTTTTAATTAAATTTGTATTATATAAAATAATAATTTGAATCTTTATTATTTAAAATTATCTATAATATTATAATCTAATTTTTATAATTTTAAGTATTTCTATTTATGTATTTATTTTTAAATTTATGAATATTTTAAAGTGTATATAATAAGACACGTCGTGCCATGACAGCTAGTATATAATAAAAAAAATTATGCAATTTGATATTTTTTTTCTTGTAATCACTTATGTGGCAGAGGAGAAATAAAAAAAAATCCAATCAATGAAAAAGAATAAAATAAAAAAGTGTTTTATTTTTTTTCCACATCATTGCTTAGGTGGAAAAGGTTTTTCCTACTTAAACGCTTAGGTGGCAATTAAAAAAAAAAAACAGTCAACAAAAGTCCAAAAAGAAAGCCCTAATTTTTTTTCCAAATAAACAAATTTCGGCCACTTTTAAAAATTCGGAGTCCTACAAATTGCAAAAAATAAAAAATAATGTTGGGGTACTTTCTGCCACCCCTATATTTAGGGTCATTGTTTTGGCACCCCCCAATATACGAGGCAGTAAATACAATTAACCCCATCCCAAGCCCCTCGTGTATAAAACTATATTGTAGGCATGCGTCTTACAATAATTGCAGATCAAAATTTTGAGTGACTTGCAAACTTTATCTCTTTTTTCTAATAAATCTTTTTAAAATAAAATCATTATACATATAAAATTAAAATAAATAATACTTTATGTAACGAGGCATTAATCGAATCACAAATTACATGAAAAAGGTAGCAGCATATCCAACAAGCAGCTATATGCGTGCAACCAATTTGGCCTGATTTGCAATACATAGAGACAATACATTACATTTGTTTTGTCCGTTTTTGATTTGATTGCGGAGATCATAACGGATATTTCCCGAGAACCTTCCTTAAAAAATTGAGTAAATTACGGCTATATTTTATAATATTTGATGTAATTAAAAATATTTTTTTATTATTTAAAAAATAATAAATACTTTCCTCAAATAAAAATAAGTATATAGCCCTATAATAAAGTAGATACTACTATTTTACTCTTATTAAAATATTTTAAAAAATAAAATAAAGTATTTGAAAAAAGTATAAAAAAATTTGAGGGTGGGTAAAATAAATAAACCATAAGGAATATTAGTCCATAAAATTATTTTTGAACATTATAAAAAGTATATAAAATTTTAATTTATAATCCAAAAGGGTATTTTAGTAAATTTATCATAAAAATTGGATGAAACCTAATGGAAGCTAACGGATTGGGATTGTTGTTAAACAAACGTTAAAATCATAAGAAGTATTTATAATTTATCAAACAACGTATTAATATTTGTAATTATGTCAAATCTAAAAAAATATGACTATAATTTAGTCTAAAAACTTGGGCTAAAATGCATTTTACCCCCCTGTGTTTTGTTGAAAAAGCTAAAAGCCCCCCTGTATTTTAAAAATAGCTAAAAACCCCCCTGTGTTTTAATAAACTCAGCAAAAGACCCCTATTCTGTTAGAAATTAACGGAAGGTGAGATACACGCGCCTGAAGTGCGTTTGGGCTTGATTTTTTGCGGATTTTGACATTTTTATAGTCTTTAATTGACTAAAATACCCTTATATTGTATCTAAAATTACTATAGTCAAAATGACTTTTAAATTTAATTTTTTTGCATTTTTCTATCCTCTAAAAATACAAATATTAATAATTATAAAATAAATATAATATTAATAATTTAAATTATTATTTAATTAAAATATTTAAATAAATTTATACTTAAATTTAAAATAATTATTATAATTATTAAAACTAAAAAACTTTCCTTTAATTATATTTAAACATATTTCAATGAATTACTTTTATAATTAATATGATGTTTTAGTTATTTTAAAATTAAAAAATTTATTCTTAATTAATTATATGTTTAAATTCTTTTTAATTAAGTAAAATATATATTTAAATAAATTTAAATACAACAATAATTATTCTTAATTAATTATATATTTAAATATAATTTAAATTATTCTTAATTAACTAAAATATTTAATATATAATTTAAATTAATTCTAAAAATTAAAAAAAAATTGGGGGCGGCGGCCGTCCTCGCACAGTAGGGCGACGACGTCGCCGCCGCCCAGACCATGGGCGACGGCGGCGCCGTCGCCCTTCGTCATTATCTGGGCGACGTCGTCGTCGCCCAGATCAGATCTGGGCGACGCGCAACGTCGCCCAGATTTGGGGGCGACGGCCGTCGCCCCCATCTGCGGGGTACGGCGCAGTCGGGGGGTGGCGCGGGAGGAGGAGGCAGGCGGGAGGAGGCGGGGAGGAGGAGGCAGGCGCGGGGTGGGGGTGGGCGGCGGGGTGGGTGGGCGGCGAGGTGGGTGGACGGCGGGTGGGGAGATTGGGGAGGGGGTAGGTAGCAGGGGGTGGCGTGGGGGGTTGGGTAGATAGTTTTTTTTTTTTTTAATAAAATAAATTTTTTTATAATTTTAAATTATTTATATATAATATAAATTAAATAATTAGTTGAATGCAAACCTTTCATTTTTTTGAAATCTAACGGTTGAGATTAATTCATTAGATCTAATGGTCATTATTTGATCAAAAAAATCCAACGGTTACTAAAATAAGAAGTAATATATATTAAATAAGGGTATAACGGTCATTTTATAAAAAAGTTAACGCCGTTATTTACATTTAACGGAAAGGGGCGATTGAGTTATATTTAAGAAAACACAGGGGGCTTTTAGCCTATTTTTAAAATAGAGGGGGGTTTTCAGCGGACTTTTTAAAACACAGGGGGGTTTTATGCATTTTAGCCAAAAACTTGGCTATGAAGTGGTTGAGTTCAACGTCATGTCAACTTTATACTAATATTCTATACTATCAACGTGGAATTCAAGTTTCACAAGCTACAACGTTGTAATACCATAACAATTGATAATATGGGTACGGGAAAATTTTAGTAAACATCGGATTTGATAAATTTAAATTAATTATATAATAAATATAATTTATTTATTATGTGATTGGTGTATAATTAAAATAGATTGGCCAATCAAGTATATTTTGCACACTTACAACGTGAAATTGATTGAATTCTACAAAATCTAATTTGTTCAGGAATTTTGGGTGGGTATCCTTTTACTTTGCATGCTCAAACTGCCTTCGTATATGATAGGGATATTTATACCACTTGATCTATGGTCTTACACAAACCATTTTTATATTTTATATAATTACACATACACCCATCAAAATATCATTATCACTTGCACAAATTATCCTTACTTTTTTTAAAACTTACACACATACCCCATAAAAAATATTAGCATAATTACACAAACCACCCCTATTTTTTGTTGTCAGGGGTAGTTTTATATTATGCAAAAGATGGAGGTGGTTTGTGTAAATAGACCATAAGATCAGGGGTGTCAATATAATTACCCCTATATGATAAATTCTTTTTTTTTTTTTGGGAGAAATTTTAATTCAGATCAGATTTAGCCCTATATAATATAATACAGTTATCATGTAATTAATGTACAATATAAAAAATAATTCATTACATAATAAATATATCACACTTATATAACTGATTCGGTATTTTCAAACTTGATTAAGATAAGAAGAACCCCATAGAGAAACATGCATAACAGGTGTTTCTTTACAAGCCTAAATTAAAGGCGCAAAAGAATTTTCTTTAATTGATTAACACCCGCCCCCCCCCCCCCCCCCCTCCCAACAATTATCTGCCAAACGTCTTAGTGAAAGTCAGAAGGTCATATGTTTAAGGGGAAAATGCAATTTACCCCCCTGTGTTATGAGAAAAAAGCAATCTACCCCCTGTGAAAAAAAAAAAGAGCAATTTACCCCTGTGTCTTCAGAAATAGAGCAAATTAATCCCTCAGTCCAGCGGTGCATCACACGCGCCCGGAATGCATCTGGGTATATTTTTTTACCATTAAAATATTATTTTATTTATATATATTTAATTAAATATATCAATACATATATATAATATATAAATAATATTTAATATATTAATATATAAAAAATTATATATATATATAGGAAGATTCTTCTTCCTCCTCACCCGGACCACCGCCGCCTTGCCACCACGGCCATCGCCGCCTCCCCCAAGCCACCATCTTCCTCCCCTCGCTCCGCCACCGACCCAAACCACCTCCCGTAGTGTTGCCGCCTCCCCCTTCCTCCTATCCCGTCGCTACCCCCCTTTCTCTTCCTCAGCTTTGACCGCCGCGCAACTCTTCCTCCATGGCCACACCTCTTCCCCCTTGCGCGCCGAGGTCCGTCCCCCCCCCACCCCGGCGCCAGATCTACCATCCCCTCTGCCTCATCATCTTCCTCCTCCCTCCCCCTCCGCTCCGCCTCCTCCTCTCCTCCTCCCCCCTCCTCTTCGCCTCCTTCTCCTCCCGCCCAGATCCGCCCTCTCCTTGGTCCCGCCGTCTCCTCCTCCGTCCCCCTCCGCGGCCCGCCTCCTCCTCCTCCCTCCCCCCTCCCCCTCCCGTCGGTAATCTCTCTCTCTACACAATATATATATATATATATATATATTATATATATATTATATATATATAATATAGGTTATTATAAAAATAGAAATTTATATTCAATATATTATAATAATATATTTTTATTTTTATTTTTTAATTTAAACCATTAATTTAAAACAGATAGAATCTACACCGTTGATTTGTTAGCTAATTTTGGACCATAGATTGATCAGATCCAACGGTTATCAATAAGAATATAAATATTATTTTAAATTTTAAAAAAAAAATTAAAAAATAAAAAAATGCGCGTGTGATGATACACGAAACGCGTCGGGGGGCAATTTGCTTTGTTTTTAAATACATAGGGGGGAATTGCTATTTTTTTTTTACAGGGGGTAAATTGCTCTTTTCCCATAACACAGGGGGGTAAATTGCATTTAACCCTATGTTTAAGTCCTACTAATATGTCGATATTGGTCAATTTTAATAATAGATGTTGGTCTAATATACGTAATAGTAATTATTTTGTTAATTATACATATTTGATTTTAGGGATAATTATATTTACACCCCCTCATGTATTGTCTTTTTACACAAACCACACCTGCCTTTTAAAAATTTACAGAAAACCACCCTGGTAGCCTTTAAAACCCCAAAAATACCCCTAGTGACTCAAGTCAACCTTTCAAATAATATTTCAAGGACAGAAATGCCCTTAGGGGTGTTTATGTAATTATCAAAAGATAGAAGAGGTGTCAAAGTAATATTTATAAAATTAAGAAATATGACCCCATATAATTTTTTTTTTTTTTGTACCTAAATTTTAATTTAACCTTAAATTATTTTAGTAATTTTTTTATTGAATCTCTATATAAAATTACATCTTTTAATAATTAAAATATTAAATTATTTAATTAATATATAAACTATCAACCAGTAAAATTATTTAAATTAAAGATTATTTATCCTCTATTTTTTATTTATAAGTAAAACTAAAATAACAAATAATTTATGTATTTTATATAAATCATATTAGAATTTGTAAAATAAATTATTTATTTATAAAAAATATTTTAAATTAAAATTATTTATCTTAAAAAAATTAATCCCTTCTTCCCCAACCACACCATCATGCCCACCCTAATTCCCATTTTATTAATATATTTTTAAAATATATAATTTATTTATTTTATTAAATTTTAATTAGATTTATATAAAATACATAAATTATTTTTAATTTGTATTTTAGTAAAACTTAGTTATAAATAAAAGAGAGGATAACTAATCTTTTAATTTTTAATAATTTTTAATAATTTACAACATGTGTGATATTTTTTCTTTAAACTTATAATCTATTAACTAATTTTATTTATATATTACTTGAATAATGTAATATTTTAATTATTAAAAAGTGTAATTTTATATAGAGATTCAATAAAAAAATTTAAGTTTAAATTAAAAATTGGTACAAAAAATAAGAAAAATATATGGGGTCATATTTATCAATTTTTAAATATTCTTTGACACCCCTTCTACTTTTGATAATTACAGAAACACCCCTAAGGGCATTTCTGTCCTTGAAATATTATTTGAAAGGTTGACCTAGTCAACTAGGGGGATTTTTGGGTTTTAAAGGCTACCAGGGGTGGTTTGTGTAAAAAGACAATACATGAGGGGGTGTAAATATAATTATCCCTTGATTTTAAAGTCACGGGTTCGAACCCACCAACGTGTGGAATAGTATTCTACTTTAATAGTAGGTATTGATTATATATAGTTATCTGATATTAATTAGTATATGATTGTTATATTTGTCGGTAATTGTTAGATATAGATATTTTATATTGATGATTCTAATCGACTTATTCAAAAAAATAATAGTTTATTGTTTTCACTTAAAAAAAAAAAGTTATACATATTTGACATCGACAATTAACGTATAGGGATAATTACACTCCCCTCCCCCGAGGTTTGGTATAATTATACCTAGACCCCCTGTGGTTTGAGAACTACATCTAGCACCCATGATGTTTGTTTTTATCTAATAAATAAGCCCACCCGTTAGTCAAAATTCATCAAATTAACTGATATTAACAAAAAAAATCAGAAAAAAATCTATATCAACCGTTAATTGACTTATTACTGATTTATTGCAGGTTAAATAAACTTTTTATTATCAAATTATCCTCATACGTCTTCACGCGTTAATGCATCTAAGGATGTATATCTTCACCATTATAAGGGTAATTTAGTCCGAAAAAATCTATTTAACATGCAATAAGTCAGTAATAAGTCAATTACGGATTAATATAGATTTTTTTCTAATTTTTTTTGTTAATATAAGTTAATTTGGTGGATTTTGGCTAATGAAAGAACTCATTTGTTAGATGTAGGCAAACTTGATGAGTGATAGGTGTAATTTCCCAAACCACAGGGATCTATATATAATTACACCAAACTTCAAAAGAGGGGAGTGTAATTATCCCTAACGTATATTGATTATTGATGATTGAAATTTTTGATGTAATTATAATTGATTCCTTGTAAAAAGAAAAGTACATTATCATATGATAATGTTTTAGTAAACAAAAAATAATCATCAAATAAAGATTATAAATATAAGCTATTGACAAGTCAATTACAAAAACAGCAAACAACTTATTAAGTACTTATATGTTTAGAAAAGTATTAATAATTCTTCAAACAATAATAAAATACTTGTATTTAGGGTAATTATGCGTAAAACCCCTTTTGAAAATATGAAACCATACTTCCCCTCGAAAAGGTTTTGAAATTACATTTTATAGATCCTCTAAAAATTTTTCATTTACACTTGACCTCATTCCGTCAGGGTTTGAGCGAAAAAATACTGATATTACAAAAACGTTACATAAATTTTTAATTTTTTTTTTACTTATAAAAGGACAAATGCAAGATCTATATAAGGGAGTGAGATTAACATCATTTATTTTTTCTCCGTAATTATAAATACAAAGTTATTATATGATAATGTTAAATAAGGGGTTAAATTAAAATTTTACATATTTTTTTTTGCTGACATTAGCATTTTTAATCCAAACCCTAAAGGATCATGTGCAAATAGTAATTTCATATTTTCAAAAGGGGTTTAAATATAATTAAATTGTTATATTTATGTGAAATTTCAGGACAACTTGTTATAATCTATATCTATACTTCTATACTATAATAAAAAAAAGGCATTTTTGTCTCACAAATGGTGGTTATGACACCGCAACACCAATTTTATCGTTATACCAATTATACCCCTAAGTTGATTTTGTTTTTTACTTTGTTGCTTTCTTTCTTTCTTTCTTTTTTTCTTTTTAAATATAATGTATTTGTTATATTATTTTTTTTCTTATTCATAATATAATTTTAAAACATAACATATTATTTATTACATGCATGCAGAAACGACGTGCCACAGCGATTAATTTATTAAAAAATATATAGAATAATAAATGACTCGTGATCAATGGATCCACACTACCCAAATTTAAATTGGAGCCCCACAAGAGGTTACCAACTCAAAATTTCCAAATTATTTATTCTACTTTTAATTCTCATCCATAATATGGTGGGAATTTTCATATTCTTTCTCCATCAATAATTAAGAGACTGAATTAAACCACACCTAAATTAAATTAGAATTGAATGTTTCCGCAGTGAAAATTTTGGTAAATTCCCTTTTTTATTGTTTTTTTTTAATAAGATTCGATTTCGGCTGATATATTCAAATTTAAATATTACATCAATTTTTTGAATAACAAAATAGGGATAGATGTACTCCCCTCCACTGAATTTGGTGTACTTACTCGTAGAATCTTTGTAATTTGAGAAATTACATCTAGCATCCTTGGGGTTTGCTTATCTCTAACAAATAAGTCATTCTGTTATTTAAAATTCATCGAATTTACTGATATTAACAAAAAAAATCAAAAAAGAATCTATATTTACTATCGATTGATTTTTACTATTTTATTGCATGTCAGATAATTTTTTTATGACTAAAGTACCCTCATACGTCTTCACGCATTAATGCATGTGAAGAGGTATATCTTCATAGCTATAAGGGTAACTTAGTCAAAAAGAATTTGATTGATTTACAATAAGTCAGTAAAAAGTCAATCGATGGTAAATAACAATTTTTATTCATTTTTTTTTGTTAATATTAATAAATTCAGTTAATTTTGATTAATGAAAGGACTTATTTGTTATATGAAAGCAAATCTGAAGAATGTTGATATAATTTCTCAAATCAATCTTAGAGGAGAAGAGAAGAGTGTAATTATTTTTTTAAAATATATATAAAATAAATAGCAAAAAATAAATCATGTACTCGTATTTGTGTGACTCGAGCACTCATGATTTTGGAAATTTACCAAAATTCCCATTTGCATAAATTTGTGATATGATCTCTCCATTGTCGTGAGCCTCGTGACATCTATGCTTCCACTGTTCCAAGCATCTCACTCCAATCAATTCTCTTTTATAGTTTTTATTCAAACCTCTCTCTCTCTCTCTCCTCACACACACACACACTCACACACTCATTGCCTTTTCTTTTTGTCCTCACACACAACTGCTATTCATTACCGATGAAATTCAAAAAAACCCATTCTGCACTCGCATTTAGTACCCTATCACTGTCTAAGTTGAAGAAAGAATGGCGCTTCGGAGGAGTCTTCTTGGCATGCACAGATTTTGAATATGAGCATTTTCAGGTGTGTGTCTTTATGTATTTCTTCTTTTTAAGATTTTGAGGCCTGCCCATTTCGCTGTAGCTATATTATGTGCAATATTTGGACGCAGACGTGCCTGAATGCCTGGAAAAATGATGCATACTGGTGTAGAGTGATGGGTTTGGATGATTACTAGTGAGTACTGGCGCCTTGACTATTTGCTTTTGCGTGTTTTTTGTTTTCGTTTCTATGTTTCTTCCTGAATTTAAAGATTTATGGGAAATGGGTTTTCAGTTTGAGGAATATAGTTTGATGGGCTATGCTATATTTCTGTGATCACAGATATTAGCTAGAAATTAGAAATTTTTTGTTACATTTATACATTCATTTTGTTGTATGAGACGATTAGTGTTGGAGTTTTGAATTGTAAGTCGAGATTTTGTTTTCTTGTTTTTTATTTGCTTAAATTATCTATGGTTTTCATTTTTTATTTTCAAATTTGAATTTGTGAAGTTCTTGAGTGGAAAAGCTCAGAGATCTTTTGTATTGCTGCTGATGGATGTCACTTGATTCTTTTATGTGAAGTGTTTTGAGCACAAGGGATAAATGGAGGTTGAAAAGCGAGAGGTAAAGGGAGGATTTTTTCGGTTGTTCAATTGGAATGCCAAATCTCGAAAGAAGCTCTTTTCAAGCAAATCTGATTTACGTGGTACTTCCTTTTTTCCTTCTGTTTTCATCCCGTTTTCATTTGCTTCTTGTATTTCTGAGAGAGATTAAGATAAATTGCGGCTTCTTGCTACAGAGAATTTGAGCCAAGGGACGGAAAAGTTTCAGGATTCAGAAGTTGTGCGGCTTCGGCAGGTGCTTATCTTGAATTTCCTCCTCTGAGTTTCGAAGCCAAGTGCTTCATTAACTTGTTATACTTAGTTCTTACCCTTGTTCTGGCTGTTGTATGCTTGGACGAAGGGGCTGGAAGATGGGTTTGCTCCAAATGTCAGAGGTCACAATATTTATCATTATGATTCATCTGTATGTGGAGAGCCTGAATATGGGACAAAAGCGCCTGGGGTTGTGGCACGGCTTATGGGACTGGATTCCTTGCCGAATACAGATGGTACTGAACCTTGTTTCACCCCATTCATCGAGTCTCACCCATTCAGAGATTCTAATTACTTAAGACCTAATCCTGAATGCCAAAGTGAGCATGACGACGTAATCTTTGAGAGTGTGAGAAGTAAATTGGATGGGTTCACTAGGAACTCTTTGAACCTGAGGCTGCAGAAGGTGCACAGCTGTCCAATTGAGAGGTTTCAAACAGAGGTATTGCCCCCAAAATCTGCTAAGCCGATTTCCATTACTCAACACCCGCTCTTATCTCCAATCAAGAGTCCTGGATTCATCCCACCTAAAAATGCTGCTTACATTGTTGAGGCGGCAGCTAAAATAATTGAGCAAAGTCCACGGTCAACTGTTACAAGCAAGTTGCCTTCACTTCGGTCTTCTTCTGTTCCAATTAGAGTTCGGGATTTGAAGGAGAAGATGGAGTCTGCACAGAGATCATCCCGGCCAGCTGATGCATCCCAGAAGGGCAAAGAGCATAATTCCATCATGAATGTGAAGAACCAACCTAGTACCATGGGTCAAGGCCTATCAGGAGACAGTTATCTATATAAGGGTTTCGAAGAATCCAAAAGGATTGGTTCTCAAAATTTAATGAATAAGAAAAAGTCAGCATCTCTTGCAGTTCAAGCTAAGGCAATGTTCAGAAAAGAGACGGATTGAGTTCAGTTGGTAAAAGAAGCTCTCTGAAGCAAAAAGAACATCTTAGTGCCAAAGCTAGCAATGTCAGCAGCAATCTTCTAGATACACAAAGGTCTGTGGAGAAGCAAGGTTTGTCAAGAAAGCCTTCGAAGGTTTCAGACAGAATCATCAGAAGCAAAATTGTCCATCAATCAAAGATGGAGAAAATCATGAACCTTCATATTCACATACAAAAGATGTAAAAGAGCCCTGTTTGCCCAACAATTATATCTACGGACGAGCACAGAGGACTGTAGATAAGATTGTTGTCAATAATGGGGTAACGTCAAAAAAGACAAATACAGTGGCAGCTTATCCTGGAAAAGAGCCTTCATCATCTAGATCAAAGAGACTTTCAAAGAAAAAACTAAATACCAATGGGAATATTCAGTCGGATGTAAGTGTTGCCAAAAACTGGATTGTGAATGTGATACAATTGACAAGAAGAATAGTTTGGATGTCGTGTCATTTACATTTACATCTCCAATAAAAAAATCAGGAGCTGGATCTAATTCATGTGGTAGAGTCTTGGAGATTCCAGTTACAATCCTTCTGCATGAATCTGACCTGAGAAATTCTGCTGCATCCGCTTCAGGGTCTAATGTCATTGATGGGGATTTAAGTGCTCTGTTGGAGCAAAAACTAAGGCAACTGACTTTGAAGGTTGAGTTGTCCCAGCAAGACCTGTCAGAAGCAGGTTCTTTTTCTACTTCTGCAGACAGCTATGTTAATAAGTGCCCTATTGTCAGCTTATCAAATTTGCCGCCCACATTTGATATATGCGAAGGCAAACAGGAAATCAAGAATTCCTGTGATTCCAGTCTATTGATAATCATAGACTCAAGCCTGAAAAAGAAACCAAGGTACATCTTTTCTTTTGTTAAAAGCCAATGTACTTCACCTTCTATGGTACTTTCTCATTTCTGGTCTCATCTGTCGCATTCACATCTTTTCAGTTGTGTTTTTATCTTTCTGGTAATATATGTGAATAAAGTATTTGGTCAATAGGCTTATTAAATGACTTAGATTTTATAGTTGCAAATTTCAAGGAAGCAGATGCTCAAGTATGTGTCTTTGTTTTCTAGCTTTTAGTTGTTTGTTCGATATTTGAAATTTGCAAGACGAAATTATTTTAGCATGGTATGCCAGTAGAATCAGGCCATTTCCTTCTTGGCTAGTCAGGATATTGCTATGTAAAAATGATTCCTAAATATCTGGCATGGGCTAATCTCTGAATTTACATCTTTGGTTAACTCCTTGAGATTTTTCCACAATGAAATATAGTGACATGAAGGGAAGATGAAACACATTTTCCTTTGTGGATGCCTGGTTTATGAACCTAGTTATTGGACTCAATAGCTTACTACTAGCATACCCTACATATCAAGAGATCAATTTAAATATTTTTTATGTTGAATCAATTGGTCTAGAACCCTGCTTCATACTGTTAGCCAGAAACACTAGAATGCAGTGTATTTAATTTGAGGAAGAGTCATCCGGAAGTGATGTTTCTGTTAGGTGCATGCTCTTGCATTCTAAAAATGGCTGACTTAAACTAATACTCTGGCAACCATGGTTAAGACGAGACATGGAAATTGAAACAATATTGTGCTCTAAACATGATTACCATTGTGTTCAATTCGATAAGTTTTAGGGCCTTGGACAGAGACACTGTCAGGTACCTGAGACTGTCTGTTAGGACCGAAACCGTGAGCCTTTCCGCAATATTTGTATATAGAAATCATAGAATGGAAAAACCTGTCCCTTGACTCTAAGCCGTCTTCACCATTTCATCTCTGCATTATAAACCATTCGTTCTTGTAACAAATGAGCATGGTCCAGGGGCTGTATTAAGCTTGTGTAGTTCTTTTTTATGGTTGAACCTGTTGCAATGCATGTTGGTCTATGACGTGGCAATCTGAGCTCATATTCATATATAGCATCACAGTGTACACAATAAGAAAAATCCTGCTAATTGTGGGGGAAAAAATTTATTTATAGGTTAGAGTCTTTGGAAAAGTAGGCTGAACTTGAAGCTTTTATTGATGAGATTGGGGATAATGAAGCTTAAAAACTTGTTCGTGCTAGTGAAGGAACTTTATGTTGACAAAAATTAAAAAAGAAGTGTCATCTTAACACTTAGGAGAGGTTTCAAAAAAGCGAAGAACTGTGACTAGCCTGCTAATGTAATCTCAGAAAGATGACTCTTCAAACTTCTGTACCTTTATACCGCTCACCTGAATGGTGAATGCGAGCATAAAGATCATTTGTTCAATGGCTATGCTCTTCTCCTTGTCATACTCCCACCCAGGGAACTTTGACAACTTTATTTGAATTGCCAAGTCCTGGTTCATGGAAATACTATTCATACTGATAGTGTGCTCATCTCTTGATTTTCAGGAACTAAAACACATGGAGGAGGATGGTAGTGGCAACATTGATTATCAGAAATATAATACTTTGCTGCAGTCCAGTTCTGTCTCCAGTCTGCCTTCTTTTGCAGAGGCTAGTTGTGACTCATTTGACGTTGACAGAAGTAATGAAGGTAAATTACCAATGTTCAATTTTTCTCTTGGTGCATTTGCTCGTGGTAATAAACTGATTTACATGAAGAATGTCAGCATATTAAGCTGGGATTAACTCAGAATGTATCATAACCCATTAGTATAATACCTTAGCAAAAGACTTCATATACTGAAAAAAAAAAAGAAAAGAAAAAGAAAAAGTACAAAACAAAACTGCTCTCGAGTCTCCTCATAACATTGGGGTAAGCTTCCGTTTCATCAATGTTTCCTCTTAGGATAGCTTGCATCTCATAGCATTCGTTTTGTGCTGCATACCATTCTAATTCTAGTATACGAAATTTCTGGTAGCATGCAATGTTTATCACTTGAATTCTATGAAGGGACGAAGAGCTCTACTGGGAAACCCCACTCAACTGATGGTGATGAGGAGATATCAGATACGGCCTTATCATTCTCAGTTGGGACTATATCTGATACTGTTGCATCCAGCTTATATATGCCAGACACTACCGATACGTCTTGCTGGGAATTACAGTATATTGAACATATACTGCAATGCAGAACTAATGCTGGAGGAGTTTGCTCTAGGACGAGTGCACACCGTCATATCTCCCGACTTCTTTCATCAGTTAGAGAATCAAAAAATGGAACCAAAAAAATCTACAGGCGAACACTTCAAAATTCAGCGCAAGTTACTGTATGATTGTGTGGGCGAATGTCTGGAAGCCAGGTGTGAATGTCTCCTAACCGGAAGTCAAAAAGTCTGGGCCAAACAGATGACACTGTTCCATAAGAAGCAACGGTTAGCCGACGAACTGTATAGAGAAATATCAAGTTGGAAAAACATCGAGGAGCTAATGGTGGACGAGCTCGTGGACAAGGACATGAGCTGTAGGAATGGAAAATGGACTGACTTTGAAACCGAAGCATTTGAGGAAGGTGTGGAGATTGAGAAAAGAATACTGACATCTCTAGTAGATGAACTGATACCAGATTTCTTATTCTGAAGCCTTCTGAACCACGTCGTTCTTGAAACGTTCTTATACAATGCTCCTTTCGGTTAAAAACTCGTTGCACGGTTGATCTTGCCAACAGTTCCGGACCCGGTTGCGGTAGTAGTCCTTGGACCAGACACCTGTGCGACGGGGAAGGACTCTGGTATGATTGTCATGTTTGCGTCATTGTGACCCGTTCGACGCTCTCTGGTATGATTGTCATGTTTGCGTCATTGTGACCCGTTCGACGCTCGTTAGAAAAACTGAATACTATACAGCGGTACAGGACTCTCATGTTCACACGCAGCAAAACGTGTTCGCTACAACGAATGTACATATCTCCTGGTTTGTTTACTTGTAATGAAGTGATTCTTTCTAGCTTTGAGGTTTCATATCATGAAAATGAAGCATCCTTGATCCTTATAAGCATGACTAGTCCGGGTTTCTTGATTTACATGTGACCTTTTCTTTTCACTAAATTCCTTTGGAGCCCCATATTTGATAAGATTGTTCATATATAAGGGTAAATTACAAGGACCTCATATGATGTTTGTCATAATTATGAATATCCTCTCGTTGTTTGAAAAATTATAAATATTTTCCTTGATATTTGGTAAAATTATGTAATCCTTGGATGGAAGTATAAAATTGTCAACTTTGTCCTTACTGTATATTGTTTTAAAAAAAAAAAAAAAAACTAAAACGTATAAAAAAATTTAACGGAGTGGATGAAAAAAGTCTAAAAATTAAAAAAAATTCACTTAGTCCATAAAAAAATAAAAATAAAATAAATAAATAAATAAAATTATAATTTTTAATTCACAATGACATTTTAGTCAGCTCATTACAAAAAATGGATGAAAATATAACGGATTGGGCTTATTGTTAGGCGGTCGTTAAGATCAGGAGGGTATTGGTAATTTTCCAAATAACAAAATATTCGTAATTATGTCAAATTTCAAAGAATGTTGTTGTAATTTACCCCATATATAATAGAATTGGTTTACATCAATAAGATTCATAGAAGAGAGATTCTAAGATATGATACTTTGGTAGCGATGATCCTTAGAGTTACATTTTGGAATGATTTGGATATGAATGAAGGATCTATTATTTAGAATGAAAGCGATAAACTATAATATCTCGAATCAATTACAATAATTATCAATATTTGACAACTATAATAATTATATATTAATTATTGATATTAGATAATTATATTTAAGCAATAAATACTACTAAAATAGATTGACATACTATCAAAGTAGAATAACATTCCACACGTTGGTGGGATTCGAATTTATGACCTTAAAGCTATGGGGCCTCTACTTCATTGGCTTTGAGTGAAGGATTACAGAAGTAGTTTCAAATGAGTCTGTTTTAAAAAGGATCCTAAATATATCGGTTTAAAATGGGGCTAAATACAATTATCCCCCGTGTTAATAAAAGAGTAAATTACATCTACATTCCCTAAGGTTGGCATAATTACAAATACCCCCATAATATTTGATAAAATTATGTAATCCTTGGATGGAGGTTAGCAGGTAATGAAATTGAACAGGACCTTTCTCTATTTTGAAGGGATCCCTCATATTGAGGAGGCTTCCCGGATTCGTAACATACGGCTAAAAACAAGACAAGAAGAGGGTCAGTAGTCTCTGCCGTTGCAGGTCCTTCTCCTTCCGCCGAGACGGCCCTCTTTTTTTTGTTTTCTTTGTTCACCGCAGCACGAAATCATAACATAAAGAAGCTGGAATAACTCAAAAAGAGAGTGGCGCCTAGCCGTTGAGAGCGTCTGTTGTCTTTGTAGAGGAACAGTACGATCTTGGACTGGCCCCCTTCGCATGACCTAGAAAGAAAAAGAAGTCCGTGCTACTATAAGGCCTCTAAACTCCTCCCTGAGGGACACTGTTGCGTTGCCCATGGGGACGGGGTAGCCCCGACTTCCATAGGTCCTTGGTTCGACCTCCGAAACCGAATCTCATCCCTAAGACTTGCTTATAGAAATGTCAACTTTGCCCTTACAGTATTTTTTAACTTTTTAAAAAAAATTAAAATCTTATAAAAATATTGAATGGGATGGATGAAAAAAATTTAAAAATTATAAAAAGAATTATCGCCTTAGTAGATAAAAAAATATTTAAAAAAATTAAATAAATAAAATTATAAATTTTAATTCATAAGGGTATTTTGGTCAGTTCACTATAAAAAATGCATAGATTGGGGTAATTGTTAGACGGTCGTTAAATTTAAGGGGGTATTTGTAATTTTTCAAACAATGAGGGGGTATTTGTATTTATGTCAAACCTCAAGGGAGGTAGATGTAATTTACCCTTAATAAAAAGTACAAAAAAGTCATTGTGAAAAAAAAATAAAGTGCAATTTACCTCCCTCCGGAGGGGGGTAAATTATAAATACTTGATTAGATATTCTCTATGTGTTATATAACAGATAATGCAAAAGTATTAATTGTATTCTTGCTGAAATTTTAATTTAAAAAGAAATTAATATTGGACCGACATTGTTATAAAAAATATATATAAAAAATTTATATTGAATGGATATTATTATAAAATAAATATATAAAAAAATTAAAAGAAGTTGAAACAGAAACTAACTAAATGTATTACTTATCGGACAAAAGTTATTATTAAAATCATTAATAACTATTTAAATAACGAAAAAATAATTATATTGTATCAATTTTCAAAGTAGCTCGACGTAATTTTTTTTTTTTTAAATAAGAGCGATGAATTTTTTTATTAATTGAAATAAATCAATTACAAGTAGTTGTATATCAATTTCTATTATACAGCAGACAATATTCTACATATTTGATGAAGCTTAAATTCATAATTTCTAAAATTATGAGGCCTCAAATGCACCGACTAAATTAGACCTCGTTGACGTGCTTAATTTACCTAATACTTAAAAGTGTAAGATATCAAGAAGTTGCCTATGCCCAGAGTTAAGTAGAAGGTTCCAGGTCATGGTAGTCCATCAGAGCAGCCGCGTGGCGGAAGGTTATTGGATATCAAGAGCGGGGAGCATGTCACGTGATCCCACCCCCCATTTCATTGTTCCTTGTGTTTTTTAATTGACCTTGCACCTGCTGAATGATGTGATGTGCCGGTCCTCCAATTCTTCTTTCTCTTGAAACGGTGTCGTTTCTTCATTTCTCCGGAGACAATGTTGTTGATGGTAGTATCCACAACTTGTTTTCTGATAAGGGTAAATTACATTTGGAACCCTATAGTTTGATTTAATTACGATTGCGACTTGATTGTTTGAATAATTATCTAGTTCTCCATGCATGTATTTCTCGCGAGCATAAAAAATAATATGATGTGAAATTAAGAGAAAAAAATAAATTCGTACAAACAACATCCATAACTTGAGAGTGAGGTAAAAAAGTTTGTTAGAAAAAAAAACGTGAGATAACAAATATATATATATATATATATATAATATATAATTTAATTGCCAATTTAATAAAATTAAAAAAACTTATAATAAAAAATATATATAAAGAAGTTTGATGTGAAAGAAATAATGGAGTAGTGGTGAGAGAAAAAAAATTGTAATTGTAAAATTATTTAAAAAAAATACTATTCTAATTATTTTTTAAGGGAAAAAAAAGTAAATCAAAAGTAAATTTGGGCATTTTAAAATTGGTACGCCAAATAGATTCCTTTTATAATAGTATAGATATAGATACTTCGCTCGTCCAACACTATACCCTCCTGAGTTAAGGTCCCATAAAAAATTATAGTGAAATTCCAATAATGCCCCTTGTTCGTGAAGTTAATGAATTTTTTTTTTATCTATTTTGTATCGTCTTTTATGAGCGAAAAATGCAGGTTGAAAGTTCTCGGTGGTTGAAAAATATATATACCGAAAATAAAGCCAGAAAATTATAATAATGATTCTAGAACACATTGTAATTGAAATTTTGCTACAAATTATCACTAAATTATTGTTTCATTTTTTAATAAGTAAAAAAACTTTTTTTTTAATTGATAAAAAAATATTTTTTTTTTTTTAATTTATCTTTATGTAGTATTTATTCCATCACACTAAATTGTTCATTAACCCATAAATGCAATGTAGCCTTAATAAAATAGGAAATTAGCAAAAACTACATTTGTTTTTATATATAAGTTTTTTTGCTAAAAATTAATTTGTATCTAATTAAACATTATGCTTGCTAAAAGAAAATATTTTTTTTACATATAACGACACATAAATGTGCATATATTATTTTTCTAAAGTGTATGTATAGGTACATTTATCTATGACTAAATGGGCTCGAAATTAGACGAGACTATGAGGATAGGGGGTTGAGGTCTTGGGGTGCTAGTATGTGGGGCTGGTGGCAGTGAATAGAGTAATTATATAAACGTAGAAAATAAAAATAAATTTAAAAATATATTTGTGAAAATAAAATAATAAATAAATAAATTGGAGTTGGAATTTCAAATTGTTAAAGAAAAAAAATAAGAAGAAGAACATATATATATACATATATATATTTATGATCATTTACCTTAACATCCTTTATAATATTAAAATATTACACATACACCATTATATGGTTAAGGGTAAAATAGTCATTCCATTATTTTAATTATTGAAGTTATTTTATCATTTTTTTCGAAGATCGTTAGGGTAATATATAATGTGTTAGTTGTAATCTATGATGCATGGACACAGACACGGCGACACATAAAATATAAAAAAAAGGATACGACACAGCATTATCACATCTATATATAATATATTTTTATTAATATATTCTCAATTTTTTATAAAATTAAAATATGTAATATAAAAAATATTAAGATAAAATATAAAATAAGAATGTCTTATATCTACATTAATCGAATGTAACTTAAAAAATATACACAATCATATTATTTTTAAGAAAAGCGCAATGAAGAGCAAAATCATTTGGAAAGGGGTAAATTGTCAAGATCCTCGAGATTTTATACAATTACAAATAATCTCTCGTTTATTTAAAAATTTATTGATAATTGCTTAATAATAACGTATGTCCAACAATTGACTCATTATGTTAGCTTAGGTGAGGATTTCATTCAAGTTTTGTAATTAATTGCCCAAATGTCTTTTTTGGACCCTAAATTATAATTTTTATATTTTTTAATAATATAATCCGTCCAACATCAAATTGTAATTTTCTTATAATAATGTCCATTCAACATCATATTTCTATATTTTTTATTTTTTAAACAAGAAATAAAATTTCAATAAGGCTAAAATCGATACTTTCATCTTACCATTTTAGGATTACATGATTATATTATAATCATATATTAGAGGGGTATCGATAATTTTTAAGACAAGAAAAAAGTATTTGTAATTGGATCAAATTTTAGGAGAGCTCCGTTTGCATCCGAAACATGGCTTTGTTTGGTTTTATTTTTGGGCAATCTCCGAGACAAGATAAAATATACCCAATATTTGTCTACTTTTTTTTACGCCTTATCTGTGTGTGTGTGTGTGTGTTTTTTTTTTTGTTTGAACTTTCTATGTATGATATATATATACACACACTTATATATAAATATAATAAAAAATATGATTTGACAATGAACAATGATTTTTATTTCTAAAAAGTCAATATTAATAATACAATATTTATATATATATACATATTTATATATATATAATATATATATATATATAAGATATTTGATTTGACAATGAACAATAATTTTTGTCTCCCAAATCTTAACATTAAACATATACCACTTATTTTAAAATATTTTAAATTATCTCTAAAACAACTCTAAACATACACAAATTATTTTCAATACATACTTATTTATGTCTATTTTTTCTCTCTTTATCTCCAAATACAAAATAAAAACACTCAAAAAAATAGAACCAAATACAATGTTTTTGTTTGCTCAATTGTAAGGTTAAACAAATACTAATAAGTAGAATGCAACTATTTTTGTTTTATTTTTTTGGTTTACATATAATAATAATAGTAATAATAATAATAATTATAATAATAATAATAATAATAATAATAAACACGAAGTGCTAATACGGTTATATAAAAATATGAGATAATTACACTTTTCTCCTTAAAATTTGGTGTAATTCCACGTAGGCTCCCTATGATTTGAAAAACTATGTCTGGTACCTATAAGATTTGATTCCATCTATAAATAAGTTCATTTGATAGTCAATATTCACTAAATTTTATTGACATTAACAAAAGATAAAAGTTCATATTTATCCCAATCGATTTACAACTGATTTATTGCAGATTAAATAAATCTTTTTACGACAATTTTTTTTTATACATTTTCACGCATTAATGCACGTGTGATGTATATTTTTCCCATTATAAGAGTAATTTAGTTAGAAAATATGTATGTGGCCCACAATAAATCAACAATAAGTCAATTACAGATAAATATCAAGTTTTATTTAGTTTTTATTAATATCAACAAATTTAGTAAATTTTGACTAATAGAAGAACTTATTTGTTAAACGAAAACAAATCTCATGAGTACTAAATATAATTTTTTAAATTATAAAAAATTATATATAATTATATCAAATTTTAAGGAAAAAAATTGTAATTATCCCTAAAAATATTGTCTTGGTCAGAGGAAGCTGACAATAGCACTGTTGCTTTTCTCTGCAACACTCGACTAAATTATTGTAGGGGCTTTATAGTATTTTCGTCTTATTCTACTCATAATAGTATATTATTATATTATTTTAATATTTAAAAAATCAATTATTCATTAATTATTAATAATGGGGTACCTCTGCATTGTATTCGCTGCCAAAAGGTCAGAATCCTATGTTGAGTCTTTGATGCATCCTACTTCTGGTGTAGCTACACCGTACAACTTGTAGTCACTGATTTGGTTGTGCCGGTTCTTGATCTTGATCGTTGAAGATTATTCAAGTTGGGTAAATTATATTGAAGTTACATAAGATTAGATCAAATTGAATGAAACCTTTTATTTATTTACAAAATTATAAGTACGTATTTTAATTTATTTATTTTTTTAAATTATGGTGATTACATCAATATCTTGATAAATAGAGTGTTTGTATATAATTAGGCCTAACCCCAGTGTATGTCACTGCAATTTGCCCTTTGTAGTTTGTTATTTTTATTGTTGTAAATTACTAGTGTACTTGGTAGGATTTTGACTATTTTTTATGTATTGTACTATGTAATTGTTTAAATTTTGTGTTCGATTCATAATTTTATAATTAATTATACAAATATTTATTATAGAATGGCTAAATTTTAAAAATAATCTCATTTTTAAATTAATAAATGAATTATAAGATTATTTCTTTAGGATAATGGATAATTGGTTAAAAATAATAATTACAGTAGGATTAAAAGCGGGATATTATAGTTTTACTAAAATATGGTTAGGACGAAATTAAACTCGACGAACTAATACAATTTTAAACTACTCAATCACAAAACTTTATCATAGTGTTTGAATTTGTTTCTGAGTGTTTTGTGGAATTAGAGAGAGAAAAATAAAGATAAATAAGTATGTGTTAGAAATATTGTGTATGTTTGGATTTATTTTTTGAGATAATTTAAAATAAGTATTGTATGTTTGATGCTGCGTTTTGGGAGACAAAAATTACTGTTAATTATCAAATCATATCTTTATGAGAATTGTATGTTTAATGTTGTGTTTGGGGAGACAAAAAATCATTGTTAATTATCAATTCGTTGTCAAATCATGTCTTTTTTTATATAAATTTATGCATATGTGTGTGTATATATGTATGTATTTTTGCTAAAATAGTTAAAAACATCCAAATAAAATATTTTTGTATGATGATAAATATCGAGTATGTTTTTTTCGTCCTAAAGATAGCTTAAAAATAAAAATAAATATAAAATTTCCAAACTATCTTATGGGCAATTTTGGTATTTAAAAGAAAAAGAGAGAGAGAGAAGGTAGGGAGAGAAGCAGGAGGGAGGAGCAGAAGGTGAAAAGAGAACGTGAGTAGCTCCATATATTCGCTGTGGTCCACTGCACTTTCCCATGTTCCCATGTATCCCAACTAATGAGATAACATCCTCTGTTTCCTCCTCCACCTTTCTTGCTTGCTCCACCTTTTCATGCTCTTTCTTGCTTTCTATTTAGGCAAATATAAATTACAACAACCTCTCTTCCTCCTCATATTTTGATATAATTATGAATATTTTTATTATTATAAAATTATAAATATTTTTATCAAAATAAAAAATAATTATGTAGTTTTTAAATGGTAAAATGGATAATACTATTTTTTTATTATTGAAGTTTTTAAAAAATAGTCTGTAATTTTTTAAAAAAATAATAAAATATATATAATTATAATTTATAATGTAAAAGGCATTTTGGTCGGTTTTATCACAAAAATTGGAATTAAACTTACCGAGGTTAATGAAATGGGCTCGTTGTTAGACGGATTTTAATATCAGATGGTATTTGTAATTTCTCAAACAACGAGAAAATATTTATAATTCTATTAAATTTCACATAAGATAGTTGTAATTTACTGAGAAATTACAAATATCACCCTAATTTAACGTCCGTCTAACAATGAATATATTTCGTTAGCTCCCATTAGATTTTCATCCAATTTTTATGCTAAAATAACCAAAATATCATTTTGAATTATGAATTAAAATTTTAGATATTCTCTTAAGTATTTTTATGGACTAATATTTCCTACGAATTATTTATTTTACCACTCATGTTTTTTTTTATATATATTTCTTCAAATATATATTTTTTATTTTTTTTAAATTTGAACAAGTGGAAAAAATAATGTCTACCTCACCGTTTATAGACTACATATATATTTTTTATTTGAGGATATTTATAGTTTTTCAAACAACGATGGTCTTTGTAACTATATCGAATTTTAGAGGATGTAACTGTACTCTACCCTTCATATTTTTTCTCCATTTTAATTAAATACATTATTATTATTATTATTATTTATTTTTTAATTTTTATTTATCGAATTACTCCCCTTCAGCTGCTCATTGCACAAGGCAAATTTAAAAATAGAGTTGGGAGTGATGCTTTTTTTATATTTGCGTAGAATATTATATTAGATTTTTTAGGCATTTATTGACTTTGTATTTTCGCTTTATATTTTAATTTAGGACCACTATGGGACAAAAAGTACGATAATCACAGCAAGAAATATGCATAGTGTTTGGATTCGTTTTTTTTTTTTTTAGTGTTTTGTTATGTTTTGTGGAGATAGAGTGAGAAAAACGAAGGTAAATAAGTATACGTTAGAGGTAGTCTGTATGTTTGAATTTGTTTTGGAGGGATAATTTAAAATAAATATTGTATGCTTAATGTTGTATTTTGGGAGACAGAAATCACTGTTCATTGTCAATTCCTTGTAAAATCATGTCTTTTTTATATATATATTTATGTATATGTGTGTGTATATGCGTATTTTATGTTAAAACAGTTAAAAATATCCAAATAAGGTATTTTTGTACGATGACAAATGTTGGGTATGTTTTGACTCATCTCGAAGATAACTTAGAAATGAAAACAAACAAAGTGACGACATTTTGTAATGGTTATTGACTATTATTTTAGTATGTGAGACCAAAATATTGATCTTAGTAAAAGACTATTACATATGTGGTAAGCAATATTTGTATGCATAATTTTTAGTAATGTTTTCATTTTAGTGAAGCTCGTAATTTATTCTTTTATATTAAAATTTATCATTGTCTTAAAACACCATACACAAACATTATCTGGTAACTTTTTTTAGTGCAAAATTATCAACACATATTTTTACTCAAATTAACTTAAAAGTTGACCCTTTGTAGAATATATGTTATATCGATAGTGGCAATTATATTTACACGCAAAGCAAAATACTAATATATCATTTCAATTTCAATTTCAATTAACAATATTAAATAAGATGGGAGTAAATTGATTTTTTATTTTTGAGGTAAGAGCGATGAACTATTATTAATAGAAATAAATCAATTATAAGTATAATCATTCCTGTCGACATCAATATCGAACAAAGACTATTACAATAATTATATCCTGCTCAATATACTCACTAACACCTACTATTACAGTATACAACAACTTCTATTATGCAGTAGACCAACTCCTGCGATACAACAAATAATATCCCACGCACTTGGGCAGGTTCGAACCCATAACCTCTAAGATCTTGGGGCCTCAACTTCGTCAATTGAGCTAGGCATTATTGACGTAAATTGAAAATTTTTAGTACATTTAAGTGCATGAATTAAATTTCTTAAGGAACTTGATTAAATAGTTAAAATTCAAGGGCATTTTTTAAATTATAATAATTTTGTGTGGTATCAAAACTACCTCTTTAAGTTTATAAACCTTATTCCCGCTAGATAGATGACAAATATTTCGGTCATAGCACAGCTCGTCGACAAATATTTTCACCATAATTAAGACCATTAACACGTGGTTAGAAATTAAGTGTTTTGCTCTAGTATATTTGTTTTATTTATTTTTGTACCTTAGTTGATAGTATGACTTTTAGGATAAATTATTTGGATACCCTCTGAGGTTGTGTTTGATTATACGAAAATCCCCTACTCTTTCCAAAGTTACAAATATACATCCCAAAAAATGTTGATGTAATATATCTCAACGGGTGTTTGTGTAAGTCTTTTCCCTTGAGAAGACATCAATGCAAATTAAAATCAACCTCAAGGATGTACTCGTAATTTTGTAAAGAATATGTGGTGTTTGTATAACTAGACTTAACCTCAAGGGCACTTGATGTAATTTGTCCTATTTTTTTAAGTCGTACTTATTTGTGAGGGATAATTATATTTACACCCCTAACCTATGTTCTATTTACACAAATTACTCATGCTTATATACCATAAACATCAGCATCCTTAACAAAAATCACCTTTATTTTTTTTAAAAATTACATATATATTCCCAAAATCATCAACATTATTACATAAACTACCCCTACTTTTGTCTGTTATGGGTGACTTCTGTAATTACATAAAAAATAGGGAATTTGTATAAATAGACTATAGATGAAAGAGTGTTTATGTAATTATCTCTCTTTATAATTAGAGAATAACCCGGTTTTTGGAGGTGAATTCTTCTATATAATAACAATAAATATAAAATTTTTAGGTTGGATTTCGAATTTGGATAATGCAATCAACTTTTTTGTGAATATTGGATTACTATAATATAATCTCACCAAATTTATCTTTCTATATTTAGATATCCTTTATTTCAGATGTGTGCAACAAAATAAAATTCTGAAATCTAATATCTAATTACAAATAATCTCTAATTATACATTTATTATGGCATTGAATTTACAAAAAGTATCGACCTAACTTGATTAATTTGATATATATATATATATATATATATATTTGCTCGTAATAATTCAAATATTCATATAGCTAGATATATGATTTAATTTTTGCTGAGACTCGACTAAAAAATTATCGTAATCTCATAAATAGAGATACGCAAAAAAGAAAAAAAATTATTAAGAAAGTCATAATTCTGTAAAACATACTCTATTTTTATTTTCATTATCGTGATATTTAAAAGTATACTCTATAGTTTTATACTATTTTCATGCAATAATAAAAAATCATGAGTTTTTGCAATCATATATGGTTTTTATACCAACCATCGATCTACATTGTATAATAAATGTAAAATAATTTATATGAAATAATGGGATGAAAAAAACTACACAATAATGGGATAAGAAAATGGGATATTTTTAAAATAAATGTTCAAACAAAATTTTATTTTGGCATTGTCATTTTTTATCCAACTATTATTATTAATCTATTATTATTATTATTATTATTATTATTATTATTATTATTATTAGACTAATTTGTACAATTTTTCGTGTTATTTTAATTAAGTGAGTGAAGTGAAATCGAGCTCGAGTCTGAATCACGACTATTTCTTCAAGTGTATATAGATGGTAGACAAAAACCCGACATTTAATTAGATCGTCCATGTTCCTTGTTGTCGAATTTTATTAATTTTTTCGTTGTTATTATAATTAGTCTAAAGCGAATAATGTCACAATCTTTTTATTTTTGAAAATAATATCAATAATAACAAAAACAATAATAGTTCTTTTTGAATGCAAACAAAATTGTTTTAAATTTTATACTATTTTTTTTTTCTTTTTTAATTAAAGTCTAAGTCCAAAAGTGGCATATTGTTCAAGGTATGTTAGACCTATGCCTTGGTGCTAAAGCAATGCCTTGTTTGGTTGTAAAGAAAATTATTCTTGAATGCTTCGAGAGACGATAAAGTAAAGGGAAAAAAAAAAAATTACAATCATCTCCCCTAAGATTTTATATAATTATAAATATATTTTTGTTATTTAAAAATTATAAATACTTTCCTGAATTTTATGTCCGTCTACAACGAGCCTATTCCGTTAGATTTTCATCTAATTTTTGTGATGAACTGACTAAAATGCCCTTTTGAATTATAAATTATAATTACATATATATTTTATAGTTTTTTAAAATATTTTCATGAACTAATAGTCCCTCTAGATTATTTATTTTGCCCACCCTCAATTTTTTTTTTTTTACATTCCTTTAAAAAAATTCAACAAGAGTAGTAATGCCCACTTCACTATTTAAGGGCACATAATTATTTTTTATTTGAAGATGATATTTGCAATTTTTTAAATAATAAGGGGGTATTTGTAATTATGTGAAATATCAGGAGATGTAGTTGCAATTTACCAAAAAAAAAAAAAAAGAAAAATTAAAACTCCAATGCTAAGTAAAAAAATTATCATGTTATTTAACCACATTTCTAGTGCGTTTTTTTTGACCTTATATTATTATGTGATTCGGTTGAGATCATATTCAAACTGATTAGTAATATCGACTAGCCAACCTCGAACTGAATGAGGAAATAGGGTTTGAGAACACGTAGCCGTTAGCCTTGTTGGGATCGTTTTCAACAATAACTCTATAATGCTTAAATCTATTTGTGTAATAAGAAAATTGGGTTTTACAGAATTAAATCTCAGAATTACGGACTCTACGTAATGGCAGAAATTAATGATAATGAATTGTAAATACGTATATATCATGAATGAATGACAATATTCATAGAGGATTCTAGACCACCCAAAGGAGGCATGATCAATGGTCGTTGTAACGGACCAAAACCACGATGATCCAAGTTTTATTTAGACTCGTTTTGGCGACGACTGTACAATTGATTATAATAAAATTAATTTTAATATATATATTTTTTAAAAATGACAAAGATGTTCGAATATGCATTTTTTTATATACTTAATATTATTCAAATGCAAATAATAGTAAAATTCCAAAAGTAACCTCGCTTTTAACATTAGTGAAAAAATTAAAAAATAATGTGCATAATGGATAATTAGATGAAAAATAACTGCAATTGAATTCAAAACGAAAAACTAAAACTATTTATCAAAATACGATTTTAGTATAATTTAATTTCAAAAGGTAATTATTAGAAAAGAAACTAAGCAATAAAATTATTATTCAAGATTTGACTTATTCAATCACAGGGCTGAACATGAATTTAATTATTATATGATTGTGGAGGGGCAAAATTGGTATGAGATTTAATCATTTAATCCCCATCATTATAAAAATGAGAAATATATTACCTTGTTTGTGTCCCTACTTAAATATTGTGTTTATAGCTTTGGACCACTTGATTTGATTTGCGTAAACATTGGAGGAGCTATTAATTAAATTAATAATCTAAAAAATAAATTAAATAATATATATAATATATATATATATACATTGAACTATGTACTAACTACTATTTTACTAAAGTCAATATTAGTCCCAATTTTTATTGCAATAAATTCAACATTTCAACATCACAAAATTAATATAAATATATATATATATATATATTTAATATTGCAAATTAATTAATCAAAATTTGTAAATATCAGTCTAAGTATTAGATTTCAAGCTCAAAAGACCACGTGCACGTTAAGTGCATGGAATCAAAAGTACCACTCTTTAAAAATTACGAGATAAAAAATGAAAATGTCATAACCAACAAGATAACAATATGTGAAGGCCTTAAATTATGAAATGAAAAATACTGTTCTTTCTCTTTTTTCCTTACCATCAAAAGTCCCCTTTAGTTATAGATAAATTAGATTGAATTTTTTATTCCAAATTCAGTTCAAACTTTTATTCCATTTACTATATAAACACGTCGTGTAATTTTTTTTTTCCATATATGAAATATATAACGTAATTTCTATATATATATATATATATATCATGTATATATTAAAAGAAATAAAAGAAATATAATATAATTAGAAACAGAAAATCTAATTTACAAATAAAAAAATTCGTATAAGATTTCTGCTTGAATTAATACGTGTAGAAGATTGACGTTTCAGTTCGTATCTCCGATTGTACTTTTAATTTTGACCAAATATTGAGAGGATTTTCTTAGAATTTTTTGCGTAATCTTATCCATTGATCTAAAACTTGATTAATTGTCATATTAATTAAGTCGGTAATTTATCCAATTTTTACTTATTATTATTATCAAGAAAAAGGATAATTGCAAATTTAATTATAAAAATAGTTTTTTTAGAGAGTGGCATTTTGGATATAAATGGGCACTTTCATGTCCCTTTCCATAACGTAACCCTTCAGCAACTCTCCAGCTCTGTGTTTTCCCGCATAAATCCACGCACTCCACTTCACACCGTTTCCACGAAACTGAAGAAATGGAAGAGGAGCTCGAAAATCCCGCCACCGCGAAGGCCGCCGCCGATGACTATACCGATGACATAGACAGCTGCTGTTCGACTCCCTACGTTAGCGCCCCTTCTAGTCCCGGCCGTGGCACCCCCGCTGCCGGATTTTACTACAGTGCGCCCGCCAGTCCCACGCACTTTGTCCTCTCAACCACCAATCTCACTTCCTATACCTCGTCCGCCGCCGCCGGGGACGCAGGTTCTTCATTTGAGTTCGATTTTTCCGCCACATTTCCTTCCACCGGCGCCTCGTCGCCCGAATCCATGACCTCCGCCGACGAGTTATTCTTCAACGGCCAGATCCGACCTATGAAGCTCTCCACACATCTCCAGCGCCCCAACTCCTCGCCCCTTTGATTGAATCCGACGACGTCGCGGAAGAGGACCAAACGTTCTCCCGCGGGAGAGACTTGAAGTTACGCGCCGGATCCCTGCGCCGGAGGACCAGATCCATGTCGCCTCTCAGAACGACAGCGACGGAATGGCACGACGACGACGAGGCCAAGACGCAAAATGAGGAACTCACACGTAAGAATGCCGAAGAAGACAAGGGATCCGACGAAACAACACCGTGCGCGTCCAGGTCGTCGTCGGCCGGGCGGAGTTCGCGGCGGTGGGTATTCCTGAAGGAGTTTCTTTACAGAAGCAAGAGCGAAGGTAGAAACGAGGGGCACAAGTTCTGGGGCTCGTTATCCTTCTCACCGGTGAAGGATAAGAAAGCGCCGCCATTGTCAAGCTCCAAGGTGAAGGATCAGAGTGGTGGGGTAAATCAAGAGGGTAAAAAGAGGGCAGTGAACAGTAAAACTGGGTCTGGTAAAAGAAGAGTGCCATCGCCATCACCTCATGAATTGCACTACACAGCAAATAGAGCACAGGCGGAGGAGATGAGGAAGAAGACATTCTTGCCGTACAGGCAGGGTTTGCTGGGGTGTCTGGGCTTCAGTTCCAAGAGCTACGGCGCCATGAATGGCTTTGCTAGAGCTCTGAATCCTGTGTCCTCAAGGTAAAAACTAGAGAAACTGAAAGAGAAAAAAAGTGTTTTTTCTTTTCTTTTTACCCTTTTTGTAACAGGGATGTGGTGGGATTGTACAGAACATATGATTAAAATTTTTATTATGTAATGTTGTTTCTTAGTCATAAATAAATTTTGTTCATGGCATCACTACTTTTGTTATCATGCCATTCGTAAGATCAAATGTGAAATTAAGGTTTGGTCGGATCGAAGTCAATATAATGTATTTACCGTCTGATTGTTGGATATTTTAAAAAGTGATCAATTATATGACAAGTTTGATATACTTATTATACGATTATTTGATTTGAACGGACTTGGTAAATATAAGAAATTTTTAGATCACATTTGTATTCTCGAGTGAAACTACAATTGTTTCTTAAGGTGATCAGTTCGAGATCCACCTAATGTGTGAATATTAGTATTATTTTTTTTATGTAGACAAACGTCCCATATTGATTATAAATGAAGAGTTTGGGTGGAGATTGATTATAAACAAGAATAAACCCGTGAGACTCATACAAAGTCAGAGCTGACAATATCTCTACAATAAGGCACCAATCAAGTTGCAAATCCTATCAATTTTATATAATTTATTTACGAACCTTAAGAATCATTGATAAATGTATTATCAAAATCTTGTGATATTATTGTCAAGATGTAATTACCAATTCTAAAAAATTAACTTTTTAATAAATATTTTTTAAATTAAATTTCATATGGAATACAAATATAATTCTACATAGTAAGCGATAACCTAGTTGAATTTGTACACATAGAAGTGACATGACTAGAACCATCTCCAACACACGCAACCACAGGACAAAACAAGGTACAATGCTCATGTTATGTTAATCAAGTGAGAGTTGTTTGGACATGTTAGTTTGTGGCTGTCAAGAAACAAAAACAGATGTGATTTGCCTCATATCCATTCATTAATGATTCTATATAAATTGTTTTCATCCACATATATTATAATTATTGATAGGGGTATATCATACCCACTTATAAAAAGACATAATAATCCTCTAATAATATTAAAATATCACTAGAGTCTAAGAATTCGCATCTTTCTATCTTGGGTAGGGTTGCGTATTTCTATCTCAACCCGACCCGTTTTAATGACCCGAAATCTAGATCATAGATCATTTGACAACTTATGATTTGAATGACGCCACATGGATCGGAAGATGGGCACATTTAGCCCTAAACTATCCTGATTCCATGGCATTTTATGGTAAGCCACATTTATTACTTTCTATCTCATTTATGGCATGAGATCGAATATTTCTATCTCGAACTTGATCTAACTTGAACGTCGTAGGTCTTAATCGGGGACGAACCCGACTAGCCTCATGTTTTTGTTTCTTTTTAAGGCCCGTTTCAGTATCTGGGAAAGCATTGCGAGCTTGATGCATACTGTTGCTGAGGTCGCATACTTCTAACCCGAATCATATATCAAATACTGGGACGGGATGTCATGTATTTGAAACAATTGTTACATCAATACATATGATGATACATCACCCTGTTACGACATATCTGAAATTTTCATATTCAGTTGCAACACATCGAATATAACACCACCAAGAATCGAGTAAAATTCAGAAAGTATATACTAATCTCGAGTCTTGATGACTTGAATGAACTATTTTTAGCAAATTGTTGTTCTTGGCATTAAGTAAAAAATTCCAGAACCAACAAAAATTTATAGTTCTAGGCCAGGGCCATTCTTGTCCATATCTTGCTACTTCTTTTTTTTTTAAATAATAATAATAATTAATTAATTAGTTATTAATTAATTGTGTTTTATATATCGGTAGGTAGTGTGTATTTATCATCCACATGTTTATATACTGTATATAACGATTGATGTGGGCATTTTTTCTTCCCTCCCAGAAGATATTTTGGTGTATAATGTGGAAAATATTTGATGCCGCAGAGGGGTTAGTGTGTAAAATTTATGATAAGAAGAGTAAAATTATTATGGATAATTATATTTATACCCTTGACCTATAGCCTATCTACATAAATTATCCATATCTTTTGCATAATTATAAAAACTACCCCTAATAGTAAAAAAATAGGATAATTTATGTAATGATGCTAATATTTTTAGGGTGTGTGTGTGTGTGTGTGTAATTTTTCAAAAAAGTAATGGATGATTTGTGTAAGTAATAATAATATTTTAATGAGTATATGTGTAATTATCTAAAAGATAGAAGTAGCTTGTATAAATAAATTATAGATCAAGGAGTATAAATATAATTATCCAAAATTATTTATAGGGTTGTTCTTTAAAATTTTGAGATGAGTTCTTGAACCAATGATTTGAAGTACAGGGCACATGGTGAGGAATGGAGAGTAGAGCCTGTCTTAGGTGGAAGGGGACCCTACAATCCCACAATTTGCTCCCCAACATGGGCCCTATAAACAAAGTTAATATAAGGATATACTATATCCACACATCCAGAGATTAAATTAAATTTATAAATTGTAAAAATTGTAATTAAATCTTTTAAAATTATAATTGTGATTGTAAGTACATCTTCTAGATAGTGGTAAAAAATTGTATAAATATCCTTAAAGTACATTACATTAACAACCCACGAGGGATGGTGTATTTGTAATTTTATAAAAGATAGAGAATTTATCTGTAATTTCATAAAATATAAAAAGTGTCTTTGTATTTAAATCTAATATCAGGATGTGGCAACGTAATTTGCCCTTAATTGAAGGGGTTATTGCAGTGGCTCAAAATAATAAGTTTATTGTGGAAACTAAGTCGAAAAGAGTGTTTTTTTATTTACAATTTTTTTTTTGAACTATTTAAATTAATTTGATTTTAAGACAAAAGTTATAAGCAATTCCTTATTAACTTTTGCAGTTTATTGATAAAATTCTAAAATTGTAAACATCAATATGTTGTTTCTCTATTATATATATATATATATATTTTAAGATAAGAGTGATAAACTATTATTAATTGAAATAAATCGATTACAAGTACAATCATTTCTATCGACATTAATATCTAACAAAAACTATTACAATAATCATATCATGCTCAATAAACCCTATTATTATAATATACAACTACTCTTACTGCAGTAGATCAGCTCCTACTATAGCATACAACATCCCACGCACCGACATGGTTCAAACCTATGACCTCTAAGATCATGGGGCCTCAGCTTCGCCAACCGAGCTAGGCCTCATTGCATCAATATGTTATTTCAAACACTACAACTTCAACATTTTTCACTTTTTATTTTAATTTTCAAACTCTCAACTTTCACTACTGCATAACTTACAACCGCGTTCCAATTTATTTCCACTACAAAAAACCCCCACAACTAAACTTACGATTTTATCTATAATTAATTTTCACCGTAAATAAAAAAACTATTATAAAAACAATTTAAGTCACTTATCGTATAATCGATTCTAGCAGTTGGATCACTTAATGCCCAAATGGGATCTTTTTGGTGGAAACTTCTCAAGGGGCCAAAACCCTTGTGAAGCATATGCACATTCCTAAAGTGATGTTTGGATGATGGCTAAATTGTCTTTTAGGTATTTGATAATTAGTGTTAGAAGCCTTATTGTCTTAGCCTTATTAGCTGTGTTTTGGGGGATTTTCAGTTGCTATTACCAAGTGATTGAGGTAAGCACATGATGAAGAGGATGCAATAAGTGGGGGTTGGGGGGGGTGTTTGGAAGCAATTGTTGATTTGGGTTAGATTGTGTTGTGGAGAATGACATAAAGTTTTAGATAAAGAGACATGAAGATGTTGATATTTTTGTTCCCACTCTTAACTCATCCTATTGCTTTCATCATTTTCTTTTTGTTGCTTTCTTGTGGGTATTTATTTATTTATTTATATAATAATTCACTTTTTGTATTTATGGGAAGAGCCAAGAAAGAAAATGAATATCAAATAGGGTCAGTTGCAATTAAGGTACTAAAGTTTGGTATAATTATGAATACCCTCTTATTAAATGAAAAAAATTACAAATACCCCCTCGAATAAAACATAATTATGTAGTCCCTAAATGGTGAAGTAGAGATTACTATTTTACCGTTGATGGTTTTTTTTAATAAACAATTAAAAAATATAAAAGAATTTTAGGGTGGGTAAAGTAAATAATCTATAAGGAATATTGGTTCACAAAAATATTTTTAAAAATTATAAAAATATATATAAAATTATAATTTATAATTCAAAAGTATTTTGATCAGTTCACCATAAAAGTTGAATAAAAACTTAATGAAATGAGCTCGTTCTTAGACAAATCTAAATCAGTGAGATATTTATAATTTTTTAAATAATGAGGATATATTTGTAATTATGTCAAATCTCAAAAGATGTGATTGTAATTTACTCTAATAAATAATGATTCGACCTTTGGGCAAGGAATGTGATATTCAGAAAAACTTAACACAAGCCGATGAGACCTAGCTGAATTGGCGAACTGAGGCTAAGATCGTGGGTTCGAACCCCCTAATGTATGTGATGTTTTTACTTTAGTAGTATGTCCAGTTCAATTTTAATAGTAGGCGTTGATTAAATATAATTATCTGATATTAGTTAATAGTATATGAAGTCGGATACTCAAACTTTTATTTTTTATTTTTTTGCAATTTAATTTGAAGAAAAGTAGGGGCAACAAAAAATATTTAAAAATCATGTTTTTCTTTTTATGACTTTGTACTTATAAATTATAATTTGTATGCATGATGTGACTTTATTTTTTTAAAAAAAAAATTATACACAAATTTAATATCAAATTATGATATCAACTTATTAATATTATAAAATAGTATACCATCACAATTAATTCAAAAAATAATATAAAATAATCCAAATCAGAATATCAATAATTGATAGTAGATCAACCAACTCATATATATTTTCTCTTTACTACTTTATTTTTAATATTTTATTATTTGATTAAAATAAAATTGAATACCAAACGAATTTGATTGGATTTATTTTTTTTTACCCGATAATCAACTTAATTTATTTGAAATTAAGCTTAAGTAATCCAAAAATTATAAAAAATAATCAATGCGATCTACCCCAATTTCATCGAATTAAATTGGGACCCGAACAACCCGATCCGAACGCCTGCAACTAAAGAACTTAACCCAGTTAGATGACAGATCAAACAAGATGAACGGTCTGAAATGAATGGGGAAGTGATCTGGTAAGACTGGAGACATGACATTACTAGAAGAAAATTGTTTCTAGAAGAAAACTAGGAATAAAAATAAGTCTGTGCAGTGCCTTAGGTTTAACTTCTGACGCTTCAGGCATTAAAAGCTTTCACAGTTACTGTCTCAATCCCACACCATACAAGAAGTTTCTTTTTTATTTGAACTTCATCCTTTTTTATTTTATTTTATATCATTATAAAAGAAATTAATTATTATGAACATTATAAATCATTACGACTTAAAAAATATAATAATTTAATATTATCTATTATGGTAAGACAAAATTGATGCGAAAACTTAAGTTCTGACGCGATTAATCAACATTCGTTGTGATTTTCATGGTCAAAATATTTGCAATAACTTTTTTGCTGTAAAAAATGTTTTAACGTTGTTGCGATCAATCAATTTCGTCGATTATGGTTATTCTTATAATCAAAATATTTGCTACAATATTTAGCTGTAACAAATATTTTGGCGTCATCTGCAAAAACAACGACTAATATATATATATTTGATTATATAAACTAAAACAAATTAGCAGAAAATAAATGTAAATGATAGTTGTAATATTGTTACTACCTATATATCTTTACTAATTTATTTAGTAATAATGAGTTATATAGCTATGACAAATATTTTTCTGAAAGTTGTCATTAGCAACAATTTTGTGATAAAAAAATTAGGATAAATTGCAACAACCTCTCCTAAAATTTGGCATAATTTCGAATACCCCTCGTTGTTTTAAAATTTATCAATACCCCTTGATTTTAACGACCGTCTAACAATTAGCCCAATTCGTTAGGTTTTCATCCATCTCTTATGGAGAACTGACCAAAATGCTCTTGTGAATTAAAAAATTTATTTATTTTTTAAAAATTTTAATTTTTTTTATAGACTAAGTGGATAATTTTTTTATAACTTTTAAAATATTTTCATCCATCCCGATTGATTTTTTTATAAGTTTATAATTTATTTTTTAAAGAAATAAAAAATACAATAAGGGCAAAATTGATAATTTCATACATCCATCCAAAGATTATATAATTTTATCAATATCAGGGGGATATTTGTAAATTTTCAAAGGCAGGGGTATTCGTAATTATGTCAAATTTCAGAGAAAGTCATTGTAATTTACCCAAAAAATTATCCATAAAGTTGCTATTACAAACAATTGATGATGCATGTATAATGACGAAATAGTAATAATAAATAATTAATTTTATTATATTTGTTTTGTTATTAAGTTGTTATTACACTATAAATATGTCCTTAATTATTTATAGTGGGCATCAAAACTTTAATTGTAACAAATTACGAATAAATAACCCAAACAAAACATATTTTTGATATGACAAAATCGCAATAAGCCCATTTATCAAGTTTGGGCCTTATGCATTTAAGATGAACTGTTCTAAAATAATTCTTTTATTTTGAATAAGAGCAAAATATACAAATCATGACACTAAAAAAAGAAAACTAATTTATTAGTTAATGTATAATTTAGAAAATAGAATGAGTTAGTTATCTTATTACTTGAAGGGCAATTTTGACTTTGCAAAAAATTGGTGCGGCGGAATCACTAACCGCCGTTTGTGAGAATGGAGCCTCTTTCTTTTTTATATTAGTATATATTATATAGGCCAAAGTATTTGTAAGTACGTCCGTTTGGACTAATCTGCATCAAAGTTTATGGTGTTCAAACCCAATAAAAGTGAGATGAATCTACCTAAACCCTACTCATGCCTATAAAAAGATGTCTCCACTATGCTACATAGCAGACAACGCACTAGACTATAAGGTATATTACAAATCAAGAGGACTCAAGTCCAAAAGTCTACGATGGAACTCTGCAACCACGAAAGTTATACGTCTGACTTAATATCAAATCTTCAAATCTTGATACCATATTTTGATATGACAAGTAGTTTGCTCCACAAAGTACAGAAAAGACTACCCATCCAAATTAAGAACAAGTTTCAAGTCCTTGAATCTGCAATTAGAGCGAAGAATCAGGGAATAATATTCAGGTCAAATATTGTAGCACTTTGTTATTTAAATTTCTAAAATATTTTATTTTGTCCAAATATTTTTAGTCTTGTAATTCTTTTTTCCAAACTTGAATTTTGTGTATACTTTATACATAATTCTTGTCAATAACTATATTATGAAAAAAAAAAAAAATCATGATCACTAGTTTATATTTTTTGCAGTAGTGATATATAATGGATTAAGGCCATTTAATTAATTAGTTAGCCTTATACTCATATTAAAAAGAATGTATATAATTGTGTAATTAAAAGTAAATATATACCTCAAGAAAAAGTTTATACATGCATATATTTAGTAAAATACAAAATATAGTAAATTATATTGATACGTAAAATATTAGATTCAAATATTATAACACTCGTTATCATTCGTAAAATTACAGAAACACCCGCTACTGGGGTGGATCGTAATATTCTTCCAGGGGTATTTCTATATACTTTTAAATTACAACTTTAATTTTAATTAATGTATTTGTAATTTTACAATGACATACATAATGATATATTTTGACATAACATGAAAGAATGTGATTCTGTACTATATATTAAGTGGGAATAAGCTTTTAATATCTCACTTAATTTTGGACATCCATTTATCATAAAATCTTAAATTAATTAATTATTTTTTAACTTCTCTATTAATCATAGTTTTTTATAGCTACCATTTGGTAGTTATGTTTCCTACATTATTTATTATCTTTGTTCGTCAGTTTTTTTTATATATAAATCAAGAATATTTTTATTAATTTATTATCTTAATGTATTTTTTTAGATACTGTTTTACCATATAAAAATTAATAATACAATTTATATAAATATTTTATTTTAATTTATTTTTAAAAAAATTATACATATATATACATAAAATGTGTCGCACTTATCAATATAAATTATCGTACAAAATAATACGTGGCGTTGAAAAAGAAAAATCAAATCGAACAACTAATAGCCCGGCAAAATTAGGACTAATTACACTTAAACTCCTCCTAAAAATTCAAAATTATATTTGTTTTCTCTTCCTTCAAATGTTGTTACAGTTAAATTTAAAGACTTTTAATTGTATTATATCTTGAACTATTGTATATTTAACTTTATTTATTCGAAAACTTGTTATATTTTTTTACTTAAAGGACTTCAGCTACATATGTTTTTAAATTATTGTGTATTTAATTTTAATTATTCAAATAATTTATTATTTTTTGTCAATGAAAGAATTTCAACTATATATAAATATATATTTTTATTAATCTCAACGTTTTATTTTTGTCAAAAGCGTTAAAATCTTCCAAAATCGCACTTCTCATTTTGATTTTGAAAATAGCAATTTAAAATACTATTTTGTAAAATCATCAATGATAATTTAGTTAAAAATAATTTAAAAAATAAAATAAAATCGCACCATAATCATTCCTATTGACATATCCCTAGTATTCCAACTAGGTCATGAAACTTTAAGGTCCACACATGACCTAAAATGAACAACTCTGGGCCCAATTGGATGTTATGGCCCATTACATTGTTTTTTGTTTATGTTGGGCTTTTTCCAAATTGTGTTGCTCTGGCCCAGCCCATGTATCATTGAATTATTAAAAAAATAAATATTTTTATTTAAAAAAAAAACATCTGTTATTTAGGAAATTATACTCAACACTTCTCATGTTTGCTTGAATTGAGCAAAAAAATCCATAAATTATTGAAAATTTATGGAATTTATTGATATTAGCAAAAAAGTTTAATGGAAATTCATATATACTCCTTATTGATTTATTACAATATTTATTGTATGTTAAATAAATTATTTTTGATCAAACTGTTTTTATACGTCTTCATACACTAATGCATGTGAGAAGGTATATTTTCACCTTCATTAAGGTAGTAGTGGTAAAACGTATAAATGTAAGTTGATCAAAAATTATTTATTTGATTTGATTTGATTTAAATAAGTTTGTAATAAATCAATTTGGGATTAATCTGAATTTGTATTGAACTTTTTTTTTTTTTACTGATGTCAGCATGTTTCTTAAATTTTACTAACAAATGAATCTATTCTCGTTAGATGAAAACAAACGTAAAAAAATATTAGGTGTAATTTTTAAAATTATATAAAATTTGTTTACAATTATACCAAATATTAAGGGAGGGCAGTGTAATTTATTTATTTAAATTTAACTTAAAAAAACATGTACAATGATGAGGATGCTGTGCATGAAGGGCACAAAGGGTTGACAATAATAATTTATGGTCTTCCATCTCCTTTACAATAATACCTTTTGAAACACAAATATTTTAAATTTAATATATTTATTACTTGACAAAACTTTTTTTTTTTTTTTAAATTTCTAAAATACTTGGTTTGGTGGGTATACGATATTGGTTGCGTCCACGTACACAAAATGTTGAATAAATATTTTATGTCTAAAATAATTTAATAATATGATGTATAAGTGAGAAGAAATTAATAGCACAAAATATTGGAAAAAGGGTGATTTACGATGATTTTCTTAAGGTTTGACATAATTATGGATACTGTTTTATTTTTGAAAAATTATGAATACTCCCTGATTTTAATGGTCGTATAACAATTAGCTTAATCTGTTAATTTTCGCTAGATGCTCATCCATATTTTTTATGGTGAATTGACCAAAATGCCTTGTGGACTAAGAACTATAATTTTATTTATTTTTTAATTTTTTTTAGAGCGAGTGTATATATATATATTTTTTTTATAATTTTTCAGATCTTGGAATGAAAATTGGGACGAACAAAGTTGCATCCTGCTTCAAATGCAGTTTGAATCGGAGGAATTTGAATTTAAATAATTGGGTTAATTTGGATTTAATTTTTTTAAATTCGATCAAGTTTGAAGCAGGTGTCAAATTTTCGACAAAATCCGACTTGAAATCACATATGTCCCACCAAGATGAATCGATCCGAATAATATTTATAAATATTAACATATAATATAATTATATATCACCATACTATTCTATACTAAGATTTTTTTAAAAAGAAAATATCTATACTCGCAAACGACAATCAATGACACCGTTGCACCAATTTTTAAATATTAGAAGTATACTCCTAATAAAATAATTTTAAAAATTAATTATAATTATTTTTTTTTAATTTTTACAAAAGTGATTTCTTGTCTTTTAACACCACTAAACCAATTTTTTGTAGTTTTGATAATACCTCAAATTGTTTTGTTTTTTTAAATGTGATTTGTTGTTTTATATATTTTAGTCTTATTCATAATATATTTCAAAAAGTAAAATTATTTATTATATATACTCAAAAACAACGTACTACAACAGTTATTGTAATAAAAAAAAAAAAAAAATAGGGTCTTGCAAGTAAGACCTATTTGGTCCGAAGGCGAGGGCGGAACAGATCCTGAAATTTACCCCCAACAATGACTTATTGATGTGGTCGTGGTTTTGATTAATGGATGAGACGAAAATTCTATCCTCGGCACACTTGCTCACCAGATGAAATTAGCATGTAGAGAAAGAATTTTTGAGAGAGAGGTATATAGAGTGGTCAAATCAATAAATAATAACTCCTATAAAAAAATATAATAGTTTTTTGTATTTATACTGGTGTTAGGAGTTATGTAGTGTAGTATGATGTATATATTTATTGTATGACTTATACATAAAATTTTACTTTTTTACCCTAAAAAATAAATATTTATTACTAATATACACATCACTTGTCTATGGAGTATTAATTACACATATTATTACACATAGTTATATATATACATCTATAAAAACACGTCAATAGCTCGAAAAGAACTTATGACTGTGAAAAATTTTCTTGAAAATCCCTCGGCACGGCCCTCCTTGGCCTATTGACGCTTTGCGTCGGTGTATGTATGTGAAATATTTATACATTATATATGTCTAATATATATAAAAAAATGAATGATTTATGTAATTACAACGAAGATCAGAGGTCTAAATACAAAAATGATAAAAAGAAAAGGCAATAAGTAATTATGAATTAATCATAATTAGCACTAATTCAAAGAAGCACTAATTCAAAGAAGCACTTTATGTTGTTTGGTCCTAAGTACAAAGCATAATTGAAAAGGATCTGACTGCAATTATTGCAAATCTAAATAAGATTTGACTTTTACAAAAACAAATGTAGTCTCCTAAATCATACTTACATGTTACTTTTATGTTTATTTAGGCATTTTTTTTTTTCTCCTTGTAAGTAGTTATGCAGACAACCTTTATGTCTTCTTGGCTTTGCTTAGTTCATGGGGATAATTACATTCCCACTCCTAAAGTTTGGTTAATTACATGTAGATTTTTTATGGTTTAAAAAATTACATCTAGCACTTATAAGGTTTGCTTTCATGTAACAAATAAGTCTCTTCATCAGTTACAATTTACTGAATTTACTAATATTAATAAAATAAAAAAAAGCTATATTAACCACTGATTGATTTATTTCTTACTTATTACAGATCAAATAAATCTTTTTATGATTAAATTAGCTCATACATCTTCACGTATTAATGTATATGAAGAGGTATATCTTCATTGTTATAAGGGAATTTTAGTCCGGAAAAAAATATTTGACCTATGATAAGTCAATAATGAGTCAATCAAGAGTAAATATAAATTTTCATTCAATTTTTTTATTTATCAACAAATTTAATGAATTTTGACTAATGGAGAGACTTATATGTTAGACAAAAGCAAATTTCAGGCATGTTAGATGTAATTTTCCAAACTATTGGGAATTTGCGTGTAATTACACCAAATCTCAGGGAGGAGTTGTAAGTATCCCTAGTTTATATTTTTCTTGTATTGACTAATTTGCCCTTGCTATTCTCACATAAACCTATTCCATCCGTAACCTATAAGGCATCCCTCTTGCAAGTTTGGCTCGGGTAAAACTCATTTTTGTCCTTGGTTTATTGGACAACTTTAGAATCATTGGTATCTTTTTAATTGACTTCAAATTAATTATTCTGATGAATTTCTGACTTCAAGTTTGGCCCGAGTAAAACTCATTTTTGTCCTTGCTCTTGCAAGTATATTGTGCTTGCTATTTAATTGGTTCACATTCTATCGTACAAGAAATGAACTTAAGAAACTAAAATAATTGAATTTGACCATGATTTCTTTTATACACACCAAAGAAGCATTTTATTCAACAAAGGGCAAAAAAAGGTCGGAACACGCCAAAAAACATGCCATGTAGCAGTAAGGACGCCCGTTTTCTACCTTTAGTTTATTTATAAAGGAAGGGTTTCGCATAATTTTTTTTTAAATATTGAGCTTTTTAACTATTTCATAAAAATATAAGGTGACAAAATAGAATTTAGCCAAATACGAAGCCTAAGGATGCAAGAAATAATTGCACTTTGCACCCTATAAATGGAGGATTGAAATTTTCAACCCTCATAAACAAAAATCAACAAGTTACACCCTCCAAAATTAGTTTGAAACTCCAAAATGACTTACTAGCATCAGGTGGATGGAGAGCAGGAACATTTTACATAATTGCCCCTTCCTTTTGTTTTTTTTTTTTTTTTTTTTTTTTGTGTGTTTAAAATAAGATAATATATTAAATCTATCTAAGCCATTAATGAAGTTAGAGGAGACTTTTTGTGTTGACACATTATTTTTTTCATAAATATATGATTACAATGAAATATCATATTGTCCTTTTTCCGAATTATAATTATTTCTACATTTTGCATTTATTTATTTATTTTTTTTGTCAACTTATCATCTCAACTTTATGAATTTTACACCTTTTCATTTATAACTATATTTCCTCCAAGTATTTTGCCAAAAAAACATTGTATGCGGGACACATGCGATATTAAGGGTTATTTAATGTAATATTTTTCATATACACATAATATGTGATGTTTTTCGGTAGAAAAATGAACAAAAACTAAACAGTCATATATGACATAGTGCAAATTTTGTAAAGTTGAGATGATTAGTTTTTTTTATGCCAAACTGTAAAAATGGGTAAAGTTCGACAGTCTATAAGATGTTTGACAGTCTATAAATTCTTGAAAATTGTTTTCCAATTTTTTTTTTTAAAACTTAAAGATCCTAAAATAAGATATTTTGGATCTCATAAACTCTTTAAATTACTCAATTTTTTAAAAAGAATCTTATAAGTTCTTTAATCTTAATATCCAATAAATAAAAATATATTTATATTTTTTACGTATTTTTTACCTCAAAGCAAAATTATCTGTTTATATAATTTTAAAATTCTAAATAGTTTAATAGCTTTTTTGGTCATTATTACCACCGCATTAAGAACTTATTATGCCAAATACTTTAACTTTTCATAAGTTTTGTCATCTCATTTATCCAACACAAATAAGAGCTTATTTTTTAAATATAAAATATCTTTAAATTCTTAAAACATCTTATAAGATGTAGCTGCTTATAAGATATTCCAAAAAATCTTAGCCAAAACACCCTCTAAGTCCTGGTAAAATCCATATTACCCCTTGTGATACTCAAAATATTCAAATAAGCACCTGTGATAAAAAAATACATTATAATCCCTTGTAAAATTTTAAAAGGTGCACGTCAGCCCCTCGCCGTTAGAATTGTATTTCACCCGCCAAAATACAACTTAATATGTATATATTTTGCCCCTAAATGATCAAACTACCCTTGTCTTTAAGTTATACATATTTTAAATATACAATATAAAAAAAATATAATTTAGTTATATGTATATATATAAAGAATCTAAAAAATATAAAACAAAAAAATAGAAATAACTCTTCGACAGATGAGAGATTGGCTGTGGGTAGGCCTGTCAATGGGTAGGTTTTACCCTACCCAGACCCAGACCCAAAAAAAATCCAAGCAAAAGAATTTAGACCCAAACCCTACCCAACCAATTTTACCCTACTTAAGACCCATGGGTCTTGAGACCCATGAGTCTCTAGACCCAACTAGACCCAGTGTTTGGGTCTGGGTCTAACCCAGACCCGATTTTTTTTTTTCTTTTTTTTTTCAGAATCTATTTTTTCTACAAATCATACTAATTAAATTATTTTTTTTATTTTTATTTTTATCCATAATTTATAAGGGTGTTCAATTCGATTAACCTTTAACCAAATCGAACCAATATTTTGGTTAATCAAACATTTCAATGTTCTAAAAATCGAATCGAACTAATCAATTTTTTGGTCAATCAAAAGTTTTGGTGTACTAAAAATTGAACCAAACAAATAGATTTTTTGGTTAATCAAAAAAATCGGAGTACCAAAAATCAAACCGAATATTTTTTCGATTCGGTTCGATTAATAACCGAATTACCAAATTTATAAAAATAAATCATATTTTTGGTACGAACCAAAAATTCGGTTACATCGGTCTTCGACCGATTAATCAAATTTTTAACACCCTAATAATTTATCAATAAATTCAAAATTATTAAAATCAATTCACAAAAAATATTTTTCATAAAATTTTTAAATAAAATATTATTTTTTAAATTTGTTCAATTGAAATTAGACTGGTTGATAATATAGTAATTCAATTGAATAGCGAAAAAAATATATATATTTTTTGGGTCTAAATTGAGTACATAGACCCATGGGTATTGATGGGTAGAGACCCTACCCAGACCCAATCTATATTTTTCTAATGGGTCTGGGTCTGGGTCTGGGTCTGGGTCTAACAATATTCATTGGGTCTGGGTTTGGGTCTTAAAATTAATCTATGGGTCCGGGTAGGGTCTCACCCTACCCATTGACACCCCTAGCTGTGGGTGGGGTGTCAAAATGCTTGTCGTCAAACGGGCTTTCCAATGGTGGTAACTCGCGTCGAGGAATGGTCGAACGGTGGAAAAACTCATATTCAAATACACCAGGGGCCAGTAGACACCTTTTAAAATTTTACATAGGGTTATATAATATATATATATATATATATTTTTATCATAGGAGCTTATTTAAACAATTCGAATGTCTCAGGGGTAATATGGATTTTACCCCTAAGTTCATTGTTTATAAGGGTAAAGTGCATAATTTCCTTGTTTTATAGGGTGCAAAGTGCAAATTACTCTAAAACGGGCGACACATTAGGCTGGGAAAAAGCTCTGGGAATAGTAAGAGAACATAAATCAATAAATAAGTATAGTTAGAAAATAAGAGGCGGAATAGAAAGATAAAAAACAGTAAAGAAGCTATGGATGAGCACAAAATTCTGAAGCAAAACTCAACTTTGATCAACCTATCACGTATTTACCATATAAATAAAGAAAAAGAACAACCCATTTCTCATTTTTGTTCAAAAAGTTGTTAATTTCTCTGAATCTTGTTCATATAACATCCCTGCATTACTCTTTTCTCTCTCTCTCTCTCTCTCTCGCGATTGTTCTTCCAAAGAGAAAGAGAAAGAAAAAAAAATATGTATATGTATCACCATTGATACCTATGACATAAATTAGCAAACACACTTTTCCACGTTGAGAAGAGTTTTGTAACTATTGCATGTATGTAAGAGATGTTCTAAATGCATTTTCTTTTACATGATAGCAAGCATTTTGTTTATTCTTGAATTTTTAATCAAGATTTGTAAGTGGGGTGATCGTTGGTGTTGTTTAAGCAGCTTCAATGGCGGAAGGGGTGTTGCAATTCAATGTGGCGTCAATGGTGGAAAATTTGCTTCAACAGCATGGAAAGAGGCTTCATGACATTGATTTGGCCTCAAGAAAAGCCGAGGAAGCTTGTATGATATTGCTTCTAACTACCCTTTTCTCTGTCTTGATCATCTTTTTATAGTCTTTTGATTTACAGCTCTTTTGGAGATTATGATTAATTTCTTGTAAAAAAGATGGATCTTGAGTGCATGAGCATGACATGGATGATAAAATGCGCTTTGTTTTTTTACTATCTCATTTGCTTAATTTGATTGTTAATCTAGCTTCTGCTTTCAGTTTCATTTCCCTTTGGAATGTATTCGAATGTGAAACTCTGTGTGGGGTGTTTAGATGACATTTATATTGTAATGGGATTGATATAATGGCGAAAAATTCTGTAATTGGAGGCTTGTGGTGCAGCATTGAGAAGATATGAAGCAGCAGGCTGGTTAAGGAAGATGGTAGGCGTGGTTGCAGGGAAAGATTTGCCAGCTGAGCCGTCTGAAGAACACTTTAGAGTTGGCTTACGAAGTGGTACTATATTTTGCAATGTACTTAACAAGGTCCATCCTGGTGCTGTGGCAAAAGTATGCTTCTTGGAGCTTGTTCGTTCGTTTTAGATTCTCTGTTTTTCCTATTGTAGCTTTACCTTTAATTCTTTGGTTTGCTTCTAGGTAGTTGAGGCACCATCAGATACTGTTATTATCCCTAATGAAAATCTTAGGAACTTCCTTGCAGCTATAGAGGAAATGGAATTCCGACTTTTGAAGTCTCTGACTTGGAACAGGCATGTAGACTAACCTTGTTTTATATGTTTTTCAATCTTGTTTGTGGAAATATGAAGAATGGAGTGAAATAGTTATTGTTCGAATGTAGGGAGGGAAGTCTTCCAGAATTGTGAATTGCATCCTGGCACTCAGGTCATACCATGAATGGAAACAATGTGGCGGAAATGGTCTCTGGAAATTTAGTGGAAGCACAAGGGGCCCTTCTGCAGGGAAGCAGATGGATAGGAAAAATTCTGATCCATTAGTGAATTCTATCTCAAGGACATCCACTGGTGAAAATCTTGATAGTTTGTCGAGTGGGGAGAACTCATGTGGTGATCTTGTGGAGGACTTTGACGAAGTGGTTCATAAACTTACTGTTTTGGATTTTTGCCACCTTAACTATTCTGCAGAAGCATTTCCACATGATAAGATTATTTCACATTTCAAAATTGCAGGATACGTCTAATACCTTGCAGATTCTAGTTCGTGAACTTCTTTCTGATAAGACTCGAGAAGATATTCCAGTGGTGAGTGGTCAGTTGCTTGCTTCCAAATGCTAAGGGAGTAGGAGCAACTAGGATCTCTTTGGTCCTTTCTTAGTGCGTTTGCTCATAAGATACCACTTTTTGAATTTCAAAACAATGTTTCCGTTCTATGGTATTGCATCCACCTTAATGTACTAAAGGACTCATTGGAACCGTGCAGTTATAAGTCTTGTAAAAGTGAACAGAACAGTGAATTGCTGGCTCCTCTGCTTATTCAAAGTTGATTAAACCTATGTTTCATTCACACTAGAAGCATAATTTACACTAATGTGGAGTACAGCAGAATGAATCATGCTAGACCTGTTTTCCTTCATGGGTTGCAATCATGATTATGTTGCTGCACTATCTTATTATTTGCTTAGACGAATGCAGTATGAGTCACTACTTCAAATAAAGCCATAAGATAAGTAGAACTATAGAAGGTTCTTAATGTTAACTACCATCATTAAAGCGATGGCAATTTTCTGTTGTTTTTTTATGATTTTGGTCTCTGATCCATCAGTTTTGGCAATGTTCTTTCTGAGAAAGTCGTTTGGTTTCATGAACAGATTGTAGAACAGATGTTGACTAGAGTTGTGGAAGAATTTGATCGGAGGCTGGCAAGCCTGAAGGAACAGGTAAGCCTGATGCTTTTTCTCCAGCTGACTATGTGTACCTTCATCTTCCCATGCAAAACTCTTTCTTAGTCCTGATTGTTCATTACTTTCAAAATGGATGTACAATAAAGCTACTTGTTACCTTGATTTAGTCAAATTCTTTGCAAAACAAGAGACACCAATTCGGGGGTTCTAAAGCATTTTGTTATGGTAAGGCAGGTTAGAACAACTTCGCAGGAAGAGGGTGTCCCAAGTTCCCATGAGACTCGGGATATAGAGGTGTGATTACATTGGCTTGTGTTACCTTTGAGCAGGCATTTAAGACCTGTATCCATCTTCATTACATAGTGATGACTTTTGTTTTTTCTCATGCAAGATTCCTAGCAAAATGAAAGAAGAGAGTTGCTCTGATATGGAGATCCCTAATGAAATGGAAGAAGAGAGTTGCTCTGAGATGGAGATCCCTAATGAAATGAAAGAAGAGAGTTGCTCCGAGATGGAGACCCCTAATGACATGGAAGAAGAGAGTTGCTCTGAGAAGGAGATCCCTAATGAAATGAAAGAACAGAGTTGCTCTGAGATGGAGATACCTAACAAAATGCAAGAAGAGAGTTGCTCTGCAACGGATTGTTACGATGGCATATCAAAAGAGCTTTTCTTGAAGCATCATGAATTTGTTGAATGCCAGCAAAAGAGTATACAGGTCATAACTAGTAGATGTCAACTACAAAAACAGAATTACTTTCTCCAATTTTGAGATTTATAAGAAGATTTATTTTATTGAATTGTAGAAACTGAAGAATATGCTTTATTCTGCAAAAGAAGACATGAAAATGCTGCAAATGAAGCATCAAGAAGAGTTTAACAATCTAGGTACGGATCTGTGCCGTAATGATTTCTGATGTAGGAGCTAAAAGACCTGAGAGCTTATTCATCTATGATTTTAGGTAAACACATGAATACCCTAGCACATGCAGCTTCAGGATACAAAAAGGTTCTTGAGGAGAACCGCAAATTATACAATCAAGTCCAAGACCTCAAAGGTAAACCTCTATTGGTTTGTTTACTTAATATTACGAGACGGTGGCATGCCATCTAGGTATGTCAAATGATATGGTTTCACACATATAATCTGGCAGGAAATATAAGGGTCTACTGCCGAATACGGCCTTTTCTTCCTGGGCAAGCAAATCGTTTGAACCCTGTAGAAGATGTAGATGAAAGAACTATTGAAATATCCGCTACCTCAAAAAATGGAAAAGGGAAGAAATCATTCACTTTTAACAAGGTTTTTGGTCCCTCTGCAAAGCAAGGTAACTAAAGTCCCTTATAGTGTTATTCATTTACAAGTGTTATATATGTAAAGATACTCCTGAGGTGCCAGCTTTCCCTCTTTGGTTCTTTCATTTCTACAGAAGAAATATTTGTAGACACCCAGCCTCTGATTCGGTCAGTCCTCGATGGTTATAACGTTTGTATATTTGCTTATGGTCAAACTGGATCAGGAAAAACTCATACAATGGTAAGAAATCCACTTCTCTTTATGAAAATTCAATTGAAAGTTCCGGATATCTAGTTGAACATATGACTTCTCTCTGGTGTAACTTTTCTAATGTTTTATTATGTCTCTAACTTTGTAACACTATCTTTTGTCGACAGACAGGACCGAAGGAACTTACACAAGAAAGCATGGGAGTAAATTATAGAGCATTGAATGATTTATTTCTAATCACAGAACAGAGGAAGGACACGATTTCTTATGATATCTCTGTTCAGATGATAGAAATCTACAATGAGCAAGTCAGAGATCTCCTTGCTACAGATGGTGGCAACAAAAAATATCCTTTGACGAAACTGTTACTATCTTTGTAATTCTGTTTTCAACTTAGCTCATTTTCTTTTGGTTATCTTAACTCCTAAACACATTGGAAATTCGCAACAATACCGCGAACGGCATTAATGTACCAAATGCAAACCTTCAAACCGTCAAATCACCTTTAGATGTCATCAATTTGATGAACCTAGGGCATAAAAATCGCAGTTGGTTCTACGGCTATGAATGATCGAAGCAGCCGTTCTCACAGGTATACTCTTTCTCATTTTCTGGTTAGCCAATTGTTTATTGTTCTTCTAATTTTATCTTTATTATGATCCCTTTAGTTGTAAAAGACAAGCACAGGTATAGTCTTTCTGGTTAGCTAATAGTTTATTGTTCTTCTAATTTTATCTTTATTATGATCCCTTTAGTTGTAAAAGACGAGCAAAGTGTGTTAACTAACAATTTCTTGTGTTTTTGTTCACCTTTCCAGTTTCTGTTGTTCAGAATCATTAGGGAAATGAAAAATCAAGAGAAGAGTTGTATTTAAGATATTTTGCAGCGTGAAACGTTTATAGGCTATGTTTCCATATGTGGAAGAAACTGCTAGAACCATATTGACCATTTTATTCTGAGAGCATACATGATATGTTACCTGACCTTGAGTGGCTATCTTGCAGTTGTCTCACAGTTCATGTCCAAGGTAGAGATTTGACATCTGGTGCAGTTCTTCGTGGTTGTATGCATCTGGTTGATCTGGCAGGAAGTGAAAGACTTGATAAAACAGAAGCCGTTGGCGATAGATTGAAGGAGGCTCAACATATTAATAAGTCTCTTTCTGCTTTAGGAGATGTGATAGCTCTCTTGCCCAAAAGCAGACACATGTTCCCTATAGAAACAGTAAACTAACACAGTTGCTTCAAGATTCACTAGGTAAGATACAAGCATTCATGATCATGAAGTATCTATTACAAACTTTCCCTTTCATGGTGCTTACCAAGATCTTTGTTCTTGTGCTTGTTAGGAGGACAAGCAAAGACTCTAATGTTTGTTCACATCAGTCCGGAGTATGATGCTCTTGGAGAAACACTTAGCACTCTTAAATTTGCGGAACGTGTTTCAACCGTTGAGCTTGGTGCTGCTCGAACAAACAAAGATAATACTGATGTCAAGGAACTCAAAGAACAGGTTTTGCTACCCTTTGTACTTGACTAACTTAAGGCATCGCCAATGAGACCACTTTTCTTTATTTTCTTTCATCACATGGAATAGTCTAAAAGATGGCCAAATCAACCTTGCCCCTTTTTTTTTCTCTGCTTCTTGAATAACAACTTGTTTTCATTGCATCATTTCTTTATTTGGCTCAAAAAGTGGAGAAATTTTCTACTTCCAATTGTGATTTCTTTTCCGTTCACGAAGATGATATGATCTAATTACATACAGATAGCTAGTCTCAAAGCAGCCTTGGCACGGAAAGAGGGTGGAGAATCTGAGGCCCTTCAGCATTCTAGACCTAGCAGTCCCGATCCACAGAGACTCATGTCTTCTGGATCATCTCCATCACATTCTTCTTGGAATAGTCCTGGAGATTCCTGTAAGGCAGAGGTATGGGACCAGCCGACTTTTTTACATCATTTAGGAGTCAAACTCAGCTCATGCAAAGTAGCCACGAATTTTCGTAATTTCCATAGAGAATACCAGTTGCGTAATGTCATTTCTGCTTTTGTTAACTTAATTAAGGACCAGATGCTCAGTGGATAATGTCAACTAACGTGTTTGCTGCTAAATATATGATCATTTAGCAGACGGGACAACATCTTTGTTCTCCTCTTTTGTGAGCCATATAAATGATTGCTCAGTAAATTGACCAAAACCACGTCTCGACATTGTTTCGACTCGTTTTATCCTACTATTCATGTGAAAATTTGATTGTTTGGAGATAAGATTACATTCTAAGATCTTTTTTCCTTTGCATGCTGGGCGGCAGGAACAAACTGACACCTCACCCACGTCAAGAAGGCACAGCCTTGATCCCAAGACCTGATGAATTCTCCTTCTTGGCCACCACTTAGCAGTAATAGTCCTAGCTTAACAGAAGTTGAAAAAGGAGTCTCTCGTGATTGGGTTGATAAAGTTTTGATGAATAAGCAAAACAGTTTAAGTGTTGATACTGACCTTGGGAAATGGGAAGAAGAAGGTAGAAAGTCATCGGAGATATTCTATCAGAAGCGTACGCATAACACTTCCAAAGTGTACCCAGAAAAATCTCCAAGCAAGATTCCGGAACGTAGAAGGCACAGTCTGGATAATGGTTTAGCTAGGACTAAGTATCAGCAAGTAGCCATCGACTATTCAGACGACCATGAAATTGCAACTAGTGATTCTTCAGAGCCAGATAACCAAGGCCAACTCAGTATGTCTAAATCCAGCAGCTTGCCAAGTGTAATAGGATCAAAACTCAGAAAACCTAGTCCAAAGTCGACAAGGAGCCCAGAAGTGAGGTAACAGATTCATATTCACCAACTCATACCATGCTTTCCTTTGCCATTTGATGATTGCTTCATGATCCTTCCGTGCCCTTCAGATTTATATACAGTTGTAGCTCATTTTATCCCCATAATCATATTCATGCATCTCTTCTTGGAGAGTTTAAAAAGGGACAGGTAAATTTATTTTGCTTAAAATATGAGAGTGCAAATATCGAACTTGGATACTATAAATTCATGTAACGTAAATGCTCATTATGTTCTTGATTGGAAGTGGATCCATCTTTAACTGTTTTATGCTTAAACTTTATTTTCACCATTAGGAGCCTAATTCCTGCGCCAACTCGGAAAGCGTCAAGTGGGGTTCAGTCTTCTTTGCAAAAGACCGTGAGACAACCAACTTCTGCTGTCGCAAGGCGAAAACCAGTCGGTGGGAAGTAAGAACAGCACTAGTAAGTGACTTTTGGTTGAAATACATCGACAAACCAGATTACATCTTGCTCTGCATTTGGCCATTTTGAGCATCTGATGTTACTGTGACTTAGTTACTTAAGTTTCCAACGATCGAAAGGCATATAAAAATAGAATGCCAGTAGTTCTCATTCCCACTTTGCTGCTTTCTTTGTTTTCTTTTTTTTGTTTTTCTTTTCTTGGCTGGGGGGACATGTTAGCAGTGGTGATCATAGCTTTGGATGTCCTACTGATTAAAGGTGTTGTTGTTGATGGTCTGTTGTAAGTCTTTTTCATTTTTTACCTATTGTTGTGATTCTTTTACTGTAGAGAAGAGGATATATAATGAAAGATGTTCATCTACACTTCATCTTCTTGAAAGTGTTTCATCCATTCTGCTGCCTTCATCAACTGTACACTCTGAATTGGTTGTTGCAAATAATTAGGAATTTTGCTTTGAAAACAACTACAGTAGACCTCAAAGCTTTTGGTTGCCGGCTTAAATGCAATACGCCCCGTGTAAAAATATTAATAGGCAAAAAATTCCTGTAGAAAGATGAACATTTGACGCAAAAAGAATTGAGCTTCATCGACTTGGGACTTGAGACACGACCAATCAAGAAATTTTTGGACCTGGGACTCGAGACTTGAACTCAGCGGGTTGGAGACCCGATTTAAAATTTTTCAAAAATATTAAAAATTATATTCTTTTTGAAATATTACTACCAAATATTTATAAATATGAGATAACAATATTATTTGAAAGGTTATTTTTTATATTAAATTTATTTTTCATATTTTAGGCTTTAAAATATTAAAACTTTTAAAATGTGTTACTTATATATACATTAAAATGTCTATAAAGTATTTTAATTTATAAAAGTATTAATTTTTGTACTATGCATAGGTATAAATAAAATATACACATCTTTTCATATATGTATAAATATACTTTATATACGTATATACAAAATATATAAAAAAAGAATTAAGAGGGTCGGATTCGGGTCTAAAACTCTAAATGGATATCCACTCTAAAACTCAATTATAGCTTCAAACCTCGCCCCAAATACGGCAGGTCCAGGTTTGGATATATGCATGAATAGACGATGCACAAATGTGGATCCACTCCCCTTAAAAAGCCATTGACAATCTCTTGCAGCCCAACCCTAAATATTTTTAATTCAACAACTTAAATTTATTTCAATTAACTTATATTTTGTTATATATAATTTCTCATTTTTTTTCTAATTATATTAATTTTTACAATGTATATATTGACAGTATGGATTGTATTTGATGCGGGTGAAATGATAAACTTGGCTAAGATACCCTAGGACTTTAAAAAGACTAATATCCCTACACTTTCTAAGATCCTCTCGAACCCGAACCAATAACCCAAAATCACAATTGTTGGTTGGGGACACTTGGAAGGAAGAGATTTTGACACGTGTGTCCATACTTGTGGCCCTTATGAATACTTCGAACGACCTAGGATCAATGTACATCATCTTTTAGAAAATATATTTGTGCTCTTTCTTGATTTTGCACCAAAACTAATGTAAGCATTAAAAACCTTAGTTGGGAACTCCCAAACAAGTCTATTTGCTTGTTTTCTCAAATTCTAACACTTATTTTCTAAGGTCGTTGCTACCTCAACTCGAATCAGTATTAAACCTAAATATTCTCCCAATTATCAAATGAGGCCTACTTACATTAGCCAATCAAAAGCAAGGTTAAATTCAAACTTCAAAATACAGGCGCATGATTGAAAAGACAATAGTTGGATCACTCTTTTCAGAGTTTGATAAATATTTTGATTAATATAAATTCTATACAAAACTACTCCACCACATTAATTGAATTATATTCCTTATGAAAACATAAAAAAAAAAAAAATGTGCTATGATTCTGAACTTGTAAAAAAAAGCTCATTGTCACCCATATAAGGGGGTCACTTTACCTTTTTTCCCCCCTTAAATTCGAAAATTGCATTGTCTATATTTTTCTCATGGAAATTTTCAAGCGCCCTCCCTGTAATATAGGTAATGTTCAAAAAAAGCCTCTGTGAGAAAAAAATATACGAAATTACTTCCCTAGTTCTCAACTATGAAGTAAAAAAACCCTTGGGCCCATCAACTATGATGGATGCGTGTTAACTGTGGGTAGGATAGTGCAAAAATACTTGTATTTTAATTATTTTGCTCTTTTTTCTTCATTTTAAAGGCTGAGTCTTTATCCCCCCCCCCCCCCCCCCATTTTCTCTTCCCCCTTTCTTGCATGGCTAATTTCTCTCCCAATCTTTGTTTCTTCCTAAAGACATGTCTGCCCAATCAAATCGAATGGAAAAAAAAAAAAAAATTTTGACAGTGCAAGGAAGTGCTCAATTTGAGATTTTCAGCTTCACTATTGTGTGGATGCAATGCAAAGGCATAAATTATAGTAGTGGAATCTATAAGAAACCCTTCTAGAGGTAAGTTATATATTATTGTTGTCCGTCCATCTTGGATGTGACTTTGGGCATTTTTCACTTCATTGAATATGGAATTTGTGGCGGGGTCCAATGAGCTCTATTTTATAGTGAACCCATAGAGCTTAGCATAGTCTATTTGTGTTAGCTAATAAAGACCTCGAGTGCCTCTTTTTTAGATTCGACGACACTTTTTGCAATGAGTCGACTTCTTCTCTGGGTTAATCCCAGAAAAATGCCCTCCCACATGTTCTTACTCTGCCACCCACAGTAGAGCGGAGACAATCCTGTTGTAGATCTCAAGTATGCAATTTTTTTCGTTAGGCATAACCTGAAAGAGCAGCATGCACATATTCTTTTGAATTATATGTATCCGCGGGCACCAAGTGGGATTCAGTGAACTTTGATTTTGGAGCACACACTAGGTCGAGGGATAATGCATCTGGAGCAGATAAATATGAATAAGATGGATTTGATATTGGTGAAGTAGTCTCAATAGTGCGAAATCGTGGGCTCTCAATATGCTTGTTGAAGGCAAGGAAAAAGTAGTTAGAAGTGTTTTTTTTATAGGAGTTAGTTCAGTTTTGTTTTTGGTGGTTTTAGTTCTTGTAATGAAGTAAAAATTCTGTTTGATTGTAATTTAAGACAATTTGGCAAATGATTTTAATTGAATTTCATTATGTTATGTGATGATGTTATTATTGGTGTTGTTGGTGTTAGTATGTTAGAAGTACTAAAATGATATAAAAAAAAACTCAATCTGGAAAGAAAAACACAATGCTCAATTAAACCATCTCATTTTAATGAGGATTTCAGTCTCAAATCATATATCAAGGTCTCAAAATTCCAAGAATTTACAGAGTAATATTTTTGTCCAAAGTTAATGTCATACCATCACAACTAGACAAAAGTGATATCTACATTGCCACATCAATAATATCATTCAATCCCGAAAAAATGCCAGAAGTTACATAACCTTACAAAATTATTACATTCTACAGTAACTGCTATCATTTTACAAAAGGAAGAAAATAATATTTCATGGTTTCCATAACCTTTTTCTTGGACCTCTCTTTAATTTTTTCAACACTTAGAAAATGGTTGGCCTTTTGTTTCTACATGTGTCTGCAACATCTCCAGATCTTACTCCAGTAGTGTTTCTGATCAAAGCTGCATTTTGAGGTTCTTGATAGCCAACTTCTTGCTACCCAAAAACAATAAAGATGCAAATGAAGAACAGTTAGATATAGGGGGGAAAAGAACAAGAGTATATGTTTTCATATTACTTACAGCAAATGCAAGTGTGTTTGTGGATTATGTTTTGCAAATGTTCCTCCTATTGTTTTTGCTTCTGAAGAGAGTATTTTTTTAGATTTGAGTATAAGAAAATTTCTTTCTGAATAACTATGTCTTAAATAAAAATACCCTTTGTATTGTATTTGATGCAGAAAACACCAGTTTGTACACTGAAAATTGGCCACCAAGCTACTTGTTGCTAACAAGAACCCAAAAAAGAAATAAAACTTTGTAGAAATGAATGATACTGATTCAATTACTTACTACAGTAACAGATGTGTTTGTGGACACTTTGTTTGCAACTATTCCTCCTTTTGTTTTTGCTTCTGAAGTTCAAAACATGATGTTTTCATATTTGAGTATAAAGTCATTATATTGAAATAAAGATAATTAAGCAATTAACTTACCTTTTAGTTGTTGTAGACTCAACTAGCCATACATGATCTTGCCTGTTGGGGGACACACCTTCAACAGATATTTTTTTCATGATTGAAATCAACAAATAGAGTTTTTTTATTAAAAATAAAACTTATAGAGTTAAGGTTAATTTTAATTAACAAACCTGTTGAACAACTTGTTGTTTGAGAATGAGATGATCTTGTTGTTAGCCTGTGCAACCATATATTTGTTGCAAGTATGTGTCAAGGCCTTCTTGGTAGAAGTGGTTTGCAATCATTTGGGGCCATCCCTCCTAAGTTTCTTGGGCCTACCCTTTTTGTTTTCATTTTTTGTGGTTTTTGGGGTTCATCAGTGTGACATAGTATATTTGTACCAAGAAAATCATTGAATATCCACCCCATAAACTCTTACATATATTGATTTTTTTATAATACACATCAACATATGCTTCGATTTGGCATCTTTTTGGTAGTTATTGTGCACATGCATGGCAGTAAAGATGCCATTTACTGAAACATACCACAAGTGCATGTTTTCTTTTCAAGTTCCACCACATACTTATCTAGGAAGTGATCTATTCCATTTTCATCTCCCCCCCCCCCCCACCATCTTGTAAAATAATTTCTGACCATTCACGGTCCCTTCTTAAATTAGTTTAACACATTAGGGAAAATATCTCCAACATACTTCTCAATCCCTTCCTTTTTTTTTTTTTTTTTGTTGCAATCTTGTCAATAATTTTTTTTTTTTAAACCTACACACGCTCCCAGCTCCCATTGAGTTTTAAACCCAACATTTCCATAATAAAATATTGTAATTAGTGACTTATCTCCAACATCAAGTATGCAATTATTAAAGCTATTTACAAATTTTGTTCACCAATATGTCACATCTACTTTGCAAATGAAAAAAAAAAGACATGCCCAATATTTTGGATTAATTTTTCTTAACAATTCAACAACTATCTCAACATCTTCTGATTTTTTAGGGCCAAGCTCTTCAAATTTTTTCATGTATCTTTCAAAATTCCTTTATTTGTACTTGATGCAGCCTTCCAAATTAATTCTTTCACTCTTTTAGATTTGAATTTAAGTTTGAAATGCTAATACATATGCTTGAAGCAAAATCTGTTGTTTAAAATCAGGCACTAGATCTTTTAAGGCCTCAATTAGGCCCTTCGTCCTATCAGATATAAAAAACCATTTTGTAGTCCTCAACCGTCCAATATCTTCTAGCATCTCCCCATAAACCAGATCCAATTTTCAACATGAACTACAATCATAGCAATGGAAAACATGTTCTCATTCACATCCCTCCCCATAGCAGCCAACAACTTACCATCATAACATGTTTTAAGGAAACAATCATATGAATTGGCCTACAACCACTTAAAATTCCTTTTTAAGTGTTTAAAAAACTAGCATACATTCTATAAAAAATTAGTGGATCTAAACCCTCCAGTTTCCTAAACAACAACTTGCTCCTTGGATTAAATTTTCTAATTGTAACAATAATCCCACAATTTTTCATATTGGTAAAGAATCAATCCCTCTTATAACTTGTAATATCTCCCTTTTAGCCTAATTACCTTAAATCTACTCACATCCACCATATATTTCCTTAAATTTGAAACTTCAATTATTGAATTGAAATATTAAAATGGTCCTTACTTGCAGGTTCCATATTTTTGGCCAAATATGAAGTCTTCATAAGCTTGTTATTGTATATCTTGGCATAGGTGTGAGTCCCTTTATGGTTTTAATTTGAAAAGAATCTTTCACGAATGGGGAGGCATGAATCCTCCAGTGACAACCCTCAGTCTTGCACTTTACAGTTACCCTACAATTATCATTCCTTATAAATTGCACATCATTACTACCCCTTGTGCACCAGTCATTAAACACCTCCCTAAAGTGTTGTTCATTATGAAATTTCATACCAACAATCAATTCACATGTCTTTATGTTGGTTGATTATTTAAAAAATAATATCTTGGATGTGAATCTTCTTTAACAGAATTTGACAAACTTTCAAGTTCATCCCAATGACCATAATCACTAAACTAATTTTCATCATCAGCAACAATTTTTTTTTTAGTTTCTCAGGGTTTTTCATTTTGTTATTTGTTACCTTCCTCAATTTGTTCATTATGTCTTTTTAGTTGGATTTTTATTCAAGAATATATCATAATCACTTGTCCCCTCAAGGTATTCTAAAGCAAGGCTAGGAGTTTCATTATTACTTGAGACCTAATTAAGTTGCATGTAGTCCTCATCAGAAGACTCATCAAATTCTAACGAGGACTGATTTTCAGTATAAGAAACTTTTCTCTTTCCTTTATCAGGCTTCATAGGTTCAGTGCACTCCTCCTCAGTTTGAAAATTTTAAGCTCCTACATTGCAAGTCACGACACCACCTTTCATCTCATCAGTTTGTCTCTCACCATTACCACCTTGCCCATAATGCCCCGTGCCCCTCACCATCATCTCCACTGCAAACGCCCTCATACACAAAATCTAGCTCATTCTTACCCTAACCCCTCTATTCCTTCCCAAATCCCTGAAACTCAAACATGCACTTCACCCACTCATAGACTCACTTACATCTATACTAGCATCATCAAAATTTATCCCATGTAGCAATAATCTACTTTCATCTTCATATTGAGGGATATGACATTACTCTCTTTATCTAGTGCATGAATGGGCTGACGCTCTAACTCTTCTACATATATTTTAACAGGCACATCTAGACCTCTATACATGTTCTCCAAATCTATTATGCAAATATCAAGCCATTCATTGTCAATAAATCTTAAACCTGTGTCTCGTGATTGGTTTGATACTTTATGATAAAATTCCTTTTGTTATTTCTCCCACTACATTGATCATACATAATCCATAATTTATACAAGCTAGCATACCAAAAGTGAACATTATGATTTTACAGTCCGTACATGGAGAAAAAAAATATACAAAAACACATAAGAACATAATCAAACTAGCAATGCATCCCATCATGAAATTCAGTTACAATTAAACACATGAGGGGTCAATTGAACATTGTTGGTGCAAACAGAGGATCGCCATCAAATATAACACAAGAGATAAAGTGCACAAAGCAAGGACCACCAACAACATATAAACATATTGCAACCCCCATGTCAATCTTAAAGAATGCTAAAATATATTACCCAATAAATCAACAGAATAAATATAAATAAACTACACATGTCAATATTAAAAACTATAGATAGACAAACGCATAATAACCAACTATAAATAATACTACAGAAAGCACTCATCTAAATAAAGCAACCAAAACATAGAACTTATCATCATGTTGCACAAATCCAAACTATATTTGCTCTTTTGTTTTCATAGCAAAGCTGAAAATTAAAAAAAAAAAAAAAAAAAGTTGTGCATCAGTCAACATTTGAGAAGTTCAAACAAAAAATAATAATAATAAACTATCAGATCTGCTAACTCACCTCCTTATCTTGTCGATTTTAGTACCCTCACTTGATTTCTTCTAGTCAAACAAAAAAAATCCTCAAGATAACAATACAAATTTCAGCACCACAAAATAAAAAAAGAAAAAAAATGTAGAATACCTACCTTCATGCAACTTGATTTTCTGCTTTTGGTGTATTTTTTTTCTCGATTCAAAAGTTATATCTTTTTTTTTTCCTCAAACTATTTGCTCGATTTTCTCTCGAAAAAACACAAATGCAGCATCCTTTGACTTGTTGATGGACAGTCTAACTTGATATATAAAAGGCAAAAACTTTTGTCATTACCCCTCTACATGACTTACATGCAAATTGACCAGCGGTAGTGTGTTTTATTGTTGAGAACACAGCGAGGTAAAATGATAATAAAAAAAAAAACACATGGGGTTTTTAAACATTGTCATATAAGAGTTTTTACTTAATGTTTTCACATAAGAGCTTACTACATGTAGGCCCCGTTTACTTTGAGGATGGAATTAAATGAGTGATTTGACCGTCCTTTATTAAATAGATTATTAAAAAGCACTGTATTAACAGTAAGGTGTTTATTATTTATTTTTAGAAGAGTGTATTGACTTTATACTGTGTTTACTTTCCTAGTTCTTTCTCATTTTTGTTGAAAAATTACTTTTTTTGTCCTTGTACGCCAAATTTATATCAAAAGGTTTTTCCCAAATTAAACAATTTCAACAACCCATCTTCGCTGCTGTATAATTTTTTTGGGAGAAAGCTGCGCCTCTTGAAAATGAGTACCCAAATGCAAAATTTTTTGGCACAATTTCGATTTTTCATATGTTTAAAATGCATTGTTTTACTTATGTTTTAGCAGTATTGTATTTTTTATATCAAATTAGTTTTTCAGCATTTTTTTTAACTGGCATTTTATTTTTTACATCAATGTCCATGTTTTCTTGTATTTTAAAATTTCTCTGAATTTGTAAATTTCTTTGTATTTTATAATTTTAACAGAATTGGGTGTTTTAAAATTGCTTCTAATTTTGGTATATTTTTCGAGTTTTTTAAATTATAACATGCCTTGAAATTTTCATTACCTTAAATTAGACTTATAAAAATTATAAAGTGAAAACTTTACCTTGAAATTTTTCTAGTTTTTAAATTATATCACGTAAATTGTACAAAAATTGAAAATTAAATTCTACAAAAACTGAAAATTAAACAACAACAGCATAAAATTAAAACAATAACAACATCAAAACTGAACACCCAAATCCAGTAATTAGAATAAATAAAAATAGAAAATTAACCAAGAAAAAATTAAGAATTTTAGCTAACGACCAAAACACATATTTCTATAAAAATGCAGTAGTTTTATCACGATTAAAGAGGGCCCAAAGCTTACTTATATGTAATTCGCACATTTTGTGGAACACGATTTTAGAAAGAAAAAAACATGGAGGAAACTTACTATGGGTGGAAGAAGGAAGAAGATGCTGAGGTGAGCTATACAAATGTACTTGGAAACCACTTTTTCACTGTATACATTGAGGAGGGTTATTTTGAGTACATGAAAAAATACCTTACTTGTATGAAAAATTATCACACGCCTTGAGGTGTGACAAGTTCTACAAATCAAAATAGTAATTAGTATCGGATTTTCATTTTGTACAGGGCTCTCATTCTATAAAGTAAATATCTTATTATATCTATACTAATTTTTTAATGCAGTCTAATACATCAAAATAAATGGGGCTTTAATGTATATTCCACCCCACTCCAAAGCTGAAGTTCGTATTCAATTAGCCGCGCAAGTTTATTTTTTTTGGGATGGAATAATGGGATGATAGGATTGAGTGTGATTAAATGTGGAATATGGTTATTTAATAAGATGTCTTTTTTGTTTATCTCAAAGTATTAAAAGTACAACCTCTAAAAAAAGTATTAAAAGTTGGATAAAAATGTGTGATTATCTAATGCCTTGTTTACTTCATTTGATTATTTGAAATGATATCCAACAAAATTTGCAAAATGCCCCCTAATAATTTTTTTAATTATTATTTAATGGCAATATAAAACAGTACTTTTAAATATGTATACATGGAGGGTATAATAATAATTATCCAAAAGGCCCAATACCCTAAAAAAAAAGATGAAATAACCCAATCCCACTTCCTGAAATGGATTAACAATTACGTGAACAAAATGATGGCAATGGGGCGGGTCTGGTACGGGTCCGCTCGGATTCAATACTCGCCCCATTTAATTTTTGCCAGCCTCATAACCCGCGCCCCGCCCCTCCTGGACTCGTACCAGACCCGCCCCACTTAATTTTTGCCAGCCCCATAACTCGCCCCGCCCGTCTTGCCATGCAAAAAGTTATGCCCGTCCAGACCTAATTAATTTATACAAAGAATACATTAAATTAATATTTTTTAATAAATAATATCAGTTTAGATTTAAATATTTAATATAATTTTCAATCTAAAATGAATTGGATAAGACAAAAAATACGTTCATCTAAATTATTAAATTTCTTATCAACTAATTTTTTATTTTTGGTATTTTTATATACAGTTGGGTATATGCAAAATTATTTAGGATTGATTATATATATATATATATATATATATATAAATAAGATAATTTTTTATTTATAATATATTATATATTAATAAAATAAAAAAAAGAGGCGAGGTTGGATCGGGGCTGGGGCCGAGTCCAATTCCAATGGGGCGGGCCCGAGACAGGATCCGTACCCCGCCCCGGACCCGGCTGGGGCAGATTTTAGCTACCTCAAACCCGCCCCGAACCCGAAAAATAGCATCCCAGACCCGCCCCATATGGGGCGGGTTTTCCAAGTTCGAGTTGAAATTGCCAACCCTACGTGAACAATAGCTATGGGACGGGCCTCTTCAATAATACCAAGCTTGTTGGAAAACAATGAATAATAAATTAAAGAATTAATATAATTAATTTGATCAGTTTTAATTATAATAATGATTAGTTGCAATGTGCGATAAGCTTATGGCATGTGGATGATGGTTGATAACGCTCAATCATCACGTCGTCGTATTTAACCAATCGAATAAGTGTCAAATACTGAAATAATAGTGTGCCATTTGATTAAAATGATGTTTCTATTCTGGTGAAATGGCATGTCCTTTGAGAAAATTTATACGTCCATTCGAATAAAAGTCATAACCTTTTGCAAGCATATTTTTCGAATGGACATGCCTGTTCAATTGTTTCTTTCTAACTCTTGGCAATAGCAAGCATTTTAGTGTATTTATTTGAGATACTCCAAACTATCATTTTAACTCGTTGTCAAAATTTATAGTACTACTAATTTGATATTGCAAGATATTGTATCTTGGGAGAAGCAGTCATGTAGGGTAATAATTGTCTTAAAGATAAAAAGTCAAACTCTTGTCTCGACTTATTAAAACACAACTACCGCATATTTTTATTTTCACGACAGGACTTCGATTATTCAAAGTAAACTCGAGACTAGTCTAAATTATTGGTCCAATTCAGACTAATCCAACAAGATAAACATCCCCTAATAAGTATTTTATCTATTTGAATTTTTCATTCTAAAACTTGATTTTGATCTAAGTAGTAGAGTTTTCAAAAGAATCACCAACCACCCCAATATTTGTTAGTGTCGTGTGTAGAGGGGAAAAATCACATCAAATTGGACATGCTTACACATATGAAAGTTGAGTAGCTTGATTGACGGGCTACGCCCAAAATAATTTAGAAACTTTATCTTGACTTTTGCTTATCTAGCTACTTATGTATCTATCATCTTCTCATACCTTTGCTTTGCTTTTTTAGCTATGATTATTAGCCCATTTTTCCTCATGTTTGCTACTTACTTCTCATCAAAAGTTGGACTTTTGAGGGCTTTAGATGTAATCCAACTGGCAATGAAATTTCGTTAAGTTTGCGAGGTTGAGACTCTATAATTATGTAGTCATAGATTTAAATTTCATCAATTTGTTCTGCTTTTATGATACAAGTAATTAATATATTTTTTTGTAGTTGTTGGTTAGATATAGATATCTGATGTTGATTGTTACGGTTATTACTAATTCAGTCTTATGATGTAAATTGTAACAAACCCATTCAAAAAGTCTTTTAGATAAGGGAAAAATGTATAAGTCCAATCAGTATGTATTCGAAACAGCCAAAAATTCCATATTTACTTGTTGTACGAAAGGACTTTTATTAATAGAGTTCCAAAATTAATCTTAATAAAAAAAGAGAGATAAGAAGAAGAAGAAAGAAATAAAGAACGCTACTATGATCTCCATCATTGTCTTTTTATTATTTATTCACAGAAAATAATTATTTATCATGATTAAAATATTATTTTTATATTTATTTAAAAAGGTAGATTACATTGACATCCTCTAAAGTTAGGTTGAAGTACACAAAAAGTCCCTATTTTTTTACGAAATTATAGTTACAACCTTTGAAATTGTAGTTATAATTACAAGTACACCCCTATACAGCAGCAAAAGTTTACACAAATACCCTCTAAAGTTTTATTAATTACACTAACAACCCCTATACACTGGTAAAAATTTGCACAAAAATATCAATGAATGTCAATATAATTTATTCTATTTAAAAATAAAAATCACCCATTTTAGTATGTAGTCATAAATAATGATGTGGATCAAAAATTTTTTATATTATTTAATTTAATCATATAAAATAATATGCTTAGAACTTATTTAAATAATAATTTGATTTTCCTCAATTACTATGTCAAAAAAAAAAAAAGTATGATGTTGGAGAAGAAAATTGAAAGATAGGAGTTGTGGTGGAAGCAATCAGCTTTCCAGCTGGCAAAGGACCCCTCCCTTAAGAAATGGGTGGTTCAACCTAACCCATGAACCACATGGCCACGTCACTACCTCCAGGTTTCCTCTATATCCTATCATCCTTCCACTCACAATTGATGTTGCCATTTTTATTTATTTATAAATTGAAAATTCTATGTTTGGTTTCGTATTGTAAGCAAATTACAATGTATCTGTGCTCACAAAGATCGGTAAGAACAATTTTGGGTAGACGCTGATTATGGCATTTTTAATATTTAAATCGGTAATGTCAATAAAAATAAAGATTAAGGGGATTAAATATGATAGTAAAAGAAATGCATTTGGTATCTACGGACTGTCGATTGTGTATTTATAAAATAAGCAATTATACAATACAGTGTGTGCTATTTATTCAAGTGTGACCGAACGATCGTTGTGATCAGGTATATTATCGGGTCACATTCAAATCAGATTGGATTTGAATCGATTAGGGTGAGAAATACGAGAATTCTAAAAATATTTTGTCATTCAGGTGATACTTGGGGCAGTCTTAATTATTTTATAGCCTAGCATAATTGTAATCCTCACATCATGATCATATACAGAGAGAGAGAGAGATAAATTATAATGGGCTCTTTTAAAATTTATTATTTAATTTACGAATATCCCTTTATTGTTTGAAAATTTACAAATATCTCTTGTGACAGTCTATTCTAAGGTATTATTTGTTAGGATATTTGTAATTTCAAAAAAATATTCATAAAACAACGGATCAATATTTATAATTAACGCAAACTTTGTGGGGCCTTGCAATTTCCCATATATATATATATATATTATAGAGAGAAGAGAGAGAGAGAGAGAGAGTATTGTGTTTTTATTTTATTTTTTAAGTTATTGGGTATTTAAGGTTAGACATTACATCCTATAGTTTGATTTTTATATTTGTATTTGAACAACTGTAATTTATTTATTTTTATAAGCATGTTATTAGTTGGTTATTTTTATAATTTTGTAGATGCTCAGTTGGAACTTGGAATACAAAATTCAGTGTGAGGATAATGTTATAAATTTGTGTAATTAGTCAGATTTTGACTGTGTGAAAATAAATAAAAAATAGTTACAAGATACAAGATTTCTCTTGTTAGGAGAACTCTCCTTTAAAATCAATTTTTGTCACAATTATTTTTACTGAATTACAATATAAGGTCACTCGTCAATTATTTATAATATCTATAAAGTATTATAAAATTATAATTTCATCACTGGATCTGAATGTAATATTGGGTCAGACTCCACACTCCACAGATAAATGAAGAAAATAAAGTCAAAGTGGCAGTATTTGTTTGTGTTTATCATTTTGTACAAGTTTTCTAGTAAACTGAAAATATGCTTGAGTTAGTTAATAAAATTGTATTTTATATTGGACTATTATGTCAAACTAGTATATTTTTAACAAGAATACGTATAAATAAATATATTTTCACATTAATTATTGCTACACATTGTCAACAAGGTATCTAATAATTAAAATAGATGCAGGGGTATATATATTCAAACAATAATAATATTTTTTATTAATTAAATAAAAATAATAAATATGTTATTGGTATTAATTTATGTGCTGGAATTCAATAACAAATTGGAATATTTTTTCAATTTTGTAGTCCAAGAAAAAGGTATAGTTTATAGTTGAGAGTCATTAAAGGTTTCAAGTGGTAGGGAGAAAATGTCTATTTGTCCTGTATATGCAAAAGGATATAGTATGTGGACATTGAATTTTAGGGATCAAAAATAGAAGAAAAATTATGATACCTACATACATTATATATATATATATATATATATTGATTTCAATTTTTTAAATTTAAAAGGTTCAAATATATTAAAATAAAAAATTAACGTGGTAATATCGATGAATCTCGATTATCAATAATGATAACATTTCAACAGATAAATTATCTGTATTTGATATTAATTTATTAGTAAGCAATATATAGTTGTTATTGGAATAGACAAATAATTGTTGTTATGACGAAAACTCATAACATGGTATTTTAAAGTGATTTTGGGTGATTGCTACTCTAAATGAATGGGATAAGCCTCGATTATTCAAGATATAATCCTACAAGATACACCACTGTTAGAACCCACTAGCAAGGCTCTTCTCTTGTTATAAATTTTTTCACAATTATACGATTTTACGTGACTCGCGTACACCAAAATGGTCCAATGGTCATGATAACCCGTACATTTTAGGGTTTACATTGCACGAAGATGGGGCGTAAAAATCTTTAATTAATAAAATAAATTCAGAATTTATCTGAGAATCATAATTATTCTGTGGGAAGATTGTGAGCGAACATTCATAAGATATTCCCACATCAATTTCTAATAAAATTTAATTTTGTGTGTTTTCTTAAATGCAAATTATTATTTTAGTTATAATTCTAATGTTTATGTTCTTTTTTTCGTTGGTAGCATAAAATAAAGATATTCTCTGAGGATGTGTGTTTATTGTATATGGGCTTGAATTTGATTTTTTTTTTTAAAAAAACTTTTTAAACAATTATATTATAATTTTATTATGTGTGGTACTATACTTTTCTATAATATTTGTATACATATTTAAATAACTTTAATTCAACTTAGAGTTCAAGTTATGGGTACAACCCTTCTATTTAATCATCATTTATAAAAACTTTCATAAACAAACAATCTTTTGGAAATTATAGATTTGGTCAGTTATAAATTAATTGCGTGTGATTCGTGCAGGATTTAAAGAGAGTGATGATCACATAGCAATTTATAATTATATTCATTATGTGATTGGTTCGATCTGATCAAGCTTAGTTTGAACAAACGTACCAGGATATTCTTTTTTCTTGTATGGCTATGCTTTTACTGGCAAATTAAACTGTAACTAGACAGACTTAAATTACTGTCAGTATTATATTATTTCGAAGTTTATTAATTCCTAATTTTCTTTGAAATTTAATTTTTATAAAAATCAAAATTAAATGTTTGTCGACTTCAACAAAAATATAATTTATTTATTTAATATTCATATTTATTTGGATGCAAAAATTATTTTTATCATGCCACAATAAAAAGGGAAAAAAGCATTTTTGCATGAAAGAGGGGGGGGGGGGGGGGAGGAATAATGGTAGGTGATGCAGGGTCTGATGTAATTGGTGTCCTATTGTGTAATGCGTTATCCGTTATAGTTCTGTATAAGTCTTATAATTTTGTTCTAAAAAGGCACTTAGCTAGAAATAGGAGATTTTATGATTTATAGATCAATAGAACTACTCGTTTGCAACCAACAACACATATAGTAGGTGATGCAATGTGCAATGTGATCATTGTCCCGTTTGGTTATGTATTATCCACTCTAACTTCATATGAGCCTCTCACGATTTTTATATTTTGATTGGTATGTAGGAATGCAATGAGTATTCCAAGTGAGTCTATTTTTATATCTTTGATTGGTATGCTCTAAGTTTCAGAATACCCATTCCTATTAAAATTCTTATTCCCTTATATAAGGGATTAGTTATTTCATCCCCAAACATGGTATTAACAATTCCTAACATGTTGAGAATCAAATCTCTATCTCTCTCTCATTAGTTAATATTTATTTTAATTATTATTAAATTTAAGTACTTTCTGTATTGAATATTGGGAAATAATTATGTATGTATGGTAAAAAAGAAAAAATGATAACTTTGATATTTAATTATTTTTATTAATCTAAATTTTTTTAACTGAGTACTGAATAAATAATGATAAATGCACTGATTAAATACATGAGTCCATTTAATTGTTGAATTAGTTTTTTTTTTATTTTGATATAAAAATATTATCTATATGTTTAATGACTCAATAAATTATTTATTATGTAAATAAATAAGTTACATAAATATATATTTTCAATAATATATGAGACATTTTATAAGTTACTAGATATCGTCGCACGCGGTTCCTGCGAGCATATAAAAAGAAATTTGATGTGAGATGATAAGAAAAAAGAGTTTTTTAAAAAAATAAAATTAAATATAAATTATAATAAATATGGAGAAGTAAGGAGAAAGATAAATGTGGGATAGTGGGTGGTTATGAGGAAAAAATTAATTATAAAAATTATTAAAAAATATTAAAATTACTAATTTGACCAAATAATTTTAAAGAGAAAAAATAAAATAAAGGGTAAATTGGGCAATCCAAAGTTGGTACGCTCGAAGAATTCTCTTTTTATAATAGTATAGATATAATAATAGTATAGATTTATAACCATCTGTAAGCAATTTTAAAAATACTATTATTATGCCATTAAATTTCTACTTTTCAATAAAATATGAATAAATAATTCTTTTAGAAATTAACTAAAACTAAAATTTGTCATCAAAATAATGTTATTTTATTACTAATAATTATTTTCTAATTTCAATTATGTGAATGGAATCAACTAAGGAATGAATTATATTACCTTTGAATTTTTTATTTTGTTTAAAGGATTATCTTCTAATTTATTGAATATACGAATGATATAAATGTTATTCAATACAATTCCTTTTCCTTTTATTATATTCCTCAATTCATTTTATTCTCACTTAATTCTATTTTTACATACCAATCATGCCCTCAAACTATTCGTTTGCAACTGATATAGAATGTGTGACGGTATCAGTAAGTGTGCCCATCAAACTCATGCCTTTGGTATTGAAAATAGTTTGCTTTAAAAATTAAGAAATTATAAGGATATATATAAGGGATAATTACACTTTTCTTTTCTGAAATTTAGTGTAATTACACATGGATTCCCCGTGGTTTGAGAAATTACATCTAACACTTCTTAGGTTTATTTTCATCTAACAAATAAATTCATCCATTAGTTAAAATTCATCGAATTTGCTGAAATTAACAAAAACCTATACCAAAAAAAAATTCTATATTTACCCTCAATTCACTTATTATCGACTCATAGCAGGTCAAATAAATTTTTTTATGATCAAATTACCCTCATACGTCTTCAGCGTTAATGCATATGGGGAGATTTATGTTCATCGTTATAAAGATAACTTAGTCCAAAAAATATTATTTGACCTAAAATAATTCAGTTTTAAGCCAATCAAGGTAAATATTAATTTTCAATTTTGACTAATATGGAAACTTAACTGTTAGACAGAGCAAACTTTCAGAGTGTTAAATATAATTTTTCAAACTGTAAAGGGTCTAAGTGTAATTACACAAAATCTCAGGAGACGAGAGTGTAATTATCCCTATATATATAAAGAAACTGGGAGATAATTATTGTATCAAAGATAATTAATAGAGGAAAGTGAGATTATTTAATAAAATAATCTAAAAAGTCAATAAACCCACAAAATTAAATTAAGGGATAATTATCTGTAGATGAGCTGTGATTGGTGTGAGTCAGAGGGTGAAGAGAACATAATCATACGACATTCTATCTGAATTAATGAAACACGCTTATTTTAAGCGTGTTGACGAGTCTTTTAATTAAAAACGATTCCTTGCGTTAATTCGAGATTTGCTGGTACCAATGCTAAACCTTTGTGCTCTGTTTGGTGTTTGTAATTCTAAAGGTGTATTTTACTTTATTTTTGGGAGACAGAATGCCTTTTGGTATGTCTGGTCTTATATTTCGGAACAGGATAAATTGCATTTACAGTCCTTCAAATTAAGACTAATTATACACGTATCGTATATGTTCCTCGTAAAATAACATGTAGACACTCTGAAGGTTATTTGTGCAACGTATCTTAAATGGTATCTGTGTATAATTTTACTGTCGAATAATGAATGTACTTGTAATTATAACTAAACTTCAAGAAATGTCCTTTCAAGGGTGTGTTTGGCTTATTGGATTTGGATTGGAGGAAATGATTTGAAAAAATTATTTTAAATTATTTAATTCGAAAAGAATTTAAAATTTGTTAATTTTCAACAAGCATATTTCCAAATTAGAATCCAAGAATTTGAAATTTTAACATTTAGAAGCATCCAAACAATTCTAATGGTTTGTCATTAAGGATTTTAAATCCTTAAAATCTAAACGCAGCCTTAATTCTGCAAATGACATGGGATGTTTGCATAATTAATTAAACCTAGGAAATATCAATATAATTTACACTTTGAAATAATATAACATAAAAAAAAAGTTAAAATACATGAACTATCATTTTTTTTTTTTGTTATAAAAACATAGGCAAATATTTGTGATATTTTAACGACATAATATAATCATAAAACTACATAAAATTTTCAATTTAACAACATTTTACCCTCCTGTAAAAACACTAAAGGAAAAAAATCCCTCCGAACAAAAAATCGAAGACGATGCCATTCCCTAAACTTTAACAAAAAAACTTACCATCTCCCATATTAGAAGTTCACTTGCTCGTCTTTTAAAATTTTCGAGAAGTTTACCTTTTTTTTTATCTCTTAATATTTTTCACATGGAAATGATTTATTGCGTTTAACCCTTAATTCTTCTTTTTGAGCTTCGTACGTCGCAGACACACAAAACAACACATGAAACAACATATTGGACGGTCGAATGTTTTTTCATTGTTTCAATATTTAGATTATAAACTCCACTAAAAAAATAAAGAAAAGAAAAAAGATTGGATTTAATTAATTTAGGTAGATGATTATATTTTAATGCAGTTGGGGATTTGATGTAATTTGTTGGGGAGGGGTTCATCACACATTGTAATTAGTGATACCATCAATCTAAATCCAAATAAAACAAGGTATCTTGTCTTGTGGATGGCTACAAAACATAGAATCTCAATTAATTCTATTTGTGTGCTTCATTGCAACATATTACCAACCAATCAACCTTAATTATTACTTTTCAATATCTACTAAAGTTTTGTAATGGAATAAATATTCTCATTCTTGATTTGGTGGTGTTGGATCAACACTTTGATTTGGTTTATTCATTTATATATTCATGAGAAGAAAAACGCAATTTATCCTCCTGTGATACGAGAAATGAGTAAAAAAAAATCTTATGTGAAAAATAAAATAACAAACTATTCCCTGTATTTCAGAAAAAGAAGTAAATTACCCCCTATCTAAACCATTGATAGGTGGGTATTTTGTTTTATTTTTTTAAACAAAGAGAGAAATGACTATTTTTTTACAGGGGGGATTTGCTCATTTTACATATCACAAATGGATAAATTGCATTTAACCCTATATTATATATGGTTATTGTGTCGTGCAGTATTTGCATTCGTACAATTTAGATGCGGGATGAGAGATGAACATGGAATGAAGGTTCGCAGATAACATGAAAATAGATTAGCTGTTAAAAGATGAGGTGGGCCATTTAGAAGAAGGAAGTGATTATATTACAAATACTAGTTGTTACGACAAGTCGTCCCTATTTGTATATAATAAATATTTTTTTATAATTTTAAAATATATTATAAATAAAAATAAAATATATAAATCAACACATGTATCTCTCACAAGAGAGGGAGAATGAGGGAGGGAGAGAGGAGAGAGGGAGAGAGAGAATAATAAAAAAAATTGGTGTTGAGGTGTCACAAAACGTTGTTTACAAGTGAGAAAAGGTACTTTTTTATATTAACTAGACTCCGTGGCACGCATTACAGCGCGCGTAATTTTACTAATATTTTATATTATTGAAATTCATAAATTGTTCATATATATTAAAGTTTGTTATTACTATGCAACCTCACATACAAAATTGGTGATAACATCTTTTAATGCATTGGTTGTTAATACATTACACATATTTTATTATAATTAAATTAAAATTAAAACTTTGTACAAGATATAATTATATCAGTAGCGATGATTATATTTACATGCAAAATTAATACTAATTTGTTGTTTTTAATTTAATCAATAAAAAATAAAACTAAAGTGTGTAAATTAAATTTGTAAATGTCGTAATTTCATAGAATTAATTTTCTTGAGTGAGGTAATTGAGTAGTTAATTCAATATGAGTTGGGAAGTTAAATATGTTCTATCAATATAAGGGCATATTTCACATTTAAATTTTTTGGTGTAGTGGTATGAGAACTACCACTTTGAGTCTATAAATTCTCTTTCTCTTTATAATAGTATAGATATAGATTTAAGAATATAATTGGTGCTTTAAAAATTGGTATTGCGGCGTCAAACTGATATTTTTTCAGTGGAAAATTGATTTTTTGAAAAATGACAACAAAAAAAAAATGATAAATTGAAATGAACTATCCTGATGTTTGACATATTTTGAATATTTCCTTACTATTTGCAAAATTATAAATACTTTTGAGGTTTGATGAAATTATATAATTCTTATACAGAGGTTTGAAATTGTCTAATTTGTCCTTACCGTAGTTTTTTTTCTTTTTTTTAAAAACAAATAAAAAATTGTAAACAAATTGGACGAACTGTATGGAAAAATTTTAAAAATTATAAAAAATATGTCCAATATGCATAAAAAGAAACTCATAACTTTTTTAAAAGTATGTGAAATTATAATTTATAGTTCATAATGACATTTTGATCAATTTATTACAAAAAATGAATGAAAATTTAACAAAATTAATAAATTGAGCTAGTTAGTGAAGGACCGTTAAAATCATGAATATTAATAAATTTTTAAAAAATAAGGAGTATTTATAATTATATAAAAAAAAGGGACGTCGTTGTAATTTATCTTAAAAAATATAAAACTTTAGGACAATAACTAAAAGGGATAATTACGTTGACCTCCACTGTTATTATGGAAATTTACAAATCTCCCCCTCTTACTATGAAAATTACATAAATCTGCCTTGTTGGTTTGTTACCATTACAAATTGGCCCCTCCATTAGTCAAACTAACGATCAATGCTAATTTAAATTCAACTATTTATTTAATCTTTCTATTTTGACCTTGGTTGGGATTTTTATAAATTTTGTTGAAAAAAAATACCCTTGATAGTGAATTTATTTGTGAGCCTTTAAAATTTGAAAATCAGTTACGACCACCGACGGATCTCTCACTGTGACTTTTGTGGAAGGGGGAATGGTTCTTATGATATGAAAGGGAAGTTTGATGGAGAAGGAAGGCGAGGGTTTTTTGCTAGGTTTGATTATAAATATAAAAAGATTATATAAATATTGGGACTAGAATCAGTATTGATCGTTAGTTTGAATATTCGAGGGCCAATTTGTAATGGTAATAAACAAATAAGATATGTTTATATACTTTTCATAGTAAGAGGAGGGATTTGTATATTCCATAATAACAGGGGAGGTCAACGTAATTATCCCTAACTAAAATTACTATAAATAAATGTCAATCGGAATCGAAGGGCTTTTGCCCCAAAATCCGTCTCTCTCTCTCCGCGTCTTCTCTGTCTAGATTTTCCTCTTCCAATCAAATTACACAAAAAAGACAAAAACTCCTCAATTTCTCTCTCTAGGGTTTGCAACTTTTGAGCTATCTCGATCTGCTTCAGTTACCTCCATCAATGTCTGGGCTGTAAGTCCTCGCGTTTCTTTCTTGCTGCTTTTGAAGATGTTCTATCAATGCACTTTTTTAAGCATTTTTTCTTGGTCCGTCAATGAATGTGCGCAAATGTATCCAATTTTCGTATTTAATGCGGGAAAGATGTTCTCTTGTGTTTGATTCGTTGGAAGTTTTGAGAGTTGAAGGATACAATTAGGTCTTGTGTTTAATGTGCTGTTTTTTTTTTTTTTTTAATCTTAGTTATGGGTTGTGGAAGAAGCTGAATACATTTTATTCTAGTTCTGGCCAATTTGAACGTAGTTTTCTTCTTTTACTTCTGTTGGGGAGATAGATAAGTTCCAGGCGGAGTTACCCTTTTGGGTAAAAACGTTGGGTCTTTTAGATCAAGTCTTTTGAATCGTGTCAATAAGGTGTGCTGAATTTGTACTAATATAGCATTTTTTGGGGATCAGAGCTTGGAGATGAGAATTTTGGAAATGCTGAAACAAAGAGTACTAAAATGAGCCAGACAGAGGTGTCCAATATGAAGCAGAAACAACAGCCCGTTCCACTTGGGACTTTGATTGGTCGCGAGTTGAGAAATGAGAAGTTGGAGAAGCCCACAGTGAAGTACGGGCAAGCTGCTCTGGCTAAGAAAGGAGAGGACTATTTTTTGATCAAGCTCGACAGCCAAAGGGTTCCGGGCAATCCATCTACATCGTTTTCAGTTTTTGCGGTATATCTAACACTTATTATCAATTAACTGAAGTTGATGTCTGATTTGAAATATCCGCGTTGACATACTTACCTGGTTTATTGGCAGATTTTTGATGGGCATAATGGTATATCAGCTGCCATATTTGCTAAAGAGAATTTGCTGAATAATGTCTTGAGTGCTATTCCTCAAACACTTGGTCGGGAAGAGTGGCTTCAAGCCCTTCCTAGGGCATTAGTAGCCGGGTTTGTGAAAACTGACATAGAGTTTCAGCAGCGAGGTATGTTTGATATTTGGTTACCATAATTTTTTTCCCTTTACGGGCTGATTGACCTTTCGTTCCGCGTCATCTTATTTTGGCTGTTTGCTATGAATGACAGGTGAGACATCTGGAACAACAGTAACATTTGTTGTGATTGATGGTTGGACTGTGACTGTTGCATCTGTTGGAGATTCTCGGTGCATATTGGACACGCAAGGAGGGGTTGTTTCTCTGTTGACAGTTGACCATCGGCTAGAAGAGAATGTTGAAGAACGCGAGCGTGTAACTGCAAGTGGTGGTGAAGTGGGAAGACTCAATGTTTTCGGGGGTAGTGAGGTCATTTTGATTACTCTCCTCTTATTTACTTTTCTTGCTCTTTGTTCAAACTCCAAGTACTTATTACTCAGAGATTTGTCGACTTATTTTGGTTGATTTGTGGTTTCTAGGTTGGTCCATTACGTTGCTGGCCTGGTGGATTATGTCTTTCAAGGTCCATTGGCGATACAGATGTTGGGGAGTTTATTGTGCCAATTCCTCATGTTAAGCAAGTCAAGGTTTTTAACCTGTCATCCTAAAAGATGATTAAATATATTAGGTTATCGCAATATATAGTTACCACTAATAAAGTATTTCTGGATTTCAGCTCTCAAATGCTGGTGGAAGGCTTATAATTGCCTCTGACGGAATATGGGATGCTTTGTCATCTGATGTTGCTGCTCAGTCTTGCCGAGGTTTACCTGCAGAACTTGCTGCCAAGTTGGTTGTGAAGGTACCTTATCATATAAGAACTCGTTTTTTTGCAAATTGATCTCACACATGCTCTGATTTTACAAGATTATGATAATTCTAACCTGTTTTAATTGCAGGAGGCTCTTAGGTCACGAGGACTGAAGGATGATACAACCTGCTTGGTTGTTGATATTATTCCTTATGACCATCCTATTTTGCCTCCAACACCCAAAAAGAAGCAAAATTTGCTCAGTTCACTTATATTTGGGAAGCGATATCAAAATGCGAAAGGAGCTAATAGGCTATCTGCTGTTGGAGTTGTAGAGGAATTATTCGAGGAGGGTTCTGCAATGCTTGCTGAAAGGTGTGTTTGCATTCTTTGGCATAATTATCTCCTTCCGATTCTCTGTCAGCATGTATTGATTTGAAAATTCGAGGTCTGTTACCAGCATACAAATATATAAGTTCTTCAGTTTCAACTTTCTATTTTCCCAACATCTGGATTCGGAATCTTTACATGCCCCTCATGATTGTGTTTCAATTTATGACAAGTTCATTATTATTTGTTATGTTTCTTGCGTGCTACAACTGGTGGAGCGTAAATTCTTTTTTGTTTGTTTATGTTTAAACAAAATGCTTATCATCTTCTCTGACATCTTAGCAGTACTATATATTTTTTATCCTACCAACATATATCTGAAAATAGTTTATCACATGATCACCATTATAGAGACCATGAGATGTTATTGTATCAAACTTGTTAATATACATAATACTAATCCTTTTCGTTTTGATACTGAATGTTAACTGTTGATTTTTAAGTATGTAATTGGATATTTATTGATTCATAGTTCCTTCGAGATGTTATCTTTCATATCAATATGTAGTTTTAGGTGTTCTTTTCTCTTATGTTGTGGCCATGTTTTGTTTGTTAGAAACATGCAGTGGATAGTAGTAGGATCATTATCAATGTCTATTTTGCTGACAGAGCAAGAGAAAATGTGATAAATGTGTGAGCAAAGAAAATCTTACAGAGTGAAGAAAATTTGTAAACATGTTTGACTTTTGAATTTCTTCTAGTCCACGTCACCTTTCATTTATAGTTCTTGTTTCTATTCTGGCGACTAAAATTGGAATATTTGCTAAAGTTATTTTTAGATTGTTGTTAAAACTAGCCAAAGCTTCGGTGAAAATTACTGAGTATATCTGGAATTTTTATTCATTTAGGATATAATATGGATATAAATGCTTTGCAATTATGCTTATTCTCTGGTAGATCTTGGCGCCTGTGGGCATTTTGTGCTTTTAACTTCACTCTCTTGCTGTTTATGTCTTACAGTATTTCAAATCACCAGTATTTCAAGGCTTTCTCTGACCTTGAAGTCCAACTATTCGTGCTTGGAGAAAGTTGAATCACATGAAAACTTTTTGCTATGTTCTTAACAAAATGTGCGGTTTTGTCGGGTTTAGTTCTTAATTTGATCTCTTTCCATCTCAAGGCAGTTCTTTAATAATTTCACAAGGCTGCTCATTAAGCATTTCAATGCCATGGATTTTGCCCATGAAGGAATGAAAGGAAAAGATGAAGAGATTCTTCAATCTCCAAAAAATTTTGGAGTATTTAACACACTGAAGTATAGGTAACTGAGTGACAGGGAAAATGAGGGAAGCATCTTGCTGAAAAATCTTTTGGCAATTTTAATCTATCATTGCCTCTTGGACAAGATAGGAGTGCTCATAAAGCCTACATGATAGTAGTGTGTCGAAGCAAACAAATCTATGTAATATTTATCCACTCCCAACTGACAATCATCTCCTTTGCTGTACAGAATTAGGAAAAACGTAAAGCACTTGAATATGGATAAATGTAAGTGCTTAAGTTTGACTAAAATAAAGCTAAGCTTAGTCTCTTTAATTTCTACTTCTCAAAAACATCGTGTTGCATCTTAGAATGATGAAGCTTAAAAAATGATCTCAAGTTACCCAGTTGATAGTGACATTATGACCTAACTGGCAGGTGACCTAATTTCAAGAATATAGTTACTAAATGGTTGTTCAGGTTGTGGCATATGTTGATTTAAGTGCTAGCCTGAGAAAGTAAAGCAGAAATGTTGCTAAAGCTTCTAAGAAACTAGTGATGAAAGTTTTATGTATTTCTGTTTTTAGCAGTTGTATAACTAACTTGAGGTTTTCTTATCTTGACTATTTTTGTGGTTTATGCTGCTGTTCTAGATCCACAAAATGGATCATAGTGCTTCTTGCCAACTGAAACAAAAAGAAAGCTTTAATCCACTCTAAACTACATGCAGGCTGGGCAAGGACTTCCCTCTGGACTCAAACTCCGGGCTCTTTAGATGTGCTATTTGTCAAGTGGATCAGCCACCTAGCGACGGTTTGTCAGTTAACTCAGGCCCATTTTTCTCTCCTTCGTCAAAGCCATGGGAAGGTCCTTTCCTCTGCGCAAGTTGTCGTAGAAAGAAAGATGCCATGGAAGGGAAAAAGCCAAGTAGACCTACGGTGACTGCATGATCCGGTAACTAGTAAATATCAATATATATTCTTTATTTGGCAGTGTGAGCATATGCTTTGTTTTCCATCTGTAGTAATCGTTAGATGTGTGTAAGAAGCTATTCGGTAGATATTTCTAGGGAGCAATCTTTTTTGTTGTGGTTCCTGTCTGCGCTCGGCCGTATTTACTGATGTTTGACCCAACAGACCTGCTAATACATATGAGGGTGTGATAATCTGATTTGCTAACAGCTTGAGTATATGTAATTAAAGAAATGATGATTGCAAATGATGTGTATTGACATCAATTTGATTGCTATGGCTTGCATGTTATGATAATTTGTTCTGCCATTGATCCCCTAAATTCGATCGACGAGTACCTCCACTTATTGTTTATGCTTTCTCATATACAAGCTGCTGACATTGGAGAACATGGTGCACATTTATCGTTTATGCTTTCTCATGTACAAGCTGCTGCCATTGGAGAACATGTTTGTGCACCGATTATGACATAATTGATTTAGATGCGAAGCAGCGTAGAATTAAACCTGAAAAAGAATATTTATTTATTATAAAAGTAAAAGGGACATATAACTATTTATCTTTTATTCAATTGGTTTGTGTGGTTTTGGGGGTTCCTCACTTCTTTTTGAAGCAATAATCTAAACTTGTACTTTTCTTTATGTTCAAAATCTTAGATTTTAGCAAGGAAGAAAATGTAATGAAAGTATTCTTCTGTACTTGAGATATTGAAGAGAAATGTCATTTTTGTTATAATTATTGATGAGAAATTGCATTTTCATCGTAATCTGTTGCACTTGAAAAGGTAAATATTTGAACTGGTGATTTGTTCCTTTGCTGAATCAAGTGCTCTTCAGAAATATATCTCATATTGCAAGACGGGCTTTCTTTGTTTTTCATTTGCTGTATGTCTGAAACATAGCCTAAAATATTTAAATATGTTTTTACAAAAGCATATTTAAATACTAAATATGTTTTTATGCATCTTATATTAAAAATGCTGCACTTATCCTTAATTCATCTTTGAGATAATTACACTTTTCTTCCCTGAGGTTAGGTATAGTTATACGTAGATTTCCTATAATTTGGAAAATTGCATTTAACACTTTTGAAGTTTACTTTCATCTAACAAACAAGACTTTTCGTAAGTCAAAATTTACCGAATTTGATGATATTAAAAATAATGGGAAAAAGAACAAATATTTACCTTCGATTGATTTATTATCGGTCAAATAAAATTTTTTACAATCAAATTATTCTTGTATATCTGCATGCGTTAATGCATGTGAGAAGTATATCTTCATCGTTTAAGGATATTTAGCTAATAAGTCATATCAATTTCAATTTAAATATTTTGTTAATATTGACAAATTTAGTGAATTTTTACTAATAAAATGACTTATTTGTTAGACATACAGATGCTAGATGTAATCTTTCAGGAGGTTTACGTGTAATTACATCAAATCTCAGAAAATGAGAATGTAATTATCCCTATGTCTTTATGTTAATACAATATGCAAAGACCAAATATATTGAATTTCACAACTGTCTCTATCTTTTTCTCTTTAATTTTTTAAAACATAATAAAAAAAAGGGATAATTACATTTACACCCCCTCACCTATTATCATTTTACACAAACCATCCCTGTCTTTTCAAAAATTACAAAAACCACCCATAACAGCCTTTAAAACCCCAAAATGCCCCTGTTGACTTGGTCAAACTTTAATTTAATTTTTCAATGACAGAAATGCCCTTAGGGTGTTTTGTAATTATCAAAAGGTAGAGGGGGTGTCAAAGTAATATTTATGGGAATGAATAATATGACCCCATATATATTTTTTTATTATTATATTAAATTTAATTTTTTTTTAATTATTTTATTATTTTTTTTATTGAATCTATATAAATTTATACCTCTTAATAATTAAAATATTAAATTATTTAATTAATATATTAATAAAAACTAGTTACTAGTTTATAAATTCAAATTAAAAATTATCACGTTTGTATAAATTATTTTAAATTCTTAATATTAAAATATTTATTTTTTATTTTTATTTATAGCTAAATTTTATTAAAATTAATAAATTATACATACATGTATATACATTTATATAATATAAATATACAAATATGTATACAATTGAACATATTCATATGTATATATTTACATTTATAATAATTTAAAATATTTTTAATAAATAAATTGTTTATTTTACTAATTCTACTATAATTTATTAATTTTAATCAAAATTTAATTATAAATAAAAATAGAGAATAAATAATTTTTAATTTTAAGAATTCAAATTAATTTATACAAGGTTTATATTTTTTTATTTGAATTTATAAGCTAGTAACTAATTTTTATTAATATATTAATTAAATAATTTAATATTTTAATTATTAAGAGGTGTAAATTTATATATATTCAATAAAAAAAGTTAATAAAATAATTTAAATTTTAATTAAAAATTAGTATAAATAATAATAAAAAAATATACGGTGTCATATTATTCAATTTTCTAAATATTACTTTGACACCCCCTCTACCTTTTGATAATTACAAAACACCCCTAAGGGCATTTCTGTCATTGAAAAATTAAATTAAAGTTTGACCAAGTCAACAGGGGCATTTTGGGGTTTTAAAGGCTGTTAGGGGTGATTTCTATAATTTTTGAAAAGGCAGGGGTGGTTTGTGTAAAATGACAATAGGTGAGGGGGTGTAAATGTAATTATCCCTAAAAAAAATAGGATCAAACAAAACCTATCCATAATCTGCGTTCTAACGCACTCTATTCATTACAGAAGATGCTTTAGAAGCTATGCACTTAAAGATTGCAACCTCAAACTTGGACATTTTAAACTCGCCTTGGATGTTTCTTATAAGATTATACATTTCTTTTCATGGGAGAACTTAACTTAAAAATCAATAACATCATAATATAAATTGGGCACCTTAGGAGTTTCATCACATCCATGAATAATTAATAATAATAATAATAATAATAATAATAATAATAATAATAATAATAATCCGTTCAATTTTAACAAACTTTGGCCCTTCAATCCTTGCCTTAAGTTTGAGTGGCCTTCTCGTAATTTGGGAGTAATCAGAGTTTGGGCGTTAAACATACCAGAAAAATTGATACTCCTTTTAAGTAATGGGTTGTCTAAACAATCAAATTGTAACTGTGTAACCAAATTTAAGCGATGCCACTTCCAAAAGCAGTAGTAAAGAAAGGATCACAAATTTTTAACAGCCAAATTGGCATCATCACATATATCATCATTATTAGTGCAATTTCAAGGGCAGCCCTTTCGCTTTCTCACTTCTTTTCTCATACGTATGTTGTATGATGCTTCCCAAAACAAAAGAGCAAGACGCTATAGAAATTGGTACCTGAATTTCCATCTTTGTTTTCTTCTTACCACAAATATGTGAGCTTCTTTCCTTTCTCTTTTCGGGGTGCAGGGTGGGATGGTTCTACGGACACAATTCAGTCCGGCATTGTGTGCCGTACAGGAACTGAAGGAACCAAATGAGAAATAGGACTACATTTCATCCATCAAAATCAACAGCAACAAGGTGGTGGAAGTATAGAGCCAGCAGTAGCATTCAAAAACCACTCTCACAATTTGAGAGGCTTCAGTCCAAGAGATGCCCTGAGCCTATTTTGTTCTGCAATCTCAGGATCCGGATGATCTGTTCCATCATCTTTATTTGCCTTCTCTTTCTTCTTTCTCGGCTCGGCTCGCGCATCCTCAGGCCTCCCCCCACGCCTTTTAGGACTAGCACTGCTACGAGGCCTTTTGCGACGGTCATCACCATCCCGGTCCTTGCGATCTCTACTTCTACTTCGGCTCCTTGAATGGCTTCTCCTCCTCCCACGCTCCCTATCTCGTCTTTCTCGTTCCCTGCCTTCCCTTTCTCTCTCCCTCTCCCTATCTCTTTCGCGACCATAATCTTTTTCATCTCTTGGGCGATGCCTATCTCTGTCTCTTTCTCTATCTCTTTCTCCATCTCTATCACGACCTCTTCCACGATCTCTATCATAAACTTTGTCATAATCACGGTCTCGGTCATAATCTCGATCCCTGTAAGAGTACATAAATGGTCAGCTGAAGTCAAAACCCACAGAATCCAACTAGCGGAAATCCTTTTTTCATTTTGGTGAGAGATGGGGTGCAAGAGTATAGTTATTTTGCAAATTAGGAATTGAAATTCTTGGTGTCTGGGGTAAAGGAATGAATAGCAGTGGCAGCAATAGATACAACAGAACCAGGTACATGGTACGTTTTTTAACTGACAATCATTTAATATATATATATATATATATATATATATATATATATTACAATGCTGGCATTCACAGAATTTAATACAGGTTTCACACCCACAAGCGCTTGAACTATATTCCAAAAATGAACAATGAAGTACCGCTTGGCAAAATAAGGAAGCAACTAACTGTATTAGATGTTTGACATTGATACCAAACTCCGATTAATTGAAGTCACAGCATAAAAAGATGGTAATAAACAGTACATCAAGCCAAAGATGGAACCAACGCATTCAGAAAATACAACTATTTCAAAGAGCATTATTGTTTGATCCATCATACTTCTCAGCTGCACACTGCCAGTGCAGAGAAACCTGGCAGGACCAGAAATATCTTATTGTAGGAAGCAGTTAGGAGCCACATAGGCTTGAAATGCCATGGTGGTTGGACAATCATCATACAAATGCAGTATGTGCCAATTGTGTATATAATTGGTAAAAGTAACAGCTTCCAACTACTTATCATTTGGACAGAAAACACCAAAAAGGTGGAATCCTTTCTCCCCGCACCACACTAGTAGAATATGAATTGCAAGTACCATAAAACCCAAGTTAACAACGAAGTTCTCATACTTGAAACATAGACTACTTTTCCAGCATTGGGTGTCGGGGCATAATCTAATCATGGTTACCTTGTCTAAATAAAGAATTGGAAAGCTGACATTACATACGAGTAAGTATCATAGATAAGAAAACTATTCAGTGTCCAATAAGCATCACAATTAGTAGAGAAAATTGTATTTTTAGTACCATAACTTAGGATACTTTGCAATATCGATACCATATTTCCAAAATAGCCTGAAATGGTACGCAAAAATAAGCTCCATCTGTATTTTGATACAGCAATTAACGGAAAGGTGCATGTTGCCGTTAAGTCATGCAGCAAGGCGGGCAAAAAACGAGAAAATTGCATTTTGGTATCATAATTTAGGGTACCTTGCAATATAGGTACCACCATTTAGGCTACTCGCAATATTGGTATCATATTCTCCAATTTCATTAAAGATTGTGTGTGACCATTTAAGTTCACTTTCAACTAGACATGAGCTTGTATCACATATACAATTTATTTGGCAACTCATTTGCATTAGATTAATAATCACCATAAATTAACCACCGTCAATTAACCCTTAATTGAAGGGTTACCCATGATATCTAGCAATGGTCAATAGTACTAGAGAATAAGTGAAATTTACGTGAACCTGTCATGAAGACGCGGTCCTTCTGCCACCTAAACTCCCCACCAAAATCTAAGACATGGAATTGGTTATTGGTCTCAAGACAGGGTGTGTTGATCATGAGATGATAAAGAACTCCATATGTTCTCTAAAATATGTGTTCCTGAAGTCCAATCCCATGGCCATAGCAGTGATTAAGTAGAAAAAGGGTACCCATTAATATGGTACCAATATTGCAAAGTACCCTAAAATTGTGTTACCGAAAATGCAATTTCTCTTTCTTTTATTTACCTGCATTTGTTACATAACTTATGAACCACATGCGCCTTGCTATTAGAAATCTAAAGGCGGTATAAAAAATGCAAACGGAGCCTTTTTTGGGTACCATTTCAAGCTATTTTGGAAAAAATGGTACCAATATCGCAAACTACCCTAAATTATGGTACTGAAAATGCAATTTTCTCCAATTAGTAGTACTGCACAAAATAATGGAGATAGTTGATATTTCAAGGGCGACACATGGAAGTCGATAGCTATTTAAGGCAGTTGACATTGAACAAGCTCACTAAATTTTATTTTAAACCACCAGAACTGTAATCACTTCAAACAGCCAAGACGACCTTCATCACAAAAAGAAATGCCCCAGCTTATGTGCAGCAGTGAATAGACCAACTTAAGAGGGCACATATACGCACATGGGAAAAAGACATACCTGTATCTATGATTATCTCGTCTCCTATCTCGACCTCTTTCCTTAGTTGGACTTCGTGCCCATAGTAATCCTGTAGCACAAGAATAAACTAATAAGAGCAAGTCATGAACAAGTAACCAACGAACAAAAAGATAAATGAAGCTTTTAAAAATTAGATTGACTAATAGACCTTGTCATGGGCCTCATGGCTGCCAGAATCTAATCCATCTGCAAGTTGGTCGTCTTCATCTTCTCTTCTTCCTCTTCAAAGTCATCTTCAAGAGCACTTCTCCGAGGTTCTAGTGAATCAATGGCTTCAAGGGTCAATCTGAAAGCATAAATATAAGCAGATATGAGGACCTCAACAAGAAACAATGATCATAAAAATGACCGACAAAAATCACAACCAAAAAGCAACTATCATACAAGTCAATATGAGATGTTCAAAGAGAACATAGATCAAAATGTTTACAGACCAAGGAAGCCAATTCAATAATCACCAGTTAACTGAGAAATGAGCAATTTGCTAACACAAAAAATATTTTCTAACATATAGGTTAGAAAATTAGGACCAAAAGTTGAAGCCTCTTTAGCCCTCTTGCTATATTTGAGTTCTTCATCTCCTTGATGAAATCATCACAGAGTGTAAAAGAAAAGTTATTCCATCTGATTTCTGGTAACTTAAGCTGTTGAATGTGGAAGTACTCCTGAGGAAAAGTCTGTCCATCTATCAATACAGCAAACGATTAAAGAAAATGCATCTTAACACAGATTGGTATTATCAGCAAATCACAAACTCTTAATTAAGATTTATGAGGCGACTTAAAACAAACATAATGAAAATTTGCATTATATTCTAAATATGGCTCTAGATTTGGCACTTTGATTAACCAAACAGATAGATTTTTTCTACATACCTATTGAAAATATAGGTATGTAGAAAAAATGATTTGTTTGGTTAATCAAAGTGCCAAATCTAGAGCATATTTAGAACATAATGCAAAAAAAATGATTTTCAATAGGTATGTAGAAAAAATCTATCTGTTTCGTTAATCAAAGTGCCAAATCTAGAGCACATTTAGAACATAATGCAAAATTTGATTATGTTCATTTTAAGTAGCCTCATAAATCTTAATTCAGAGTAGAAAAAGAAGTTCACCTTTTATTACCACTTCAGTATGAAGTAGAAGATTAACAAGATTGTGAATCATTGTAAAACTAAAAAAGAAAATGTGAATTCCAAATTTTAATGTTTTCACAAGTGTTGATAGCATCACGAACAAATTCCTGAGTGGAAAACAACTAAAAGAGGCAAACCTACAAGCAAAATGTTTTACTGGCATAATGATATGTGAGCACATGAACTATGACAGGTTAGCAGGAAAAAGAAAGAACAGCAATTCTAGTAGCACCATGCACCAAAATCAGGTGTCAGTACCTTTTTCTGATTCGGGGCAGAGCAATATCACAAGAGTAATCTGTTGTCAGAAGCTCATCAATAAACTCATCAACATGAGTCAATGTGAACTCTGATACAATTAAACCAAAGTACAAAAGGAGTTAGCATGTAGCATAATCTATAATGAATGTATGATATAAAATACTCAAAAGAAGAGGTTAGACAATCTGACTTCCATCATTTAGCTTGAGCCTCAACTTTCGGTAATCATTGTACAAAGGTTCCAGGTAACGATAAACATCAACATCTGTCCCCGTTAGTCGCAAATAGAAGGCCAAGTGCTCTAACATATCTGCAGCCAAAATGAATCTTATTGTTCTTGAAAATTGTATTGATGTTCTGGAACAGAAAAGAAAAACAAAAAACTTCAGGAACTGATCTCAGAAAACAATAAATATTAGGGATAATTACATTTACACCCCCTCACCTATTGTCATTTTACACAAACCACCCTTGTCTTTTCAAAAATTATAGAAACCACCCCTAACAGCCTTTAAAACCCCAAAATGCCCCTGTTGACTTGGTCAAACTTTAATTTAATTTTTCAATGACATAAATGCCCTTAGGGGTGTTTTGTAATTATCAAAAGGTAGAGGGGGTGTCAAAGTAATATTTAGAAAATTGAATAATATGACACCGTATATTTTTTATTATTATTTATACTAATTTTTAATTAAAATTTAAATTATTTTATTAACTTTTTTTATTGAATATATAAAATTTACACCTCTTAATAATTAAAATATTAAATTATTTAATTAATATATTAATAAAAATTAGTTACTAGCTTATAAATTCAAATAAAAAATATAAACCTTGTATAAATTAATTTGAATTCTTAAAATTAAAATTATTTATTCTCTATTTTTATTTATAATTAAATTTTGATTAAAATTAATAAATTATAGTAGAATTAGTAAAATAAACAATTTATTTATTAAAATATTTTAAATTATTATAAATGTAATATATACATATGAATATGTTCAATTGTATACATATTTGTATATTTATATTATATAAATGTATATACATGTATGTATAATTTATTAATTTTAATAAAATTTAGCTATAAATAAAAATAAAAATAAATATTTTAATATTAAGAATTTAAAATAATTTATACAAACGTGATAATTTTTAATTTGAATTTATAAACTAGTAACTAGTTTTTATTAATATATTAATTAAATAATTTAATATTTTAATTATTAAGAGGTATAAATTTATATATAGATTCAATAAAAAATAATAAAATAATTAAAAAATAAATTAAATTTAATATAAATAATAAAAAATATATATGGGGTCATATTATTCATTCCCATAAATATTACTTTGACACCCCCTCTACCTTTTGATAATTACAAAACACCCCTAAGGGCATTTCTGTCATTGAAAAATTAAATTAAAGTTTGACCAAGTCAACAGGGGCATTTTGGGGTTTTAAAGGCTGTTATGGGTGGTTTCTGTAATTTTTGAAAAGGCAGGGGTGGTTTGTGTAAAATGATAATAGGTGAGGGGGTGTAAATGTAATTATCCCTAAATATTATTTTTACAGGAAGGAAATCAGAGTTTGTGCAGAATACTAAAAGATTAACAACAGAAATACTATCATTCAAATCTGAACAGATTTTCATCAATTCTAAACATATGAGGTCCAAAACACTACCACTAGCATACCTCTAAAAACGATAAATGAAAAGGAGTTGCTTGTTTAGCAAAGCTTACAACAATAACTACATAGAGTTTGATATCATGTGCTTTAAGGCGTTAGAAACCGGAATTAGAAATACACAAATTCAAATTTGGACAGATTCTATCACTGATTTCCAACCCCGCAAATACTATTTCACAACCCCAAACAAATATTTAGTTGTGTATCAAGGAACCGAAGCCTCGCCATCCAAATCACAAATAAGTCCATTCAAATTGTACAATTGAAGTAGTCGAAGAACCAGTAGAAACTCACTTGTACTCGGGATTTTTGATGAATTCGACAACGATTTCCTTGTCTGGCTGAATCTGAAGCATCTTCATGACGAGGCACATAAAAGGAGTGGGCTTGCGGTTGCCGCCATGCGTGCCGCCAAGGTGGTCGATCTCCATGGCCTTGTCGACGAGGGTCTCGGCGGTGAGGCCGAAGCACTGCTCCTTCCAGTAGGTGTTTTGGTATATCTTGGTGCGCAGAATCTTCTCCACCAAGTTCTGAGGGTTCGTACCCCTTATGCTCTTCGCCAGCGGGTCCGTCCGATTCGCCATTGAAACTCAATTCACATACAGAGAAAGGTAGACAAATATTTCAATTTGAATTTCAGAGAGAAATTTGAAAAGAGAAAGACCCACCAAAATGATCAATCAACCATGAGAGTGTACAATTTTAGGGCATTATTACACCCCTAATTTGTATCCGTTGTGCTGAGAGTTATTTGCATCCACATCCCTCAACTTTTGGTATTTTACATTTTTTTATTTGGCAAAAATCTCTCTTTTTGTATTATTATTTAAATGGGTAAATTGCAATTTACCTACCTATGTTATGAAAATAGACAAACAACTCCCTGATGAAAAACAAAATAGCAATGCAACCCTCTATATTTTTCAAAATATAGCAATTTACCTCTCTATATTTTTAAAATTGAAGTAATTTACCTTCTTAGACAAGGAGGTAAATTGCTTTATTTTTTAAGATATAAGGGGGTAAATTATTATTTATTTTGTATAAGGGGACAATTCGCCTATTTTCAATATCACAGGGGGATAAATTGCTATTCACCCTTATATTTAACAAGCCATCTCCCATCAATCTGCATATATATAATAAATAATATTTTTATATTTTAAAATATTTTATAAATAAAATAAAATAAATTAATTAGACAATTAAATTTAAAAAGTTGAATAAATTACATCTTATCAGTTGACAGCACTTCCGGAATCACAAAAAATTGGTGCAATAATGTCGAAACCGTCTAAAGCAATTTTTTATTTTTTTTAATAATAGTATAGATTAAAAATCCTATTTCCATTTTATTAAAATACCTCTAAATATTGTAAATCTATTAAAGCAATATATTATTTGTAAGGAATAATTTAGAGTTAATTCTTGAAAATAAAGATACAAAATATGAGAATTTCAGAATTGAAGCTTTGAAAATCCTTTCAGCTATACACAATAATATTCATTTAATATAAGAGAATAATATCTAATTTAAAAAGAAATAAGACGCTAATGTTTTAATTTAAGCCATAATAAATAATTTGAATGATTGGTAATTATGTATGTGAATTAATTATCAAAAATGAATTTTTGTTTATGATAATTATAAAAACTGAAAAGTGAGTGAATTGATCCATTATAATGAATAATTCAAAACCATTTTATTTATTTTAATATAGAAGAAAATAAATCATAATTAAATAAATCTGCTTCTTGAAATGCATAAAATTTCAAAACTACATAATAGAAAAAATAAAAAACCTAAGTCTTTATTAAAATAAATAAATATTAGCAGATTAATACTTACATATTCCATTTGAATGCATATCTTTAAAATATACATTTTTCTTATAGAATATAATATCAAATTTAAATTATCAAGCTGAAAATATATATAAAAACACATATTATAGCTTGTCTACAAAAAAATTAATAAAATTTAAATAACCCACATTTTTTATATTTCTAAAAATAAATAAATCTTATATCATTAAGAATGGCTATTTATTAATTTAGTACAATCTCTTACTTCATTTGAAAGTTATGCATTCTGCTGTTCTTAATTATTATTTATGATTTTTAGAGGATAGGAATTAACAAACATCTTTTTAATAGCGGTATTTTAGTCTTTAATTAAATTTTAATAAAATTTGGAGTTAATTACTTACACTTAGTTACCTTTTGAAAATGCGAAATTACACTTTCCCTCAAACAAATTTTAAAATTACACTTACACTTCCTCCGAAAATTCACCGTTTATACATGGCCTCCCTTCATTCGAGTTTGAATGAAAAATAATGACTTTTGTACAATAATTACATAAAATTTTAATTTTACCTCTTATTTAACATTCTCATATAATAATTTTGTGCTTAAAAAGGACAAATGTAATTATGTAACCTCACTCAGTATATATATATATATTATATATGGAATGAGGTTAACATCATTAATCTGTAATTAATATATATATATATGTATATATATATATATATATATATATTTCATCTATATCTTTATAAATACAAAAATATACATAAACTATTAAATGAGGGTCAAAATTAAATATATATTTTTTTAACGTCAATATTTTCGTCCAGGGTCCTAATGAGAGGGGGTCATATATAAATAGTAAATTTTTTAAGTGAGTGTAATTTCATATTCTTAGAAGGGGTATAAGTATAATTGACTCTAAAATCTATGAAAAAGATAGGGTAAATTACTTGACATCCCTTGAAAATTTGCATAATTACGAATATCCCATTGTTGTTTGAAAAATTATAAGTACCCCTTCATGTTTGATGAAATTATGTAATCATTGAATGAAGGTATGAAATTGTTGACTTTGCACTTATTGTATTTTTTAAAAAAATAAAAAATTTATATAAAAATCGAACAGGGTGGATGAAATTTTTTAAAAAATTATAAGAAAAATTGGATCTTAGTTCATAAAAAAATAAAAAAAATACAATCATAATTTTTTATGCACAAAAGCATTTTGGTCAGTTCACCACAAAAGAATTTATGAAGATAACATATTGGGCTAATTGTTAGACAGTCATTAAAATCAAAAGGATATTAATAGTTTTTCAAACAACGAGAGGATATTCTTAATTATGTTAAACCTCAGGGGATAGCGTTGTAATTTACCCAAAAGATATATAAGAAGGGAGGTCTGCGCCCAAAACCAAAACCTTAGAGAGGTGGATGCAAAGAACCCGTAACATAACTAAATGGATAAGGTATATTTAACCTTTCAAATAACTTTATTCAAGTATTTGGAGAGCATCATAATAAACAATTTACTAACATGTTTATTTCATCAGACGTCCAAATTTCCTAGGTTTGTGTCTGGTTTATTAATGTGGTTTCTTCTCAAGCAATGACAACTATTTGTCACTTTTGTCCTGAAGGTGGTGTCACATTGTTAGGCGTTTTAGCATATCATTCTTCCCGAGTCTACATGCTCTGATTGTTTTCTAACATAAGCAATAAGATTTGAGGGGAAAGTGAATTTTTGAAATGCCATCGCAGCTCTTGTTGAGAGTTTAACAGTGAAAGTAAAGGCCTAAAGGAATGCCTTTTGATTTCTATACAATAAGGTAACACAACTCTGTGTCTCATCGTAAAGAATAATGATGATTATGGTGACGATGATTTTGCTCAACAGCGGAGATGAAAAAGTTTACATAAATTAATATCAGAATGTCGAAAGATACACATGGTAAAGAACAGGCATTGCACACAACATGAATCTTTCTAGCCGTGTCAATTCTCGATTTGACGAGAAACACAAGCGCCACTGAATACCTACAATCTACACTGATAAAATACACATGACAACTGTAGATAGAGACACATAATAAAATTCATCTTTGGACCTGATCTGGCGCATGGTTGCTCGCGGTGGATGATGAACCAGGCCTGCCGTTTAATAGCCCGTTGTCAGCAGGAGGAGATACTCCCCACTTGCTTTCGGATTCCGTGGGTTCTATCACTTTAACGGACCCTCTGTTAAACCAACGGCAAATTGGTTGGGCTCTTGAGGGTGTGCTGCCACAACCACCGGGTATACAGCTTGGCTTCTGGGGCATAAAATGAACATGATCAACAAGTCACAAAAGGATGTCAATACTATTAGATCATTTGAATGTTGACAGTCCACAGCACAACATATGAAAATGGAAGTACGGAAAACTTCAAGCCATGACATGAAGAAAACTTGAGAAAGTCTTCAAAGGCAAAATGCATCAAGTCTATTAGGATAGAAGTTTTCAAGGTAGATATGCTGTGATGTCTCGACACTGAGAAACATGCTTAGTCATTGATGCTCCAAAACATGATAGTAAAGACATCTGGGAATTTCTGACAATGCAAGGCATAGAAGAACGAAACCAAGAAACTGACAAACTTCAAACCATCAGTAATGTTCTCACCCGTTTAATACTGCTTGGGACAAATACGCAGATGGGGCGACACGGCATCTTAATCTTAGGGTATCAGCATCGAAGATTCCAATGTTACCATCACAAAAGGAAGCAAAAACAAGCTGACTGTTGCAGGAGTATGCTGCACACGATATTGGCGCGGAAAGGGTGTCTTGGGGTACCCACTGCAACAGAAAGAATCCCTCAGATGCAGATTAAAAATTTAGTTTTGAAGACAAATAAGCTTGGCATGTGATTTACCTGGCGAATGCGTTCCATCTTGGAGGCATCATATATTGCTAACTGTGTCTCATGGGCTACAAGCAAGCGAACTTGGTCAGAATGGAACTGCACTCGAGTGTCACCGCTAGGTGCTTTACCCGCGGCAGTTGTATTGGAACCGACTTTCTCTTTTCCCATGTATCAATGCTCCAGATGCAAAGCTGGGGAAAAATAAAAATCATCAAGCAATAGCTCAACCTATCTAATCGGAGTATGTATAAGAAATAAGTTAAGAAAGTCGAAAAACAGTCACCAGGTAGATTTTTTTATTTACTTTTATTCTTTTTTCTGTCACGCACCACTAAGTGCAAAATACAAAGAGAAAGCTTACTTGAGCATCAGCCCAGATGAAACCAATATGTTGAGGTTGGTGGAAAACGCTAATCCAGTAATGCGCTTCTGGTGGCCTTTCAGTTTGGATTTCACCTAGAAGTTCACATCCAATTTAGTTAGTTCTAGTAATTTAAGCAATAAACTTATCCATGTGAATACCAACAAAACAGACAAGTTCTACATGTCATTGGAAAGGATGGAATATTTACCTCATCAACCCTAACATTGTAGATATGGATTGTTGAATCCTCCATTCCAATTGCTATTATGTTGTTATCTTGTGGGTGGAATGCCAAGAAAGTGGATGCTGGTGTGGTGGCATAAATGTTGTCATAACCTGTTCAGGATATTACATTTTTAACACCCAACATCTGAAGTTTCAAGCAGGAGTGCCAACAAAATATGTTAACTTACCTTAAATGTCATCATATTGAACAATGAAACCTTTCCACCAGCAGCTGACATTACATACGAGTCATTCTTTGATAGAGCAATGCATGGAACCGCTTCCTCAAGGTTGACACCTGAGACGTCATTAGTCATAAGAAGACCACTGTTTGGTTGCCAATGTTGCGGAATAACACTGGCAGTGGCCTTTAAAGAACAACATATTTCAGACATCAATCCACAATGTAATCATAGGAATATGAAGGAAACAACAGGAACAAAAATTAAACATAAAAAAATGATAGTATCTTACCTTTCCACTAGGATTTTGTTCATTGCGGACCCACTTCCACAGCTTCTGGATACCATTTGATCCAAGGGCCAATACACCAACACCAGAATTTGTATAAAGAAGCCGAGCAACCTAGAGACATAAATCAGCTAAAGCATTACATACTGCAAAATTATGCACAAACAAGATTCAGTGACATTTAACTGGCATACCTTGTTAGTAGCATCAGCGCTATCCGGCATGGTTACCATGCGGCACTGGACGGGGTCTATAATTTCAGTTAACTGCCAAGGCTTCATCTTATCATTAACATCATCCAAAGCTCGTGGCTTCTCAATGCTTCTAGCCATGGGATCTACACCATTCTGAAACAAAAGGCGAAAAATTGAAATTCTGAATCAGAAAGTAAGAAGTAGAAAACCTCCTTTTGAGAGAGAAGAATGATAAAACAAAATGATTTTGTTCTGCATTATTCAGTACTTGAATTAGGCAATTAATAGAGGGTAACCAACAAATGGAAAGTGCTTTTCTTATGCAGATCCTACTTCAATGGGAAGTTGGGAACTCAAGGAGTACCCCACACATTCACGTAAAACACAGAGTACACTTATTTCTGTCCTTTGTTGAACTTTATTCACGACCCCGAAGATAGTTTGATAAGCTAATTTTTTTCCCAGGTTACAGAATATGATCAACCAACATTTAACTTATTGATCACAATGAGTTGGCTCCGATTTTGCTGTGTTTTTTCTTCTGCAGTACCTTGACATGCCATGAGCGTAATAGTGGGTCAAGCGTTGATAGCACCCTTTGGCCATCGAAAAGGAAGAAAATCTAACTAGTCTGGACAGATTTATCATGCAGTTACCAATAGATTAACATCTAAGACAAATCTACAATAACATAAAAAAAGATGAAAGTTTGACATACAAGGATGGGAGATGGCCTGACAGGAGAGCTTCTTTCTACTTTACAACTTACAGGAGCAACATTTGCAACAGAAGATCCAGACACCTGTTCAATACAATTGAAAAATCTGTTACCTAATGTGACGGTCATTCATCTAAAGATCAGGAAAACATGGAAAGAAAAGGCACCTTAATTGCTCCTGCTTCCAGTGGGGATCTTAATGCTTCAAAAGGTTGTGTTTCGACTGTTCTTAAGGATCTCATGCCAGTGGCATTTGCTAATATCTTAATTCCATTGTCAGCAGTAGTGACAGCAAGCAGATTCCCTTCTTTATTAAATCTCAAACGTGGAAGACTCTGCATCAAGGTTTTTTTCAACATTAACCTCCAGATCAGTAACTGATGATGGTACATTAAGCAATCTGGTCATAACTTCTGTCTGCAGATGATGAATAACATATTAAACTCACCGGTAACCACCCTCTGCATCTGTAGTCGCAAGTATGTTGATATTATCCATGTCCCAAAACTTTATTTGGCTATCTTCACCTACAGCCAGAAAGTGATTTTGAGTAGTGTCAACTGCACAACACAGCTGACTTCTTTCTGAACCCAGTATAAGTTCTCTTTATTGCGCCTTCACTTTCATTCCATTCCACCAGAAAAGAGTCGCCATCTTTGCCTGTTCCACAAGAGAATAACCTGAAAAGAAGAAATGTCTCAATTGATGTACGAGAAAAGGCAACAAGTTATACTTAAACAATCAGAAAAAAGGAAATAATGTGAATTCTAGCATAACCCGATAGAATAGCATTGAGCAAAAACAATATCTTTTACCTGCTTCCATCTGCACTATATAGCATAGTGGTACACCAATGCCCAGGAGCATCATAGTCAACTCTTGATCCCATATTATCATAAGCCAAGCTTTGATTTTCCCGTCAACAGCAGTAGAGAAAATAAACTGCAAGCATAAGAGCAGAAATAATTTCACATCGAAGGATGTTTTCTCAGCTAGAAGTGTTTTAGAATGAGAAAAGAGCAATGCAGAGATACAGGTTAAGTAAAAGAGCACAAATAATTCCATACTGAAGATGTCATTTCATTAACAAGTTTTCGTAGTACTGAAGAAGTACAGTGTATTGACACAGGGAGTTAAGAAGTGTGTGTGATCCAGGATAAAGCACAAAAACAAGCAGGCCGCAGGCAGGAAAATTGAGCAAAATCACATGGGGAAGTTCTGATCACAATTGACAGTCACAGAGAATCTATTAGCATATTTGCTTGATAGATATCATTCTAAAGAATATCTCAGGCATTCAAGCATATTTGCTTGAAGTTAAGGACTGCTGTAATGTGAGATGGAGGCCTGCTCGTGGAAATTGCTTCTTACACAAATAAACACTCCAATTATTGTCCTGAATCCACTAGGACAAGTACGGTCAATACTCGAATTTAGAGAAAAAATTCAGCTTTAAGTAACACTTTAGTTTATTACAAAAACCCCTGCATTAAAGAATGTATAATTTAGACTAAGAGTCACTCCTGGATATTAAAACATAAAATTATTTTGAGATCCAACAAGCTTATGCAATTTGCACTGGTACCTGTATATTCTCTTTCTGATGAGGACATATTGAATAAACGGGTGCTTCATGGCCTTCAAAATTGAATAGTTTTCTTCCATTTAAATCCCACACCTGATTCAAATCTCTACCATCAGTTGTTCTGTGTCCATATTAGATCATATTTCAGAAAAAAATTTAAAATTCTTCACTCACCTTTATCAACTTGTCATCCCCACAAGTCACGACACAAAGCTGCTTATTTGGGTGAGCAAAAGCAATGTCATTCACTCCTCCTGCATGAGCATCGATCTGCAAAAACAAAATGATAATTAGAACTCTTGGTTCAAACATTCACCTTGATGGCTAGAAGCAGAACAATATATACCTCCAAGTGCTGGCGTAAATCATTTGGTCCGGCATATGCATACAAATGAATTAAATGTTTGGAAAATGCAGCTCCTGCAACACAAGATAACTAGTTGATTATAATATGAAAATAGAGGCATCTTTCTGAAATAGACCATCGTAAGACAATTTTACCACAAAATGTCCCATCTGGGCTCCACGTAACTCGGCTCACAGAAAATGGTGCATCCTTGGCAGCAGAAGCCTGTTGAAAAGCTCAGAATGTAAGGAGAAGTGAAACGTATGAAAAATGCAAAGCAACTGATACTTGTTGAATGTAGCAACTACTTATATTTCAACTTTCATGAAAGCAGTCCTTTGACAAAAGCACCTAATTGAGATGAATAACTATATACCACGTAGAAAACAATCCTACAAAACCATGAAACAAGCAACTCTAGAAGAGGAATCTAAACCTGGAAAGTTAATGTACAAGCTTGTATATCCCAAATCTTAAACGGCTTTGAACCCAACTTTTCTCTTATTCCAGCCTCCCAAAGTGTTATCTCGCCATTGCTGCAGCCCACTGTTAGAAACACAAAATAGAACAGGAACTGACAGTGTTAACAATAGTTTATCTGACTTATAGGCGTCAAAGGAACATGATTTAGCTTTAAATAATATTCCCAAAAATGCAGTACCAAGAAGTAATGTATGGTGTGATGGATGAAAGTCCAAGCTTGTTACAGCAGATCCCTGGTGCAAAGTAAAAGCCACAGTTCTAGGCAAGTCATCCAGGGACCACGATGCTTGTTGACGAACTGTAGGATATGTAACCTGAATGAAAAAGAGAGATTATTATGTGATTAATAGAAAAAATGGCTTATTTACGTCAAATTGGTTTATTTCAGGAACAGAAACATTACTTCCTCAACTGACTGCGCAGGACGCAAACGCTTCATCAATTGCTCATGATCAGCATTCTGATACTCAACCATACCCAGCGTTGCTGGAGGAGTGATTGGGCGCTTCAAAATTGAAACTGTTCGAAAAGTCAAAAAAATAACAGTAAATTGCATTTACACACCTCATTTCAGATCATTTTGAAATTCACCATACTGGTTTCAGGAAAAAATGATTACAAAGTGAAAACATTGAACTTAACAAAGGTAAAAACTCTACCTTGATTAGGTGGGACAGGTAATGAAGATGCTGTAACAACAGCTGCTTGAACAGATGAAGATGCAGCATTTGCCATCCAACCAGCTAAAGCATTAGCATTGGCAGCTGCAGCAGTAGGTGGGAAGGGCTGCCAGCAATAAACAGAAACAGGCAGAGAAAATTTTAAGGAATTTTATGGTAGCCATACTATATGTTGATCATCAGAGCACAAGATAGAATAAAACAATAGATAAGAAGCATCAATGAACTAAGTGAACATTGTTATACCCCATGTGCTCCAAGTGACGTGTAGGCAGCAGGCTTTGCAACTGCAGCTGTGGGAAGATTAACAGGAGTAGGTGCAAGAGCCCCATTTGGGGGAGTGCATGAATGGTCGGTGAATAAGGTTTTAATGTCTGGGTTTGGCCTTGGATTCTTACACAATTGGTGTTGCCAATTCAGACTGCAAAGACAATAAAAGCAAACTTTGAATATGTGGTAAAAATAAAGTAAACAGCATAACTAGTATAGCTATGTGAACAACAAATGTAAAACGACATGTCGAACCAGAGGGTAAGAAATTTACAGCACATAGGTAAAAAGTTAAATATATATCACAACATCAGCATGCACATAGAATCAGAACAATAATACCTTTGATTAATAAGGGTTCTCAATCTAGATGACTTCAAAGTAGGAAAGACCAGCTTTTCACGGAAAAGAGGATTTGCTTCAATTAACTTTTTCAGCTCTATCAACATTATGCTACGAGCAGTCTTTGTGTCACCATATTTAGAAAGTTGCTCATTTTCCCTGTCAACAATAAATATGGATAAGATTGACAGATATAAAAGATTTTCCACCATGATTGCAAGTAAAATGAATTTCCAATTAAATGACCGTATTTTCATAAAAAAGATATAAAAACGTCAGATACAAGAGTTCCGGCCCACAAGAGCGCTTTATTTCTTAATATTATATCACCAGATTCAGTGGTCAAGGCTGCTCCTTTGTTACTCATCATGGTTCAGGAGATCCTTTATTTCTGTACTTGGTATAATCAAGAGCAAATTGATTGCAAAACAAAAGCCATATGATGATTCATATTACAGCCACAAATGCATTTCCAGTAGCCATGTGAAAAAAGAGAATCCTCCACAATATCTAAGGCAAGATTTTCCTATAAAACATATATATATATATATATATATATATATATAATATATATAATTAAATATATATAAATCAAGTCATTCAAATTCCTACATCACTAGACTGCATATTGAATTGCAACAGCATTTCCTTGATATTTTAACTATAACAAGTCAAAGCTGAAAATGAAATGGCATCCAACAATGCAGGAAAGTTCACATCTCGCTATAGAAAGAAATGATCCAGTGTTTCCACATCAATACAGTCCACATTGGTATGAATTCACCGGAACACATTTACTACTCAGAATATATCGAAATATTAGGTTGGCAACAACAGAAAAATCAACACATTTCATCTTCCATCACCGTTTATAAGAAACTTGCCAAAAAGCAATGAACACTTGGACAATGCTTCTTTCACTTTGATCTATGATATAAATACAAAATTTGAGTCAAATTCTACACAAGAAAGTCTACAATTTGTGTAGGGCACTGATGAATATTCAATAAGTACCACCTCTAACTTTTCCCATCAGTCGTAAAAGAGTTACCAGATTGACCAAACTTCCTCCTAGCACTCGAGCACATCTATAAGAGTCATGCACTGTGTCAGGTATATGCTCCTTGCTGATATAAAGAGACAAAAGTTTATCTCAGCAACAAGAAGCAACCTAATCGAGATTGATGAAGTGAGACCTTCCACTTAAAAGTTTTGACATATAGATTTAGTGGGGCAAACCTATTTATCACTAAGTATTTAGGAGTCCAGGTTTGTTTCCGTTTTCCATCACTAAATGTTTTAGGAGTCTCAAATTCTTTTCTGTTGTCCCTAACTATTCCTAAATATGAATAGAAAAGATTGATAATTGGATTGCAAAAACTTCAGTTTCCTTAAAGATACTTTAGTCAAAAATCACTCCTAGTATATTTTCACAATTTAATGTTGCGCATAGAGAAAAATAGCCTAGAATCACATCCTTGAAGAATAATGCTGGATGTGAGGTACGTATATTTTCACAAACACGAAATAATTCTCTCTGAGACAACAAAGGAACAACCATGCATTACTATGGTGCAACTTACACTGACAAACAGAATACATACTACCTGAAATTGCCAAGTGTTAATAGCTGAGTAATTTCCTTGTATAGATCTTCATTAAATGTTGAAAACACTTTCAAGTCATTGACCAGAATCTCAACTGCCTTTGCTTTGTCTTGCCTGATGATGCCAATTAAGATTAGTAAGAAAACAGAAAAGAAATATAAACAAATCACATTAAGAAATGCATTGAAGATTTTCCGATAAATATAAGTTTGCAGATTACCGGTCAAGAGCTTCAAGATACTTCTGCTTTCTTATTTCAAAAAATATCTTCATAGAGTATCTATTGTCGTCAACTTTAGTAAATCCAGACAAGTACTTCTCAACTTCATCCCACTCACCGGCATGTACTTTCTCCTCGAAGTATTTCATGTTAAAGAAAAAACCCGATTCTTGCTCAAGCCTACAAAAGAAGAATTCATACAAGAGAGTATTAAGGAACAACACTCTCAAGAAATCACTTAAGAGCAAATAGCATGCTCCCATTTTAAATTCAATTAAGGACATGCAACAATCCTTTACTGTTAATGGTAATTGACCAGGAGACTGCCTTCCGAAAATGCCACTGAACTGGCTACTCAACTGCATTTAACCTGGAGCAGGACTTCTAACCTCAACTAGGATTTTATAGGGGTTCGTATTTCCTTTATCTATATAGTGATACTTCTATAGCTTTTCATTAGTCTTCTCTTGCCAAATAAACCCTTTTACAGATCCCGTAAAGACAGAAGCGCTATAACAGATATCCTACAGAGCAATCAGGGGTATAAAGCTCACGCTGAATTCTGGATAACTCAACCAAAACAGAAAATTCACACAAAAAAATCAATTTTAAACAACTAAATCATAAATATCAATCGTTTTCCATGTTCTCTGCTCTTCCAATGATTTTAATGATTAGTTGTGCTCTTCAAACTCAAAACACAACAAAATCAAACAATTAAAGGTCAATACTTTCCAACCATGCTCCCCATTAAAACCTCTCAAATACACATCTCCAACCAAAACCACACGCATGTAACATCAGAAACAATTCAACAGATTCACACATACGCACAATAACTCCAAAACAACTAAATTATCACACAGGATAACAAAATTAAAAAAAGAAAAATCACAGAAACAGAGTATAAAAGCTGTATGCATATACTTGTGAACAGACTCCTTGAATTTCTCCTCCTCGAGGAACTGAAGAATTAAGAACACCAATTCTCTGCTGAGCGACGACATTTCCCACCTCAGATTTCACAAAATCCCTACCCAAAATCAACAGATCGAAGCCCCCTCAAACAAATCCCAGCCCTCCACCGACGACCCTCCCCTCGAGCTTCTCCTGTTCCTTTTTTCCTAATTTTTTCTCCCTAGGGTTTCTCTAAAAACACAGGCTGCGATGAGAAAAAGAAAAGTATAGAGAGAGAGAGAGAGAGACAAAGAGCGAACTTGCTATCTATATGTGTGTGCATATATATATATATGCACACACACATATGAGTTGTATATATAGAGAGAGAAAGAAGAGAGAGAAAGCAGAATTAGAGGTGGTGGTGGGGAAAAAAAGACTTGGTCTCGCTATCTTCGATGCGTTTGGCAGGAGTCTATCTTTTTCCACTGACCTATCACTGATACGATCACCACTTATCATCTCCCTCCCACTTATCACTGATAAGCCGCCCACAGATCCCCTAGGTTATCATTGCGTGAGGTGGAGGGGAAAGGTGTGTGGGGTTGGCGGATTTGAAATGCGGAATTCAAATCTAGTTGAATATTCGGTTTGGGTTACAGGCGGTACTAATGTCGCTTTCCTATTTAATAACGTGATCGCGATTTTATCGTCTCGGGCGATATCTCGCAGTAGCGACTTCGGCGGGAACTTGAACGTAGACATGTTTGCTGTCAGAAGGAAGTTCATTAAAATATCAGCCACGCGCGGCGCGTCCACGCGCCGTAACCTAAAATCGACGTGGGTCCCATGTTATGATGTGTTAAAAGAAATGAGAGAGGAGTAATAAATAGTTGCGATGTGTGTGTTTGTATTTTGTGGATTTGGACACTTTTGCAACAAATAAAAACACAAGAGGAGGATTATATGTGTAGTGACTGTGCAAGGAATCTTTCTACATGGGCTTGTACTTTCTCATTTTTATTTTTTTCTATAGAAAATGATTTCAGATCATTCGACTCTCGTTTTGAATTATATTTCATTGGATTTTTTAAAATATTTTTGAATGTGAAGTTATTTAAAATTATTTTTAAAATATTTTTTATGAATTTGAATACTTTCGTGCACATATATGTGTTTGTGCTTTGTATAATTTAGAAAGGATTTCGGACCATTCAGCGTTCATTTTGTGGTATATTTTGTTGAATTTTTGAAATATTTTGATATAAAATCATCTGGGGAATTTTTTTAATTCTAATCGGATTTTGGTTGAATTTGAATCAATGGTACGGCAAGTGCGATACATTTGTCATGTAATTTGTGTATATTTCAAGAAAAGTGATCAATCGCATATCAAGTGTATTACACTTGCTCTTAATTGGAATGGTTTGGCAAAACATGATTTGAGTAAGAATTTTCCTTTCTCTGTACGCTTCTCATAAATCAAAATACTTTTGTGCATATGTTAATAAAAGAAAATAAGAATTGAGAGTTCGATAAATGAATAATCTGTATATTGCAATTACATAACGAAAGATTAAAATACTTTTACATTTTTATTTATTTATTTTGTATCTTTACTCCATCTTCTCGTTCTCTTTTTGACCCTTTTGTGTTTTTCCTTGCTCTTTTCTTCTGCTTTTCTCCTTCCTTTTTAATCCTACCAACAACCTACACGCTCCAACTCCCACAGTCCCCTTCCTACTCATCCGCAGCCCCAACCGCACACATCCCTTCCGTAGTCACACATAGTACTCCTACTCTCAAGCCCCTCGCTCGACCCCAACACCCCTTCTTCTACCCTATTATTGAATTTACTCATCGTCTCTATCCCATATACGCATAAAGATATATATACTAAGAGCCTCGATGCGATGCATATTATAAATTCTTATTATATTTATTTGATTTCGTGAAAAGTAAAAAAGACAATTACTACATATATCTCTGCTTTTCAAATTTACATTGAAAATTTTTCAATTTTTGCTTGAATTTCTATGTATTATAATGCAACCTTCATGTGATTCTATTACGAGTCTCATAATTCTATTTTTTTTTTTTTTTAATGACCACTACTATATTTGTATAAAATACTATAATATATACATTCGATCGAAAAGATATTTAACGATAATAATAAAACTAGTATTATCTACATATAAATAATATATAATATATAGAAATATTAAATATTTATATACATGTATGACATAAATATATATACATAATGTTAACAAGGTTGTTCTATGTTAATGTCATAGATATTAAAATAAATCACTTCAAAATTCATTTTTAATTTCAAAACCTACCTTATTTGAAGCGATTTGAAATGTATTCGGGTAATTATCTACACTATATATTAAGGAGGGCTTCTTTTTTATCTATTTTTTAATATTTTATAATTTTTTTTTATTTATTCATCTAACTTCCCAGTCTCCCATTATTATTATTTTTGTTTAATTTTCATGCATCTTTTTGTATACCATTTTTTTTATAATTTTAATATTTACTTATTAATTTGTATATAGTTTATTAAATAATAAATATTTTGATGTTATTTTAAAAATAAATTTATATACCTCTCAATGCATTGGCATGTTATTACCATTTTTCAACCACAGACAAATTTGTAAACCAAATACTTTAAAATCTCTCTTAGATTTTAAATTATTTGATTTACATTAAAGTAAATATTTGTGTATTTAATTATGATCTAATATTTGATATATGATATAATTGATTTGTTTGCTCAAAATAAATAACATATTTGGTCCATACTAAGTATTGCTTGTATTTATTAGTGATAGTACTATAATTGAAGCTTTTGCTTTTTTTTTTTTTTTTTTTTTTTTTGCGGAACTATAAATTCATAATTATTGCGTTTTACGGTCTCGAATTATGAATTTAGAAAGTCTTATTTAAATGTTAAGATCGGGATCTCATGACTAATTAATTACTAAAATGTGGGAATTTAAGTTCCATTAATATGAGTATTAGTATATTAAATATAAGAATTCTTAATTATTTCTTTTCATGTGTACTTTTATTTAGAAATATTATTGATTTTTTATTTTTATACTCAGTGTACTGAATGTTATAATAAATTATTTACAAAAGAAAATTGTCGACTTGTTTAATTAGTATATTATTTTTTTATTCGATACATTCAAATCTGAATCGCAATTACATCAGTGATTCTAAATCAAGAAAATACATTAAAAAGAAATAAATAAACAACAAGCTATCATAAAAAGCATAAATATACCCACATTTATTAGTTCCCCTGAAGTTTTACAAAATTATAAATACCACTTCTTTTAACATTCGTCTAACAACAATTCGTTCCGTTAGGTTTCATTCAAGTTTTATGTGAACTGACCAAATATAATTTTTAATTATAAATTATATATCTTTTAAAACTTTCTAAAATATTTTTATGTACTAATATATCCTATGGACTATTTTACTTTACCATCCTCATATTCTTGTATATTTTCTCATATATTTAAAAACAATGAGCAAGGGTAAAATAGTCATTTCAGCCTCATCGTCTAAAGACTACATAATTATTTTTTGAGATGATTGCAATTTTGGTACTATAGTTTATAGAGCTTTGCAAAACAGGTACCATTATTTACAAAATCACAACTTCAATACCATACTTTACAGAGACTTGCAGTTTTGGTACCACCTTTGCTTTTGGCCTTTAAAACTTTCAAAAAGTATCAATTCAGTCCCTAAAATTTTTTTTTTTTTTCGCAGAACTCATTCCCTTCACTATTCAATTTATCAGGCCCAACATGCTTCCGAAATAAAATTAAACCTCTATAGATTCATACCTTTTTTTGACCGCTTTGTTGCCGGTATTCCAAGTCCTCGTTTTACGGACTTCTTCCAACCACACTACCGCAGCAGATGGTTCGCAGGTCCTTAGCTCCTTCAGCAACAAACAACACAGCCCTATTTCGTTTCCTACCTTAAGCGTAGAGATATTTCCAATATAGAGACTTGATAAATTTTGGTTTGACAGTTGAACAAAAGCCTTTCTTTATTGAAGAAATAAAGGAAATATTACATAGATACTATTTCCTCCGTTGGAGGAGACAACTGTTTAGCCTCTCATGGTGTTGAGGGCTGAACTCTTTGGGGAAACCCCCATAAACTAAAAAATTGAAAATTTACAAAGAGAGAGCTTTGGAAATTATGCTTTGAAGAGTAGGGGAAAATATTTGATGATCCCATTCTGCTTCTCGGCTTCCTTATTTATAGCCATCCGCGGACTTCAAATGCGGACTTCAACTTGTTTTATGACGTCACTGCGTTCGTCATCTGACGTTGCGTTCGTCATCTGGATGACGTCATTGCTTCCGTCATCGTCCTTTCCAGCTGTATTCCATAATGGCTTGTTGGCCATTCAATTGCTAGCTGGCTCTGACTGTTGCCTTTTGTTGGTTTCTGCCGACAGTCTCCTTTTTTGAATTTTTACATCTTTCGATTTTTACTTGTTCTTGTAAAAATTCTTCCTTTTACCTTTGTCCGGGTTTGGTTCGGGTTTCTTTTGGGTCACCCGTATCTTTGTGCCGAACAGTGTTTTTCCTGTTTCTCACAGCAAGGGCATACATGGTTATGCCATTGCCCAACATGCAACATGTTGCATGCCTTCATCCTTGTCGACTCGGTTGCAGGCAGCTTGTTCTCCCATATAAGCATTCTTTTCTTTTCGAACATGCTTTCTGCAAACTCAGTGCTCTTTTCCTGTCATGGATTTAACAGGAACGATCCATTCACCTTGTTGGAGAAGATTTTGAATGGATACTTGACTTTTATCCATCTCGGTGAGACAGACCCATAAACCCCAAGCTCTTCTGGTGGAAATATCGTCTTCGCTAATAGCTGACACCAGTGGAGCTTCTTCTGTGGTAGCTTTGATTCTGTTGAAAGCCACCATGTCTGGTCTCTGCAGCTTGATGAAATGAAACGCTGGATGAGACCCTTTTCCTGCCATCTCTGGAGCTGCTGAAATGAATTTTAGCTCCAAGATATCTCCTCTTTAAGTGGGGATTGTTCTGCCATGAATCATAAACCGCCCCACTAATCCATTCCGGTAATTTGGAGATTTCCGGAAAACTTGGTGACATAGTATGAACTGAAGCCAGAGCTCCAAACTCATACCATTCTCGAACTTCTTCGGTTTTGATCCTTCCATCATCCAGACCCTATTATATTTTCCAGTGGTCTCGATAATGGTCTTGCTTGGGTTGACACCTTTGCGGGAAATTAATTTTTCCCACATCTCTGATAAACCTGCCAAGCAGAAGAAGATGAAGAAGATAATTCGTTAGTATTAGTCTTAGAATGCCTGTCATTGGCCTAAGACTAATCTCTCCCTCTTTAACCCCAGAGGTGCTGGTTGACTCGAATCATCAGAGTTTTCACTCCCTGTGACTCGTCCGTCGCCGTTTCACCAGAATCTGATGATGGCCTTGTGCAAGCAGTACTTGAATCTGCCGCTACAGTTTAGAGCCCTGTACTCTAAGCGCAGGTTTAGAGCCCTGCTCTCTCAACTCGCGAGTCATCACCGAGGGCGATGCCTTTCGAATTGGTTCTAGTAAAGCGTTCCATAGCGCCGTTGAAGCTACCAAGGAACTCCTGATATTTTGTCTGGACTTTATCCAGATCAGCTCGTTGGACTTGTCCGGCTACTTGGCGTTAACCGCTAGCCGTCCAAATTCTCGGTCAAGCTCCTCGAGGTTTTCTCTGAGGTGCCTGAGTCTCAGCATCACGGAGTTTGCTTCAGCTCCCTCCATCTCTTGTCAAGAAATCTGCAAGAACATTTTCATGAGATTTAATAACGACAATATTATAACAATAATATTGGCATTCAGCTTGCCATCTGATAATACGAGCTTTCTCTATTTTTGATTCCAGTTTATTTTTCAGGAAGCTTTAACATTAGTATTATCAACTTTCAATGTAAATTCTTTAGCAAGTAAGAACAAATGCCATTTCTTAAAAGCCTTCCAAACTGCAAAGAATTCCTTCTCATTGATGTGCCACACTTGGGCTTGTTGTTCGGTGAACAACCCTCCTGTGTATCTACAAGGTTCTTCCCTGTAGTAGTCTTCTTCATGAGCACTGCTGCCCATCTGTAATCATTGGCGTCTGTGTAGACTACCAATTCATCCTCGTCCTGCGGTATTGCAAGCTTTGGCAGATTATTGCAAACCTGCTTTAGCTCACGAACCCTTTGTGTGTGGATTTCCTCCCATTTCCACTTGCACTTTCTGTTTTCTTTCAAAAGTGGCCGGAAATCCTTTCTGTATTTTGCAAGATCCTTTATAAAGATACCTGCAAAATTTACTACTCCTAAGAAGCTTGTAATTGCTTCTTATCTTTGAGTACATCTGGAAAATTGCGGATTTTCTCCACAATATGCTCCTGCAACTCAATACCTGCTTCGTCAATAAGAATTCCTAAAAATTCAATCTTATTGACTGCTATAGTAGCTTTCTTTTCAGAAAGTACTAAACCTCTTTATGACATGCATCAGAAAATATTTCTAAATGTTTAATATGATCTTTCATATTTTTAGATGCAATCAAGATGTCGTCAATATAGACAAACATGAACTCAAAATAATCTTTAAAAAGATTATCCATTTTTCTTTGAAATATCTGGGGTGCATTAGCTAAACCCATTGGCAACACATTCCAGATATATTGACCTTGTGGCGTGGAGAATGCAGTAAACTTCTTTGATTCACTCTCCATTTTAATCTGATAAAAACCAGATTTGCAATCAAATTTAGAAAACACTTTTGCACCTTTAATGCAATCAATTAAGTGCTCTCTACTTGGGATGTAATAACCATCAAATTCAAGTATTTTATTAATACCTTGATAGTTAATTACCAACCTGGGTTTACCTCGCTTTATCTCGCCATGGTTTCTTACCAGAAATCCAGGGCTACTGTAGCAGAGATTCCAGGCTCAATGAGTCCAAGGTTGATATGCTCCTTGATAATGATCTGCATATCCTTCTTGTCCTCCATGTTCATCTGAATAGGCTTGTATCGAACATACTCGTATTTGCACTCTTCTTTAATCTTAGAGTAGCTTCGATCTTGTTCCTATCCCACCATGCCAGAGGATTTTCACTGAAATTTCTCTGGATGAGTCGCTTGACATTTTCGAGAGAAAGAATGCTTCTTCGCTTATGTCCATGTCTTTAGTCTACCAGGGCTTCTCTGAGTTCTTGATTTCTTCCTCAGATTCCTCGAAACTATCGCTATCGATGAGTCCCTGTTGCCTGAAAGACAAAGAACTTTTCCAAATTTCCTTTTATCCTGCATTTTTGGATTAGTCAATTTGGCATCGAAATCACCACGCTTGCTGCGAAAATTTATAGGCATTATTCTGTTAAATGCCTTTTTCTCTTCGCAGAACCTGTATCTCATTACCACAGTTAGTAGTAAAGATTAACAGATTTCTCTGATTATCCTGCATATATCTTGCAAATGTTTGAATAAAATTATTACCCAGCAAGATATCAGCACCTGTATCATGAAAGTAAATGGGAGGTGTTTTACCCTGAACCAGGGCGTTCCAAATGCTCCCCCGATCATGATTTTTGCTTCTCGATTCCTGTATTGAGTATTAGGATTTTTTGTGAAAAATCCCTTCCTGCAATAACAGGTAAAGTTTCCCTTGCTTCTTTAGGGAAAACTCCAGGTTTTGCTGTGCAAATCCCTGATCCTGAGTCAATATAAGCTGCAAAATATTCTGTCTTATATTGATCATATAACATACCAACAGATATGTATATAGAAAAGGGGCTTGTCATTCAATCCTTATGGTTACACCATCAAGACTGAACTCCATACCGTTACCTTTTCTTCCCCATGGTTTATGATCCTCGAGGAAACTTAACCCCAAAGTCATACACCCATTTTCTCTTCCTGCAACACCTGCAACTAGAAATTCATGGCCTGCTATTTCTAACATGCCTTCATATCTACCAATAACAGGTTGCTGCAAATGATATAAGTCATCACAAGGAAAAAAGTTTCATTCTTAGTGATGTCAAATATAACTTGTATTTCTTTCCATCCTTCAGGGCATTTAAGTTTTACGTTATCTACCCTAATCTCTTGAGGAGTTAAGACTCTTGCTAAGTCTTTCTCTTTTCCTTTGTAGCCTTATCCTATCTTCTGAAAAGGACATTCTGCTACCATACTCAATCCTAGAACTCATTGTTCGATCTAAGACTGGGTGGTCTTTTATAATGATATCGACACCACCAATTCTAGGTATCCTATTGGATCTGGTGCCATTACCTTAGCAAATTCCTTGAAAATTCTAGGAATCTCAATATACTCTTTCCTAAGGAATAAATCCGAATGATGTGTATTGGAAAGGGCATAAGCAATTCTATAAGTTATAGAATATGGTCTATTTCCTTCTTTCATTAGATCTTTTCTTTTAAAATCCTGATGAAGGGTTAAGACTCTACTGAAATCTTGGTCTGCTAGGTTGTATGCAATCCTAGGATGAATATCAAACATCATTTTCCTGCATACAAGTTACCTATCATTGTCCAAGACAACCATCTCTTAAGTTATTGATTCTTCTATCCATTATTGACAAATGTATTTCTGAATCAATTCTTCTTTAAAAGTTGCTTTTATTACTACTTCAATAGTTCCTATGTGGATCCATTTCATAGTAACTGCTACTTCTTCTCTAAGCCTACTTAATTCTTCAAGAATTTCTTCTTTAGGAATAAGCTGCATTTCCATCACATTACCAGTAAATTCATGGGAATAGCGAACTCACCTGAACTTACTTTGTAGATTATGTGATGTTTCCTTTGGTTTAGTCTATCTGGTTGAGGACTTTACCGATTCCTCCAATTCTGAATCCATCATATGGACTGAGGTTGGAGTCTTGACGCATGATTCTTTCCATGGTTTTGTTTGACACCGTCATTCTGGAAAAGAATCCTGACAGGCTTTCAGAGGTCTGAAGCCTATCTTCCTCATCGTGACTATTCTGACTCGGTTGAAGATCCATCCGACTCAGTCACCATTTCCTCCTCATAGACACTTTTGTCTGAAGGAAGATCTTCAAATTGGTATATTGGTACCAATTCACCATAGTAGACCGCGTCTAATATGTCATCCGTGGCTTCAAATTTTCTGATTTCACCACGTTTCTGCGGCAGTCTGGAGCGATATGTCCTCTTGCTCCACATGTCCAGCAGTTGCAATCTTTGAAACTTTCATTAGTTCGGGTATGGGCCCGTCTGAAAGTTCTCTTCGTAGGGGTTCGTCCGGTGGATCTTGTATCTGTTCGTCTAGATCCTTGGGATGAACCCTTGTTGGTCCACTCCGTTGCCCAGATTTGTATGTTCTGGCTTTGGTTTTGGACCACCATGATCTGCGCCTGAAAGGAGTTCTTCTAGGATTCCTGGAGTATAGATCACTCCTGTGTTTCCTCCTTTTCCTCGGCTCACCTGATCTCCTATAATAGTAGGAAAATCGTTATTATCACAACAGAGAGGAGTTCGTTTAATGTACCTCTCAGTTTTCATGTTTTTCTGGATGGATGCCTGATAACACCAATCCTTCAACTTGTCTTTGAGGAAAGACATTCTCCTTGCTACTGAATCCATCTGTCCCTCGGTACTTTGTATGATTGTATCAACATTTCCCTCCATGGACTACAGATTTTAGCAAAGAACATTGGAGCTGCAACATCCACTGCTACTCCACTCTGAAATAAATATTTACGAAACCAATAGATATATTCATCTACTGCGCAAATACTCCTTAGTTCAAGGCTGAAAAGAGCTTGTGCATTTCTCTAGCCTTTTCTGTTCTACTTTCTTCGAAGTATCCATCTCGATGAAGTGAATCTTGATAAGCCTTCCTAGCCGATCCGCAATTGCACTCTTGGAATCTCCGGCAAGGATACTGGCTTTAGTATCAGCTGGGGTATTATCCCATCCGATCTTCACAGAACCCTCTAAGCTCAACTCCACTAATTTGATGAAGTTTTCTTTGTCGAGTTCTAAGGTAGTTGCCGCAATCTTTATGGCTGCTACCCATTCGTCTATCAGCTTCTCCATGTTTCGGAAGTCGATAACATCCAGATTTAGAACAGCACCATATGGATGTAAGGGCTGAAGCATCGTTCTTGCCCAAGGTGTATTTTCAGGTGCTCTCCTAGGATTTCTTCCTGGATTCTCTCGAAGTCTGGTTCCCACAAACGTTGTGTTGTGTTTGTGTGGAAATCTGCGCTTTCCCTCATCGGGTGATCTTGTGGAGCTTCATTGGAACATGTGCTCCCCTCCGCGGTGGTAGTGTGCTGGAGTTACTTCATTGGTTGAATTGACTAAATCCACAATCCCAAGTTGGGAAATGACTCAGCCAATTCTTGTAGATCTGACAGATCCGCTCTGGTTACCTCCATTATTTTATGGAGTTAAGGATCTCCTGGATCTGTTCATCCGAGTCTTTGGCTTCGGGATCTCCTTTGCCTTCCCTTCTGGTGAGAAGGTACCGTCCCAAGGGCATCCCTAATCCTTTCTTGTCTAGATATGGATGATTCAGGTTTGTCCCTTTGGTTTCTTTTCAGATCTGCAACTTTGATTTTCAGATCTGTAAGATTCTTGTGTAAATCTGAGAGGATCTTAAGAATCTCTTCCATCTTGTGGCACAAGGAGTCTACTTTCATAGGTAAGTTGGATAACCTATGTCCATAGTCTTGAACCGTCTTCTGGATTTCCCTTAGATCTTGAGAGATTTTCGAGGTATCGGCCTCGATTTCTTCCAATTAACACCTCTAATCATAATTTTTAGAGAGAGATATGGTGTAGGTATTGACCTTTTCCGTTCCTCCGGGCTGGAATTGGTCCGTTTCTCAGTGGTCTGCAAACGCTTCACCACTTGTCCTGGAACTTCCAGTAGGACTTGGAGATGTCTGGGTCCTTCTGGGTCAAACTCCGGGTTTATCTCTATTGGATCCCCTTTCTGTGGTTCCTCGGTAGTCCGAGGAGCTGCTCATCTTACATGGACCTTTGTATGGACCATGGTCACATTTGTACAGAATTTCCCGAAGGACATTCTTTCTCTGTTTCCAGAATCTGGAAATATTCCCTGTTGTCATTGTAACTCGAACTTTCGTTCGTTCCATTTCTCTTGAAGGTCTCCTCCGTTAGTGGAAAATATCTAAATATAATATTAACCATTTATTTCTTCAATAAACCTAGGCTCTGATACCATTTTCAAGTATGGGTGAATGTACAACTCATTTAGATACTTTGGCGTTGTATCCTCTTCGATCTCAGATCCAAGAATTCCTTTTCAGGATGAACTTAGTAACTGATTAGATCGTAAGGTCTTCCAGCCTAATATATCTGTTTAGAGTTTTACAATCAAGGGACTAGATCTGCGAAAATCAAACCTTTTTGGGGCTAAATGATATTTTTAAAAGATAAGCCATGATAAGAGGTTTCAAAACATGAGCTTGTGTATTAAATCTGCAATTTTTCATAACTTATGGTATGAAATCTGCTATTTTGAAAGGTATGGTACCTAAATCGCAAAGTTGCCTAAACTATGGTACCTCTTTCGCATTTTATCTCTTATTTTTATGTAAAGAAGATATTTATAATATTTTTAAACAATAAAAAATATTTATAATTATAATAATTTTTTTTAACTGTAATTTACATTAAATAAAATATAAGTTAAACAGTGATATAAGTTACGATGATGTGAGAGCATAAATACAGCATCATCCAATAAAGAAGGTTGTTGGGTTTAGATGGTAACCTCCTGCCAACCGCATGCCAGAAAAAGTACTCCTTAATTTCAGACAATTTTCTCCCATGATGTCCTTTTCAACTATGGAAATGGCTTTAATTAAGTTAAATGCAGTCCCGTCGCTCTATTAGGGACGGGACTTATTTCGAAATTTATATATAATAAAATAGAGTTATAAGTACTATTTAATTAAGTGTTGGTCACGGATTTTAATTTAATTGATGAAGTTAAAATTTCATGACTCTAAGTAGGGATGCTCAATAAAATCATCGGACAGTCCTAACCGATAGATCCAATTAATCGCACCGTAATTAGCGGGCTAAGGATAGATTGAATTGGGTGCAAGTAAAAAAAAAAAGAACATTTTAACAATCAAAATTTGATTTTATGTTAAAATAGACCGGCAACGAATTTGATTTATGTTAAATTACATTTGATATTGATTAGTATTTTATTGTTATAATTGTTATATATATATATATATATATAATATATATATATTTAATATTATTGATTATAAGCGACATATTAAAAAATAATAATAATTTATAACTTTCACTTAAAAAAAGAAGGGATAATTGCATTTACATCCCCTCATCTATTGCCCTTTTACAAACCACCCCTACCTTTTAAAAATTTACAAAAACCACCCCTAACAGCTTTTAAAACCCCAAAATACCCCTAATTGACTAGGTCGACCTTTAAAATAATTTTTTAAGGACATAAATGCCCTTAGGGGTGTTTCTGTAATTATCAAATATATAGAAGGGTGTCAAAGTAATATTTATAGGATGAGTAATATGACCTCATATATTTTTTTATTATTTATACTAATTTTTAATTTAAATTTAAATTTGTTTGTTAACTTTTTTTTATTGAATCTCTATATAAAATTGCACCTTTTTAAATTCGGTAGTAATACAATTTAAATCTTATTTTGGTATCCGTAATATTCAAAAAGTATATTAAATAATATTATAATTTATAATTATACATATAATATAAATTAGTTAAATCTAGGGCTTTATTTTTTATGATACAATGGTTAAAATGAATTGATTAGAAATGACGGGTCTTCTCCACTCAAAAAAGATAAAACGATCGTTGAAATAAAAAGTAATGTATAATAGGTAAGGGCACAACGGTTACTTGATAAAAAAAAAAGTTAACACCCTTAGATGAGTTTTAACGTTGAGGCAAGTGAGCTACTTTTGAGAAAATATAGGGAGTTTTTTCGTCTATATTTAAAACATAAAGGGGCTTTTAATTAGCTGAATTTTCAAAATAAAAAGAGATTTTTGTCTAATTATAAAACTCATTGTCCTTAATTTACAGATACACCTTTTAAGATTGTCATTGTAATTACAAGTATACCCCTATTCAATTATAAGAAATTTCATACAAACATCATATAAGGTACACTGCATTGACACCACTTTAGGAAATGTACTTATAATTTGGGTAAAATTACAACATCCCTGGTTTTGTTATAATTACAAAAACCCTCTCATTGTTTGGAAAAAGTATCAATACCCCCCTGATTTTAATAGTTATTTAACAATTAGCTCAATCTATTAGTCTTCGTTAGCTTTTCATCTATTTTTCGTGGTGAATTGAGCAAAATGCCCTAGTGGACTAAGAATTATAATTTTATTTATTTTTAAAAAAATATTTTTGTATGGACTAAGTGGATAATTTTTTTTTATTATTTTTCAAAAATTTCCATCCAGCCCGTCTGATTTTTTTTACAAATTTTTATTGAAAAAATGAAAAATACAATAAAATCAAAGTTGATAATTTCATAACTACATCCAAGAATTATTTAATTTCATAAAATATCAAGTGGGTATTTGTAAATTTTCAACCATAAAAGGTATTCGTAATTATATCAAATATAAAGAAAAATTATAATAATTTACCCTTATAATTTTACAAAAAAAGGTATGAAATACTTGTATAATCATGCCTAATTTTAGAGAACTTCACACCTTATCAATATAATGTAGATTGTGCTACTAAATCAGCTATCCTATTTGGAAGGACTATTGCAATTAATGTTTAGTTAGAAGTACTCGAGATGCATGAACTCCACGCTATAATAATTGATTTATTGATTTTAAATTAGTGAATGAAATTTCACCACATTTATTGGTGGGTAGGTTGTGAAATTCAAGCATTGACTAGCTATACGACAATTTTTAATTTGAATGGAATTTGGCTAAATATGAACTAATCGTACAGTTATCATCTGATTTTAATGATTTTGTTTTGAAAAGATGTTTTGCTAAAGAATGAGGTATTGGGATTTATAAGCCACTCAAATTTTTCGTCTATAATCAATAATGTAGGACATTTTTTTGCCTACACCATCAACCCCCAAACAAGGAGCTTGAGAATATCACATGACCTCGTTTTTACATACGATGCTAAATGATGCAGCTTCGGACAGCGAATTTGTGCCCTATTGCGTAAGGTATTGTTAGTTCTCATTCATATGAGTCTGACGGTTGTATTGAAAAGACACATTGATAGGGAGATGAGACATTAGGGCTTATAAGCATTTAAGCTCATCGTCTACAATCGATGTAGGACGTTTTGCTTATATCATAGTATAATTATACTCATTATATGATTGATTTGATTCGACATACCTGATTTGAATATTATCGTTTCTAGCCATGCATATAGTCTGTGGTAGAGTACAAGAAAACTTAAATTTTATGTCAATTTAAGATATATTTTGTATATTAATATTGTGCGTGTATTTAAAATAAAAGAACTGTTAACTATTCTGACTGTTTTTGAAGCATTATTCGCCGTGGCATGTCATATTTGTGCGCATACAATTATAAATGAACACACATTAATTAAGAAAAAAGTCTAACACACGATTAAAAGTGAAACAAGTGATGAACATAGTTGAAGTTAATTTTACTCCGAGTGCATACAATAAATACACGTTTAAGTATCTTAATGCTGTAATTTTTTGTTCATTCCTATAAAGTTATATTTGAATTGATGTGTTTGAACTTTAACCTAAAATCAAAATGACCAAATATAGAAGTGACAATATTCCACTTAACCCCCTGAATAAGATTGTGTGTGCGTCATGTGTGCTGATCAAATTTATTATATAGCTAACACAACCAAGAACCGAAACCTAACCATATGAAATTCAGCACAAATGTCAAGACATACGTTGAAACTGAGGAATTGCTTTGGCAAGGATTCGCCTACATCAAAGATGTGCCGATGCAAGACCTTAACCACTAGACCACGATAAAAATAAGTGATATATAGTTTTCATATTCAAAATATAAAACCTAAAACTATGATAATTATAAAAAAATATTATATATATGTGTGTGTATGTAAACGACTTAGTTTATTTAATTTGAAAGTAAATTATAAATTATCTTAATCTTTGATTATAGACAAAACGTAGGCACTTATAGATAGAGATTGTCGAATATTTAATTTTCAAAATTAAACAAATTATTAATTAATACTATGCAAGAAAAAATAAATATTATGGAGTGATGGGAAGTTAATTTGTAAAATGTTATCATAATTTATTTTTATTTGGTGAGCATGTCTAGTGGATGTAGCTGCCATGAGTCTATTTGGAGTGAAGTTAAGGATAAGCTAAAGATATATATAGACCAATAACAAGTATTAAAAAAATTAAGTATAATTTGACCCTGAAAGATTCTTCAATATTAGCGATGGTAACGGGGTAGGTTTGCCAAATTTGGGATCTGTCAAGTCGAGAAAGTCTTGGATCAGGATCCATCGATTTGGACCTTCCTCGGAGCCTGGTCCGGATCTAATTCGGACTTATTGCTAACCCTATATTCTTAACATTTATCACTTAAACTAACAAATGTAACACTTGTCCCTCTGGTTGGACAAAATTATCCTTCATATCTTGAATAATTATATTATTCTTAATATATTTTAATATTTTACACATTAAATTATTATCAAATTATTTTTTTAACTAAAATAATTATGGTAAAATTTAAATTAGAAGTGGAGTAATAAGTATATATATATATAATAGATACACAATAATATAATATTCCAATAAAAATATATTTTTGAAAAGAAATTGCCAATATATATACTTAACCAGAAGTTTAAACATGACTTTTTGAAAAAATGAAAAAAAAAAAAATAGATATATTTATCATATTTTTAAAGAAAAATATTTAAAAAATGTGTAATTACTCATTTTTATCCAAAAATTAAATAATTAATAATTTAACATTATTATCAAATTAATAAAATCTCTCACATGAAAGTTTGTTTATTTATTATTTTACTCATTCATTACATAACTTTGGGTCATTATAATATAATAAAATTTGAACTATATAACTTATTCATTATGTTTTACTTTATTATAGTTAAAATATATTTTTTTAATTAATAAAATTTTACTTAAACTTAAAATGAATAATTATTAAAGGAGAAAATTATTTATACTATAATATATATATATATATATATATATATATATATATAACATAAGTCAATATCATTCAAACAATTAATTACAGAGAAAAAGCGTTACATTTGTTAATTTATAGGTAAAATACAACATCAAAAATAATTTAGGGAACAAAATATATTTAATCCTTTCGATAATCACTTTCAGAATTAAATTCCATTAATACTACAATTTGTAGCTTTTATAACCCCACATTAATCAGCCAATTACCCATTACGCTCGTTGAATAATTTAGCTACATTTTGGAAAATTAGGTTCGATCCTCTTTTTAGAAGAAAAAAAAAGTAAAATAATGAGTTCTGAATTTTGCTAAAATCCAAACGCTACGAACACTTTTTTAAAAATATAATTATTCCAAAAATAATTATATGATATTTAATATTCAATCCTCAAATCAAACTAAACCTTATCTTAAAGACAATATATATTTCTTTTTTACTTTTTTAGATATAAAGTATAATATATGATACCACATACATAGCATCCCCATAAACACGCGATATAATTTCGACATTATTTAATAATAAATTTACATATATATATATTTAGAAATACATTTAAAAGATTAGTTCATTCAAAGATAATAATTGTAGGACAACCACCCCCCCCCCCACCCACCATATATATATATATATATATATATATATATATATATATATATATATATATATATATATATAATTCACTTCCTTTAAATTAGGTGTTATTACACGTACACTCCCTGTGGTTTCAAAAAATTATATGTAATACTTTTGATATTTACTTTCGTCTAACAAATATGTCATTTTGAGAGTTAAAATTCACCAAATTTGATGATACTAATAAAAAAATTGGATAAAAAATTCATATTTACTTTCGATTGACTTATAATTGATTTATTATAGGTCAAATAAATTCTTTTATGACCAAATCATCATTATACATCTTCACACGTTAGTGCGTATATGGAGGCATATGTTCACGCATTATAAGGGCAGTTTAGTCAAAAATAATTTGTTTGACCTGCAATTAGGGGTGTTCAACAAAAATGTCGGACCGCCCCAACCGATCGACCCAACCCAAACCGCACCGCAATTAGCGGGCTAAAGGTGAGTTGGGTTGGTCTTGGGCTAGTTAAGAAAAGACCGCATTTTAGCAATCGGGTTTGGTTTTATATTTACGTAGACCGCATAGACCGCGTTCGACCGCGATGATGATAATAGTAGTAGTAGTAATAATAATAAGAAGAAAGAGAAGAAGAAGGTGAAGGTGAGCACTAAGATATACTAGAATTCTTCATATGTTTATACAAAAGTTTTGATTATGCATAAACATTCAAGTTGGTATTGTATAATATATATGTATAAATATGTAGATGAGATCAATTAGTTCATTAATTCTTGATTATTGACAATCTTCTATAGTTTTTATGTCGTTGATAAAGGCAAGAACTTGAAATAGATGATATCATGATTTTGTTATAATTTGTTTTCATTACCATTTTATTTTATTTTAAATAATTTTATTTAATATTTATATATTATTATGATCAGTTTTTTTATATAATTAATTCGAAATAATAAATTTTTCACAATCTTATTCATAAAAAAATGGTAATTTTTTTAATAATATTTGTATTCTCTTAAAATAAACATATAACTATGTATAAGTGCTTATTTTTTACACATTGTAATTGATATATCATATTTTCATAATTAGCACTACAGGAAAATATATTTATTTTGACAAAATAATTGAAACAAAAGCATAAGTTGTCCAAAATACTAATATAATTGTATAGGTGATTGTCTATATACTAAATACCGCAAAAACCGCCCCAACCCGCCCCAACCCAATTAGACCGCAAAGTGCGGTTCTGATGATCGTTGGGTTGAGCTTGGGTAGAGCTTTCTAAAGACCGCAATTATTGGGTTGGGCCAAAAAATTACCTAAACTGCCCCAACCCGCACCGCGTACACTCCTACCTGCAATTAATCTGTAATAAATCAATCGGAGTAAAAATAAATTTTATCCTTTATTCTTTTTTTATTTTTTACTAATATCATCAAATTCGTTGAATTTAACTAATGAAATAATATATTTGTTCGACGAAAGTAAAATTTTAAGGTACTGAATACAACTTTTTAAATTACAGAAAATTTATGTATAATTACATCAAATTTCAAGAGACGGAAGTATAATTATACAAAACAAAAATGAAGAAAAGGGCGAAAATATTTCTACACCTTTTTCCAGGGCTTGTTGGAAAACACTTCCCAAAGTATGCAGAAAAAGAGAACGCCAAAAATGACCAATTTTATCATCCCTTCCAGAATTTTGATCCATTTCTATTCTTTTGTTTAGTAATGGATCAATAAAGATAATGTACCGAAATTAAATAGTTTTATGTTGTGTGTGGATCGATGGATTTAAATTTATTTAAAAAAAATTTGATATTTAATTATATCTAATATATGATTAAAATAAACAGTTATTGACTATGGTCATGCAATAGTCATTGGCGTGATTTTTATTAGTGTGGCTAAAATATTTGTAATGACTAAAAATTATGACAAATATATCTGCTATGACTCATAACCATAGCAAAAATAATTTTCATGATGGATAGTTTAAGTTTTATATTGATTTTTGTTTAACTATGGTTAATAATAATTATTTACACAGTTTTATTTCATAGGCAAAAATATTGTAGTCAATAGTAAATTTTCTTCTAATGTTTACAGATTTTAAATTCATAATAATAAATCCATCAAACTTGTATGGATACATTCATGCTGCAGAGAACTTCAAATCCTTAAGCCTTTATTCTGAATTATATTTTGTGGCATTGTAACAGATTTCAAATCCTTTCAGTATGCGATTATTTGAAATTCTTATTTCAGATCCATTGATTTGTCATCCAAACGCAACTTCAGGGTAAATAATTGACACACCTCCTGAGGTTTGACCTAAATACAAAACATTAGTGTGCATGTTTGAAATACATTAGTGTGCTTAGATTGAAAATAACGATTACATCACTTGAGATTTTTCTATCTTATGTATAACTCATTCAATAGGGTTTCAATGAATTCTGAATGTGATATTCTAAAAGCACATCACACAAAAATTTGACTATAATTTGATCACTTTTTCTTAGACTGGAATGCCATTTCGAGTAGACTTCAGGTAAGCTATCTTTGGTCATTTCGAAAGTAATGCACTACTTTAAAGTGAAGATTGTTGAAGATAAAGACGAAAAAACTGCTGAAATACAACGACGTTAGGGAGAGATACAGAGAAAATGAACAAAATAAGTGCAAGATTTATATTATTGTTGTTATCTATCAATAATTATGCTCGTTTTGTCAATTTTTATTTAATAATATTTTTTCCTTTTTGTTTCTGTCGAGAAAGGATGAGGGGTATTTAAGTCATTTCACACTTTTTCAATTGTGCTATTAATGTTTTGCAGACCTCGATGGAGTTATACATCTCTTGAAGTTAGTTCGAAATACACAAACACCCTCACGCCATTTGCAAAATTACAAGTACATGTCTTGAGGTCGTAATAGCAATTACAACCACATCCCTTATTCAGTAGCAAAATTTTGCACAAAACACTCCCTGAGGTACACTATATTAACACCCCTCAAAAAATGTACCCGTAATTTTACAAAGTACGTGAGGTATTTGTCATCTTGACATAATATCAAGTGGTATTAATGTAATTTACCCTAAAATTATTTACCGATAGAGACGAATATATTTTAAATTACTATTTTTATTTTTACACTCCATATAAGTTAATTATAAGTTTAGAATAAAAAGAAAAACTTTGGAATAATATATATATAATATATATATATATAATTGATGATTGAATAAAGATTAGTGTTGATCTCTTATATTTGATGTGGACTTATACCCTTATTTTGGAATTTTATATCACATCCATCTGTCTTATTAATTCCTTTAGATGAGAGAGAGTGAGAGAGTTGTACCATTAAATATTGCCAGGAAGCCAATCACCTACCTGACACCCCACCAAGTTACGCTGCTCTGCTAAAGACACTCCAACACCGTATTTCAACTTTTTTTTGCCTACATAATTATATCAACAAGTACGGCTACTCTCAACTTTTACCTTTTGAATTATTTTTTTTAATGTAAATTACGACGAGTTCTTATGAAATTAATATAATTATAATTTTTTATTATTATTTAAAGGATTATGAATGACTGTTTGATGATATTATTATTGAATGGATGTATGAAATTGTCAACTTTATTTTTATTTATTTTTAAAAAGGAATTATTAAAAAAAGGTAAAAAAATCAGATGAGATGGATGATTTTTTTTTAAAGAAAAATTATCCAATTAGTCGTATAAAGTTTCAATTTTTTTTGAAAAATAAGTAAAATTATGATTCATAGTCCACAAGGGTACTTTGGTCAGTTCACCACAATTAATAAAAAGCTAATAGAGAATGACAAGTGAGTACCGTTAGATGACAGTTAAAAATATGATATATTTGTAATTATGCTAAATCTTATGGGAGCATGTTGTAATTTGCCCTTATTTTTATCAACTTGGAAATCGCATTCCCACCATCCCAACTACTACATTGGTGCAGTATAATTGATCTTTGTGTGCCATACAATTGATGTTCTATAATATGAATTATTAAATACTATATATATTTTTATTTTAGAAAGACATTTTTAAGTACAAAAAATATTAAACACTGTTCAACATTGACAATTTCCATAACATATAATTACAAAAGCTTAAAATATAGTAAAAGTAAGTACAATTAGTGTAGTTGATCTATTTTACCTTGGAATCGCAAATTTCTATATCTTTTTGAGAATAATCCTCATAAAATAAATATTTTTTTATTAAAAATATCTATTTTTAGAACAAAATCGTAAAATTTATATAAAATTAGAGCAAACAATACCTCATACAATATAGTACTTTTGAGTTGCAGCCATCATACATCAGTACCATAAAAATATAGGGTAAATTACATTTGCCATCCGACTATTGACAATTTTTATACTTTGTCATCTAAACTTTTTTTTGTGTCACGTTTCTTCTCAAACTTTACAAAAAATTTCACATGACATTTATAACAAGTTTTTCACCAAGTTTTTTTAAAAAAAAACACTACATGCAGTGCACATGTGATATTTAATAGTTATGTGGTGTAATACTTTTTACATATACACAACATGTGATATTTTTTCGATAAAAAAACAACAAAAAAAATGATCATACATAGTAAAGTGTAATTTCACAAAAGTAAGATGATATTAATACAAAAAATAAATATCAAAATATAAAAATATACATAATTTAAATAACAAAATATAATTTATCCTGAAATATATTCCGACGACTGACCTTCTATATAAAATATTAAGGGAGTCCAATAGAGAGTAAGTACACATCACGGTAGACTGATTTGGGCGGACATTAAAGTATGATTTGATTTTGTTCGACAGCTACAATTAAAGCGGGAGCATTGGGGAGCAGAGCAGTGGAGAACTCCACCCACCCCAGGCCAGAGTTTCGGACCGTTACGTATCCTTAACGTTATTTTCCGGACGATAAATCGGCGTCTCGCGATATGGGGTTTGATTGATTTTATTTTCCTTTTCTTCAAGTTATCGCGTCTCGAAGTACGAGAAATTGCTAAATACAAGACAGTTTAACAGAGTTCAGTGAAGGGAAGTGTTCGTGTCAGGTGGGGCCCAGAGTTTGAGCTCCGGTTTGTAGTGGCCACTGTCTGATTAATGTTTCTCTTGGTTGTTTCCTTCTCTCACGCGCTGAGATGGCCCGTGTCAGGGACGTACGCACAAGGGGAAAGTTATTGTTGCCTGTTTCTTTATGGAGTAAATGCAATAAATGAACACTTTTTGAGTTTGTGTTTAGAATTACTATGATGCTAGGCACACACGATGTGTGTGTGTGTAATTTTAAAATTTTTTATTATGGAATAACTATATTTATGATTTATTTAAATAAATTATCATTATTTTTTTTTAAATTACATATATACTCATTAAAAACATCAATATCAATTATATAGACAATCTCTATTTTTTGGATGTCATGCTGATTCTTGTAATTATATAAAAAACAGTGATATTTTATGTAAATAGACCATAAATAGATGATGTAAATGTAATTATCTCATTTTTGTTGTTGATTTGGTTATCAGAGCCATGTGACAGCGGTTTCAAAGCATAAAATGAGCCAAAGTTCAGTTATGTGCAAGTTATTGGAAAATGGTGAATAATAAATTAGATAATAAATTTATTTTAATAGTAACAAGTAACTGGTTACGAAGTGAGACGCATAACAGCATGAATATATGGATAATAATTTATGGCACTTAATCATCATCCAACCGCATTTAATTCAATCGAATAGTTGTGTCATTTGATTGAAATGATGTATCCGTTGGGTGAAACCCTTTGAATGAAACGATGCGTTTATTTGTGTGAAGTGGTATGTCCATTGGGTGAAATGATGTATTTATTCAGATGAATGGTAATAAACTTTCAATGCATCTTTTCTAATCGAAGATGACCATTCATTGATACCTTTCCAACTTTTATAAATATATCCTCTATTTCATTTCATTCATTCAATTCATTTTAGAGCATTTCAATGTATTATCAATAAAAGCATGTTGTCTTTTATTAAGAGAGTTCAAAATATTGTTTGACGTCGTTTTTCAAAGTTTGTAGTGCTACTATTTTGAGATTGTAAGTCGTTGTATCTCGGGAGACAAATTGTTATTCCCGTTAGCATCAGAGTAGGACAATAATTGTCTTAAAGATAAAGAATATAACGCTTACCTTGCTTCATAATACATAAATCCCGCATATCCCTCATTTTCTCTCTACACAAGTTTGAGGGTTATTTTAGTAAATTAATTAAAAACATCGAGATTACTATGACCAAATTTTATTGAAGGGATTGAATAAATTAAATAAAAACTGATAAATTTGAATATTTTAAAAGTTTGTATGACAATATTGTTTTCTTTATAATAATACAAACTTTATCTATCATATTTATTTTTGGATAAATTATATTTTGACATTCGAACTATTCTCGTTTTTATACTTTGCCATAGAAATATTTTTTTGTGTTAGTTTACCATCTCAACTTTGCGAAATTTGCATTTTGTCATATGATGTCGTCTTTTTATTGACTTTCTTTCCGAAAAAATATCACATGCTTTACATATATAAAAAACATCACATTATATAACCCTTAAACATCATGCGTGTACTGCATGTGATGTTTTTTCGGCAAAACCTTGTTTGAAAAACAGTTATAAATGACAAAGTGTAAAATTTTGTAAAATTGAGATGATAAGTTGATACAAAAAAAAAAGTTTAAATGCCAAACTGTAAACGCAGTTATAATTCGAATGGCAAAATATAATTAACCTTTATTTTTTAATCTTTTCGTCCATGAGATTCATATTTTATTTCATCAAAATTTGGAAGGAAAAATCACGAAATCTGATCAAGTGACTTGCATGTCCTATATTTTTAGGGGTAGATATGTAATTATATATATATATATATCCATTATTATAGTCTGAAAATGAAGATGGAGAAAGTGATTCTGACCACAAATTTAAGGAACCATTTATGATTACTTACCCTCCTTTCTTAGTTACCCGTATTTCTGTCTATGCTATATATGCATAATTAATATGATTTTTTTTTTAAAAAAAGTAATAGTTAGTTTTTATAAACTAGTCGTCGCGGGACAGTCCATACATGCATATAATAAATAATTTTTTTATATTTTAAAATATATTATAAATAAAATAAAATATAGGATAAAATACATTTTTCTCCCTTGAACTATTCTTGATGTAACATTTACCCCCTAAAGTAACAAATGTAACACTTATCCCCTATAATCAATTTTTTGAACAATCTTAATGAGCACAAAAAAATTATATTTTTTATTAATTTTGTAATAAAATTAAGTTATTAACTATTTATTCTTTTAGATAAAAATGAGTAGTTAAATGGTTTTTCGAATATATTTTCTTTTTAAAAAATGATGAATATTTATATTTATTCATTTTTATAGTTATTTTTTGTTATATTATATTTATTGTGTATTTACTATATATATTAATTTATACTTCACTTGTAATTTAAATTCTTCCCTTATTAAAAAAGTCATAAAAAATAATTTGGTGATGATTTAATGTATAAAATACTAAAATATATTGAAAGTAATATAATTATTGAAAGCATGAGGGGCAACTTTGTCCAAGTGTTACGTTTGTTAATTTAAGGGGATAAATATTACATCAAGAATAATTCAATGGGGCAAAGTGTGTTTTACCCTAAAATATATAAATCAACGAATTACGTTTCAAACAAAAAAAAAAAAAGAAAGAAAACAAATCAACAGAAAATCAACTTAAGGTATTATAATCTACACAATAAAAAAATTAGTGTAGCAGTGTTAAAACAATACGAAGTCACTTTTATAAAATAAATTAAAAAATTAATCTTATTTAAAAAATAATATTAATTTGTTTTCCTCGTATTTTCTTGTATCAGACTTTTATCTATTATTATTATTGTTTATATAATTCATCTTATATTAGCGTAATTTTTTTTCACGTATCATAAACTCAATATATAAAATTATTAAATACATATATATATATATATATATATATATTTTAAAAAAAAACTTATTTTCGTAAAAGAATTACTGAATATTTATGATTTTATATTTTAAAAACTTGAAACAAAACCCAAGTTATATATATGTCAATAACGCAAGTACACATTTCAGTATAAATACTATTATTATAACATATATTTGATATTTCCATTTTTATTGCTAATATCTTTTAAATGTCCAAAAATAAATAACGTATTTAATTAAATTACTATGAATTTGAACCTAAGAACTTTAATATGGTTTGTGCATACATCTCAAAAAATATAATAATACAATGACTATTTTATTTTTTTAATAATTAATACACAATTGATTACTAATAGTATATATACTTAACGGACATTTTCACGTTAATGCGTACTTAAAAAAATAATCTAGTAATATAATTAATTAATTTCTATAATAATTAAAATCACTGTTCAATAATTAATACAAGCAATAAATTCAGTTACCATTTTTATCTAATAGATAATAAATAACATATAGTACGTCAGTAATAAATAAAAGTATAATTAATTTTGTTGAAACATTTAGTACGGCTACAAAAAATAGCAACATAAAATTGAAATTAACCGCATTAATATTGATATTTGATAAGATATGCCAACATTTACGTCTTTTGTTTAGATCGTTACGATTTATTTCTGATTCTATTTAAATTCGAGTATTTATGAATTCATGCTAACTACTGAATCATTTTTTGGATTTGTGATTCACGTAAAATTGTATAACATGGGTAATCCATAAATACCACTCATCGAATCCCGAGACACAATTTCTGCTACCTACTCTGTCCTTTCAAATTTTGATATTTTCCCATACGATCTTACTGACTTAAATATCGTAATACTATAATAATTTTTTCTAATTTAATTTTATGATTTCTTGCGTTATAGGTCACATATTTAGAGAATTAAGACTTGCCCAAGAATATTCGGAACTATTATGTATGAATCGGACATATTTTAACCTAATAATTTCTGATACACATCATATATGTAAAAATAAAAACTTGTTGGGAGCATTGATTTATGATTTTAACATATTGTGCTCCTATCTCACTTAATAATTTGTAGGCTATAATGCATCCAAAATTTGAAAAACATATTTATACAATGTTCGGCACGTATTAGGTATAATACGACTTTAACACACATCATATACACGACTTAAAGTATTTACAAAATAAAAAAAAATTGCTAGGGTGTATACTGCACGGTTGCTAGTGATTGCATGTCGAATATGTTGTGGACACGATAATTTTTTTATAAATGTATTTTGTAAATTTAATACCGTAAAAACTTTAGTATGCACGTAAAAAATACAATAAAGGCATTTATCTTTTATTAATTACTTTTCAAAATGTACTTTTACTAGATATGATTATATATATATATATATAATATATATATATGATAAGTACAACTTGTATGCATGGGCACGACACAACAGGATACGAACACAATTTTGAAAATTTTTAAAGAATTAAAACATGATACAATTTATATACGAGCATATGTGGCACACTCACATGTGTGTGTACAATTAAGTTAAAAATTTTAAAAACCATATTATTATTTTAAAAATATTTTAATTAGATTAATAAAATATTAAAAATAATAAAAAATGAGAAAACAAAAAGAGATGTGGGAGTTGATAAAAGAGCAAATGGGAAGTTAAGAAAATTGAAAAAAGAAAAAACAAAATTAATTAAATATTAGAAAATAAAAATTAAACGAGACACTAAAGGGTGCTCCTACTTAATATATAGTTAGATATATTATTTTATTTATTGTATATTCTTAATAATATGCAATATCAAAATATCAAAATAAAACATAAATAAGCATATAGTACATTTAAGTTCTTAATCAAATACATGACCTAAAAAATATACATAAAAACCCTGAACGTGTCAGATACACCAAAAGGCATATCCGGCACCATATTCTTTTCTTTCTCTTCTTATATTTTCGGACACACATGTACCGTATCCGATACGTGTTCGAGGTGTACCCAATCGTATCCATGTTCGACACATGTCCAATACCAATAGTTCGTGCATTACGGATTCTAACTCATTCTAAAAAATAAAAAATTGCAATATCATAAAGAAACAATTACGTCACAAAATGCAATGGGACATTACCAAAAACGAAAAACCAAAACCTTACATTAATAATTACAAAATTTTAGCTAAGCTCCAAAAGTCACACCCACAAGCAAACGACAGAAGGGGATTGGCCTATGAGGGCGCGCGTGAGGTGTACGCACGTGGGTGTGAGGGTTGTGCATTCAACCGGACAACATTTTCAAGAAAAATAGAAAATTAGATGAGAAATTAATAAATGTGGCAGAGGAATGAAAGGTGACATTATTATGTGCGTTTGAATTAGTGTAACAATCATGTGAAAATAATGAAATCTCCCATTTTTTTTATTCTATTTTTTAATATAATATTATAACGGTGAAGATATATTTTTTTTACATATATTAGTGTATGAAATACATAAGGGTAGTTGGTAAAAAAGAATATTTGTCTGACCTTCAATAAATTAGTAATAAGTCAACCAAAGATAAATATAATTTCATTCGAACTTTTTGTTAATATCAGCAAATTCGATGGATTTTGATTAACAGAAGGATCTATTTATTGGACAAAACAAAAATTACGGATACTAGATGTAATTTCTCAAATTTTAGAGAGTATGCGTGATTAGTAAAATCTCATGGCAGGGTAATGTAATTATCTCAATTTTTTTGGGATGATCAGACCTGATTTCCCAATTCTTATATTGGGATCCAAATTCATAATATATCTTTAATCGAAACAAGATATCATTATTGAGGCACTTGATCGTACTTGTCTCTCTAACTCTTTCGGTTGTATCTTCTTTCTCAATTACAAAATAGAATTTATTTTAAGTATAAAATGTTAAATGAGAGCTTAAAAAAAAATTAAAATATTACGTAAGTTTTAACTTATAAAAGATAATGCATAAAGTTAATGGTGTTGATGTGTTATTTATTTTTTAAATGTATGTAATTATAAATTCGAATTTAAATGAACAGTTCATCTAAAGGCCCACATAAATTTTAGATTAAATTACAACTACCTTTTCTTAAATTTGTTATAATTATAAATATCTTCTCGTTGTTTGAAAATTGATAAATATTCCTTAATGACAAATACCATCCGCTTTTACTAGGTTCAAGATGGGTTTTGAGTTTTAGTGGTTTGAATCCGGATCGGGGCCAGACCAAGTCTTCTTAATTTTTTGTTATAGACTAAAAAATTGATATGATTCAACCTCAAACCCATTTAAATATAGCGGAATAACAGTGGGACTCAAGAATTGATGTGTATTCAGATCATAGGAGCTAGTAATCGTCGATATGCTCATATTGGTGACGTTATTGTTGTGTGTGATCAAAGAACCAGTACCAAATATGCCCCTAAAAAAATCAGAAGTAGTCCCGAACATCTCACATTTGGTCCTTTTATAGGAAATTTGGTTCTATATTGATAATTTTTGTCATAACAACTCATAGTTACAAGACCAAAAATGAGTTCTACTATAGTGTAAAGGGGACCAAAATTATCAATACAAGACTAAATTTGTCAAAAAAGGACCAAATGTGAGATGCTAGGGACTAAATTCGTCAAAAAAAAAAAATTAAAGTGTAAATAGAGTAAGTTATAGAACTAAAAATACGAGCGGCCTAAAGTTACAAAATCAAAAATATAATTTTGTCTAACCCTTAATATTTTGATATATTACAATAATGATATAAATAGTTTATAAACGTTTTGATGTATATATGAGTAACACATATTTGGAAATTTTTAATATTTCGGTTCCTATAAATGCACACAAAAATTTTATTAAAAAAAGTAATACTTCAATAATATTATTGACTTATATTTTAAAAGTTATGATAGTATTATTAATAAAAAAAATATATCTTTTAATATTTAAAATTATTAACGGGTCCATTTAATAAATAGGTTATTCAATTAGTCAAAATTCACTAAATTTGCTGATATTAACAAAAAAAAAAATTGAATTAAAATTGATATTTACCCTCAATTAAATTATTACTGACTTATTGTAGGTTAAATATTTTTTTTTTTACTAAACTATCCTTATAATGGTGAATATACATCTCTCCACATGTATTAAGATGCGAAGACGTATAAAGATAATTAATTTGATCATAAGAAAAATTTATTCGACCAATGATAAATAAATAATAAGTTAATCAAGAATATATATAGATTTTTATCCGTTATTTTTGTTAGTATCAGCAAATTCGATGAATTTAACTAACGGCGGGACTTATTTGTTAAATGGGAACAAATCTCAAAAGTACTAAATATAATTTTCAATCATAAAAAATTTACGTATAATTACACCAAATCTCAAGACAAAAGAGTGTAATTACTGCTTATATTTCCATATTTTAATGATTAACCAAAAAAGCCACATACACAGAAATAGTGTATGTCAAATTTAGTACTTAGGTGAAGGTGATTGTCAGAGTACAAACCCCCCTGAGGTAAAATTAAATAACCCCTTAAACTTACCTAATAAAAGCAGTCAAATGTCAAGGTAAAAACTTATTTATCCTTTACAATCAATATTTAGCTATTTTGTTTTTCGAATTACTGTCTCATTTAAAAGTTTAATTTTTTTTTATAAAAAGTTATTTAATATTAATATTTTAATAAGCGTGAAATATTTTTTATAAATATATAATAATGAGATTCAAACACATAATCTTTTGTTTAGTCTGATTCTGATACCATATGAAACGACTATTTCACTTAACATTTGAGCTGATAAAATAAAAAAAAAATATTTAATATTAATATCTTTACAAACTTCTCTCCCCGTTGTGTTCTCAGGTAGGCTCCATTTAAGTGAATGAAATTTAAAGATTTTTTTTTTTTCAAATGACTCCGAATTAAATAAATTTTAAATTCATTGTAATATTGTTAGATACAACTAAAATTGGAATAATTTTTTTTGAAGATAGAGCGATGAATTATTATTAATTGAAATAAATTGATTACAATAATTCCTGACGGATATCAATATATAACAAATTGTTACAATAGTCATAATATGATTAATAATATCAAATACACTAAATCAAACCAAAGTCTACTATTACAGTAGAAACACTACCTACTATTCAGTAGAAAAAATACACGTACTATTCAGTAGAAACAACATCCCACGCATAAGGTGGGGTTGAACCCATGACCTCTAACGTCATGCGTTTTAAGTTTCGTCAACTAAATTAGGCCTCATTGACAAAATTAGAATAATCTATACATAATAAATTCTCATTTTTAAAATATGTCAATCCAAATACTATATTAATTATTTTCCCTAAGAAATTATAGAAGTGATAATATTTCCAACTTATCATATATTATAAATTAATACATATGTTATTCTCTTTTAATACTTTGAGAAGTGTGAAGAGTGGTTTTATTTTATTTCTTCTTCTCCACTCTCTTCTCTCATTTGTTTATTTATCTACTTTCTCTCTCACATGTGCTCTCTTTTTCCTATTTTTATTTTCATAACATTATTTCTCCCTTTTTCTCACATTTTATTCAATTAATATTTAAGAAAAAATAATAATTAATCACTTCACTAGAACAAACATACTTTTTAATTATAATTAACTATTACAATAAAAATAAAAATATATCACCATGAATAATAATTAACTTCAATTTCGGACCAACTATTAGCCATTATTTCCGTATAAAAAGTCAAAAGATTAAGGACAACTAAAAACTGCAGTAAATATTCTGGTCATTCGTGAGAATCATAACAAATAATATGACCATTGCTAAAATCATCGTAAATACTTATGCATCATGATCAAAATTTAAGTTTTTTTTCCAGATGTTAGACAATATTTATTTATCGTGATTTTAAATTATGGTCATTTGTAATATACACAAAATTTTATTTTTCTGCGGTGGGTCTTTTTTTTTTTTTTATAAAGGAAAATTTATTTAATTTTTATCATTAGACCACACGAGGCTAAAAATAGGGATTTGACACTTTTAAAAATAATTATAAAATAAATAATAAATAATAATAATGCAATTAATTGTGTGGTAGAACATTCATTTAAGCATGTGGTGGAAAAGGCCAAATAATTAATATAATAAGAATATTTGGCACCCATCCCTTTGCCCAATTATTTTACTCAACCCAATAATATAGACACGTGCCTTGTGCGCAATATAATATAATATAATATATATATATATATATATATATATATATTGATAAGTTTTTTTTTTCAAATTGAATTTTTTATTTTATTTTTTATTATATTTTTTAGGGTTAGTTGATTTTTTCTCAAATAAAGCCACTTATATACAGTTTTGGTCCTCAAATTATTTGCTATTTTTATTTTTTAAACTTGTAGTCTTTTCATTAATAAAATTATTAAAATTAATAAAACTAATAAAAATAGTCATTTTCTTCCCATTTTATGATATTTTTTAAGATTTAGTCCAATAAATCCATTTTTTCCAATTTTCTCCCAACTTCAAGAAAGAAAAAAAATGAATTTAAGCAATAAATTTTAAATTTTCTATGTAATCATAATTTTAAATTTTTTAAAATTTATTTATCTTTTTGAACTTTTCTAATCTATGGATAAAATAAATATGATAAAGCCAATTTTTCGTGTTACACAAACATGTTGCAGGTATATGATAATATTTTATTAAGATTATATAAAGGAATATTGCTTAAATTTATTTTTAAAATTTGGATCTTTTTTCTCTCTTGAAACTTGAAGAAAAATAGAAAAAAATGGTGCATTGGACCAAAACTTGAAAAGTATTTTTTTCCTTTCAAATGAAACATCCGTTAATTGATTTATTTGACAGGGCTAAAAATGCAAAAAAGAAGAAAAAAGAAATGAGAAATAATTTAAGGATCAAAATTATAATTTTAAATTATTTGGGATCAAAATGCATAAATGATTTTTTTTAAGGATCCAAATTATATCCATCCCATATTTTTTTATTTTATTTAAATATATATACACTATGTATACAAAATATTTTCATAATAAAAAAATTATATTATTATTATCATTGTTATTATTATTTTGTAAAAATTAGAGTAACACTACCAAAAACTGCCTAGATATGATATATGGACAAAGACACGGCAGTACAAACACAACACGAGATTGTGACATAAAAAATTCAAAAATGTTAGAATATGAAAGGATATCGACACGACTGTAATATATATTTTTTATTATATATATTCTCCTCAAGTTAAAATATATAATATTTGGCATTATAAAGTAAAGAATGAAAATTAACATTCAATAATATGAAACCATTTTAAGTCTACGCTCTTAATTTAAAAAACATTGCTTAATAATATATATATAATATATATAATATATATATATATATATATATATATATATATATATATATATGAATTCATTAGTATAAACAAGTAAAACTTGATATATCTATGTGTACTTCTCTTCTGGTGAGTTCTTCTGAGAAAATAAGTGATGAAGAAGAAAGATGAACAAAAAATGAGGAATAAAATTGTTACGAAGAAAAGAATGTACTTTCACAATATTCAGAAGTGAGAGGTCAAATTCCAAATGTGTCCTTACATTTAGAGTCTTCGACGCTTTGCCTTTTTTTCTTTTTAAGTTTGGATGCACAAATACGACGCTAGTCGTCATCTTACCGATGTTCGGTATGTGTTTAACACTGCATGAGCTGCTTTTCGGTGCATTATAGTTCCCAATTATGAAAGACTAAAGTTAAAAAATTCACGACAAATCAAAATCATCCATCATGGTTAAATAAAATTGATACGAAAACTTAAGTTCTTACCACAATTAATTAGCATTTGGTGTTGTTCCAACAATGTTTAAAGCATTTGTCACGATTTTAGCTGAGACTAATATTTTAGCCTTATGTATAGAAAAAAATAGTTAATATATTGCTCAATAATAATTAATTAGCATTTACAATAATTTTATATTTTGTATATTAAAAAAGTAATATTGTAACTGATGTGAAGATGTGTAAGGAGCTCTTAGGAATCAAAAAAGGTATGGTTGCCCTAAAGTTAAATGTTCCCTTTCCTTTTTCTTTTCTTTAGCAACCCATCAATTTGATTTTTGTTCCAAAGTACAATCAACTCTCAACCTTTCCATTGATAAAGCCTAGAATTGACAAGGAAGATTGAGAAATATCTATTTTGAACAATTCCTTTTTATTTATTATTAGTCTTCGTAGAACGTCGTTTTTATCTGTATATTATATATAATTTTTTATATTTTAAAATATATGATAAATAAAAATATAAACAATAGATCATATTTAAAAAAATATAAAAAAATCAATTTTAAGGGTGTTATCGATACAATAAAAAATGATGCAGTAGTGTCATAAATCTCCATTAGTAAGTAGAAAATATCTTTTCTGTTTATATTAGTGTTGATATTAATGATCGATTGTATCATTTGCAGTTTTATTGTTTTTATTCATCGTATGGTTGCAATAATAGTAGTGAAAAATTCAGATTATCTATGTCGATGTACATTTTACTGAACTGTTATATAATATATTATGCTATTTTTATATCTTCTGTAAGATAAAAATTATGTTGCCGTATGTGTGATATAAGAAAAAATACATAAAAATTCATGTACTATCTATTTTTTGGAGGGGAAGTATAATATATATATATATATATATATATTATTAAATATGAGATTTGATTTTCCAAGTTTAGGCCAAAGAGAGGAAGTAAAAAAAAAAAAAAAGGCAAAGTATGATTTTTATACACTAGTATGCACACAAAATAATAAAATCGTGACAAATACTAATTTAATATCAACTCATTCAGTCATATAGTTTTTCGTTTAACTCTTTCGATTAATACAAATGATGTATTGATCTGATAACTGTAAATACTCTCATGGGCTACTTACAGTGGTGCCCTAATTGTTGATAATGATGGTGTTTCATGTCAATTGCAGTTGCTGAATCTCAACAATTTATAATAATTGTAAAGACGCGACAAATAACTTATCGGAAGGAAACAATTGTTAAAAGCAAATTCAAAAAGCAAATCGTGCAATTTTATATAGTTTAATTAGTGGAATTTGTATCATCACATACAATAGTGATTGGAGTTGAATCCACTCAACTTTCTTGCAGAATGCATCCTAGGATATTGAACAAGAAGACAAGACAAGTGAACAAAAGGATTGGATTTTAATTAACTTAAATTAAATTGAATGGGATGGCTTCAGCTACAACCTCTAATCTATAATCTGTTTATTTTTTAATCTATAGTTTATTTGTATATAAATCATCTATACCTTTTGGGTAATTATATACATACACATACATAAAAAACGTCAACATCATTTACACAAATCACCCCTGTTTTTTGAAAAATTACACTTACATTTGCCAAAAGTTTCAATATTATTACACAAACTTTCCCATTTTTTAATTGTCAGGATAATTTCTATAATTATACAAAAGAAATAAGTGATTCGCGTAAATATACCGTACATTATGGAGCTTAAATATAATTATGCCTGAATTAAATTAACAAAATTCAATTATTTTGTTTTGATAAATGAACCGAACTGGTATCAACACCAGGCAAACATAAGCAAGCAGTAGCTACCAACACCTGAGCCTGAAGGACAATGATGTGCAAATAAAAAGCGTGCAGTAACTGTGTGCTCCCCGTAACTGCATGAAGGGCTGATTGATATAACATCGGAGTGCCCACGCCCCTTGTGGCCGTAAATAAGTCGAATCAAACCGATCTTACTATTTTATAAGATTATTTGAATAAGAACCGAACCTGAAAAAATTGCATTCGAACTTAATTTGTGATATTTTTAAATCTTTGTTATTATTAATTTTTGTAATTGAATTGGATTCAACCTTAATATCATCAAAAAATAATGTTCCGATTTGGTTGTCGAGTCGAGCAGAAACAAGTTTTTAATGATCAATCAAGTTCGAGTAGTTTGGTTTATTATTGTTTCAGTCTAAGTCGCCACCACCCCTGCAAATCGATACTCTTTAACTCCAGCAATAGGCTTGCGTTGCAAAATCACACCCAAGAATTGCGCAGCACCCTCATCCTCTTCTTCCGCCACCGCCCACTACCCGTATGTCAAAATGCCTCTTTGGCAGATTCACGCAGCTGGGGAGTGCAATCCTACCAAATCACCGAGACGAGCTTTTGATCTTATCCAGCAATTTGAGACGTCGTTTCCGCACTAAAAATTGGTGAGGAGCCCCCAAAGGGTATTGAGGGCTTCCAAAAATTGACGGGCGAGACCGCCAAAGTAGGGCGGAACTCGCTCGCCTTGAAGAAGAATGTGTGTTCGAATCGTGGGTGTCGGCACGGCCCGCCGTCTCTATACGATCATTAGCGAGTCGCCTCAGCACCCCCGACAGGACGGGTTGAACGTTTACAGTCCGCACAGCCCGTGTATATAAGACTACACTCTCTTCTCAATCCTCAGTTTTTTCGATGTGGGACTCACAATTAAACCCCCACTATTCATTTAGAAAGAATGAAGATGGGTTCTTACACGGTGTAGATTATCTTATGCAAATCCTTTTTTTTTTTTAGATTAATAGTCACCAACTTGAGGTCTTCTATATTTATAAATATTTTTTTATTATTTGAAAATTTATAAATATTTTTATGATTTTAACGAGTTCACTCCATTAGCGTTTGTTAGATTTTCATTTAATTTTTGTGGCGAACAACCAAATGGTCCTTTTGAGTTATGAATTATAAATTTTTACACTTTTTAAAAAAATTTCAAATATTTTTATGAGCTACGTATGTTCGTTGGACTATTTACTCTAGCTATCCTCAAAATTTCCATATATATATATATATTTTCAAATATTTTTTGGAAAAAAATTCAACAAGGGTAAAATAATAATTTCCGTCTTACAATCTAGGGACTGCATAATTATTTCTCATTTGAGAGGGGGTACTTGTTATTTTTCAAACAACGAGTGGGTATTGATAACAATGTTAAACCTCAAAGATAACTGCAATTTACCCTTTTTTAAAAGTTGTAAGTATATAATTACATTAATATTTCAGTATTTAAATTAATATATCAACATTTGATAAATACATCATAAAATAATGAAATAAGTTACAATAAAATTATATAAATTGAGATGAATGCTTACAAGTCCGATAAGATTAGAATTTATGAACTTGAACTTATTTATAAGATCTCAACCTTAACCATTATATTATGCAAACTTAAACTTGATGAGATGTGCAGACTGCTGAGCTCAAAGGCCAAAAAAAAAAAAAAGAGTGCAACGCGATACTATTTTTCAGGATAATTAACATTATTATTTATATAATTGGGTCTTACATATATTTATTTAAGGTTAAATGTAATTTATCCAATGTGATATGTGAAATAAGTAGAAAACTCCCAGTGTCCTTATCTAGGGTTTGCTTGGGCCAAGATGCTTTGGGCTGAGGTGTCAAAGGAACTGCTCAGCCCAATATGTGCTTTTTGTTTGTCAATAGACTAAGCCCAAACAAAGGCCCACACTAATAAACATATGAGTTGGGCTGCTCTTCCACAAGAGAGTAACTGCAGCTTTACTTATAAAAAAGGCAATAAATTGGGAAAATTTTAGTCCGAATCTAATTTGGTCGAAATTGAATCAATTATATGATAAGTGCAATATTTTTACCATGTAATTTGTATATAATTTAGAAAAAATAGCCAATCACATAGCAAGTGTGATGTACTTGCTTTGTGATTGGTTTAATTCGACTAAACTTGATCCGAACAAGAATTTTCTATGAATTTGGAATTTGAATGAAAAATGTGTAATCAATACTAATATAAAAAATAAATATCATTTATACTCATAAACGACGATTAATGATATCGTCAAACTAAATTTATGTGATTCTAAAGACGCCCTTCAACAAATAAGAAATTGACTTGTTCAACTTCCTAAGTTTTAATAAGTTAGTTTTATTTCTCTCTTTCTTCCTTTTATTTATTTTTTTAAGCGATATGTTGATCTATATATTTTATTCTTATTTATAATATATTTTAGAGTATAAAAAATTATTTATTATATTACATGCAGAAATAACGTACCAAAAGTGCTAGTTAAAATAAAAAAAACGAGCTTATACTTGGTTTAATTGGGAAAAAAGAATTCGAAACAAGCATATATTCCATTAAAAGGTCGTCGTGGATATTTATTAGAAGGGATAAAGATTAAAAAAATTAGATTGAGGGTTATGAGAAGCGACAAGAAATAATACCATTAGCAACAATTAATATAATTTTTTTTTTTATAAAGTAGTAAAGTTTGTTTTAAATTTAGCAAGAAAAATTTTTATTTGATAATAAGCTCGTTGTTTCGCATCAAAATTTATTGTAGCTAAATTTACAAGAAATTTTACTGACGAAAATATTATTAAAAATTTTGGGGAGAATTTTTTAAATTTTTTTGCCAAGGCTAGATACGAAATTTTACAACATGAAAGCTCCTTTATAATTATAGTGAAAAAATATTTTGTTTTTAATGTTAATTTTGAATTCACAATAACTTAAAATCCTTATCTATTTCTAAATTCGTTGTTAATTGCTAACAAATTTATTATCCTTTCTAATATTCCTAACTATTGGCATATTCTTTTGTAGTGAGAATTTATCGATCAGAATTTTATATTAAGGGATAATTTGCACTTTTTTCGCTGAGGTTTAATGTAATTACACATAAATTTTATGTGGTTTGAAAAATTACATTTATCGTCCCTAATTTTTGTTTGCATCTAACAAATGAGTCATTCTAATAGTTAAAATTTACCGAATTTACTAATATTAATAAAAAAAACTGAATGAAAATTGATACTTACACTCGATTGACTTATTATTAACTTAGGTAGGTCAACCAATTTTTTCCAAAATAAACAATCTTTATAACAATGAAGATATACTTCCTCACATGTATTTATCTGATTTTAAGTTCAAGTTGTTCTTTGTATTTTGTTTGATTTGCATTTATTTTGATAATAATTCTTTCATTTAATATGTATTTCAATTTAGAGCTATTAGGTTCATTTGATTAGTTATTGATATTTTATTGCAATTATTAATAATAATAATAATAATAATAATAATAATAATAATAATAATAATAATTTAATTGTCTATCAAAGAATAACATAATTTTAAGATATTTATTTTCATTTATTATTTTCTTATATTAAAGCTATTGTGTATATTAAAGGTGTCTTGCTTTGGAATAATTTGCGGTTTAAAAGTTTATTTTGATTATAGTTCATTTGCTAAAACGGGGAAACTCTTTTATCTTTTTCCTTTATGTAGAAGAAAATGATACTAACAATCATGATGATGTAGGCAAGTGTTTTAAAATTAGTTATAGATGAGAATTTGAGTGGCTTATAAATTTTAAAACTTTTAATCCTATGAAACCATAAACTCGCGCAATAGAATACTGATCGTAGGAGCCTCATGGTTAGCGGACAATACCTAGCGCGATAGGGCACCGATCATAGGAGTCTAATAGATTTGTCCTGAAAAGGCACCTTGCTAGGGAGAGGTAGCTTTAGGGCTTATAAGCCACTCAAGCTCATATTCTACAATCAATGTGAGATGTTTATCTATATCATTAGCCCCCGACAAGGAGCTTGAGATAAGCACATGACTGCTTCCCACATACGGTGCCAAATGATGTGGTTTGCGATTCGGTTGGCACTCTATTGCATGAGTACTATCCGTTCTAGTTTCACATGAGTTTCACGATTTTGTCCTAAAAAAACACCTTGTTAGGAAGAGGAGGCCTCGAAACTTATAAACCACTCAAATTTCTGATCGACAAATAATTTTGAATGCTTCCCTACGTCAAATAATGAAATAAATAAGTTAACATGGTGCAATATATTTGCATGTTCAGCTGTGATTGTTTACTTATTTATTTATTTTTTGTGTTAATATATACCTTGGTCAATAATTAGGTGCCAATGGAGATAATTTTTTTATAACAAAAAAAATAATACTTTATATGTAGAACTATAATATGAAAGCTTATTATTAAAATAATTATATATAGTGAAAAATGTTGGGTAATATTTAATATTAATTAAGACCAAAGAGATTGAGTTGTCTGAGAAAATATCTGATAGCCAACTCACATTCCTAACCATATGTTGCAATAATATTACAGTAGTGATGTGCCCCATCTTCTGACAAACCCTCTTCTCTTAAACTGTATTTTTAGGTACCAATATCAAACTAATGATTCCACACATGGAATGAACACTATTTAATTTGATGGAATGCTTATTTTAATATCTATGTTTTTTAATGAATTAATTATAATTTTATACCATAATCTTAATCAATACACTAACTATTCAAATTAAATATATTAACAACTGATCAAATTAAACACTTCACTAGAAGAATTATGATTTTTCGTTATGATTAAATGCCACACTTAAAAAATAAATGGTTGCAAATACTAATTAATCCCAACTACTTCTGCAAATAACCCCAAATGATTAGCTACAGTTACAAATTATGACAAATATTTTCATTATACGTAAAATCATGATTAAAATTAAAAAAAAAATTCATGAATTTTAGGGACAATTATACTTCCATCCCCTGAAGTTTGGTATAATTACACATAGATCCACCGTGATTTAAAAAATTACATTTAGCACACAAATAAGTCCCTCGTTAGTTAAAATTCACCAAATTTGCTGATATTAACAAAAAATCTATATTTACTCTCGGTTGACTTATTACTAACTTATAGTAGGTCAAATAATTTTTTTTATAATTAAATTACCCTTACGTTAATGCATGTGAGGAGATATATTTACACCGTTATAAGGGTAGTTTAATTCGTAAAAAATGTTTGACTTGTAATGAGTCTGTTTTTAAGTCAACAAGGGTAAATATCAATATTTATTTTTTTTTTTTTTGTTAATATCAGTAAATTCAACGAATTTTGACTAACGATGGGACTTATTTGTTAAATAGAAGCAAATCCCAAATATTAGATGTAATTTTTCAAACCACAAGGGATTTACGTGTAATTACACCAAACCTAAAAAAAAGTGTAATTATTTCTTAATTTTATTTGATCGTAATAAATAATATTGATTTATTATAATTTGATGTTGCTAAGACTGAAATCATGACTTAGTAATTATAGGGCCACAACTTCAATCGCTAACCAATTCAGACCTTATTGACAATTGAATTATCTATTTTAATCGTAAACAAATATGCAGAAGAGAAATGCTTTAGTTATTATAAATATATTTACATTAAGTAGTCAATTCCGGGCTTATTATTTCATACGTATATATGAGTTGCATGGGTATTAATTTATATGAATAATAATCTCCACGATTATAGTTAATTATTTAATTTTGGAAATCTTGAAAAATCCTGTATTATATTATTTTTTTAGGCTGGCATTTGAATTTTGGAGAATACAATTTATTAATTAATATTTGTGGCTTATAGTACTATTTCATAAAAAAAAAAACAATACTGATAATTTATTATGAGAATAAAGAATCTCATCCATATATGTACTTTGTCATTAATATGAAAGCACAATGTTAATTTACAACGTGTATTTTTGGAAAAAAACAAATGAATGGGACCTATGTTTTTAAATTTGAATATCATCTCTATGATATATATAAAAAAGTATGGATGAGGTAGCATTAATATGCTAAAATAATAATAATTTGAATAGAAATATTTTACTCTCATGTATAATTTTAAATGAATGTAATCCGACGTTTTGGTTTAGTAGTTGAAGTTGAGATCTCATGCATAAATTTAATTTGTTTGGTTGGGACGTTGGGGCACTAAAAAATGGGTGTGTAAGGCACTAAAAAATGTGTGTAAGGGAAGTTTATGGGTTCGAACCCTGCCAGGTGCGTGGGATGTTGTCTGTTGTATAACAGGAGTTGGTCTATTGCATAATAAGAGTTATTGTCTATTGTAATAGTAGGTATTATTGATGTAATAGTTTTGTTATATATTGATATCAATAAAAAATTATAAATTTTGTTTTTAGTTACTCTATTATCCATATATATAATTTTTCTCCAATTTTTTTTCTCATTCCTGCAGTTGATAGCGGTACATAATCTTTAAAAAAAAGATAACTAAATCACTAACAAAAGTTTTGATGTTTGAATTTAATTTCTTTATTTGAGGGCATTGGTAGTAATTTTTATTTTATTTAAATTGATTAGTTTAGAATAAATGAACAATGCTCATTTTGATGAATATTTCTATTGATAAAAGATATTCTTGTTCTAATACAAAAGAAAGAAGGAGTTAATCAGTAAATTACAAAAAATAATATTTTCTTCTCAATCTATTTGTCTCATACCAAACAAGGAGAAGTATTTGAGATTTATCCCCTTTCCAATCATTTCAAATAACTTGAAGGAAAACTATTATTCCTCCCCCCCCCCCCCCAGACTTTTCACTTCCGTTCCTCTTTTCACTTGTCTTTCCTCTCACTTGAACCAAACGAACCATAAGGTCATAGTTCAAGTTTTATTGAATGTGTGGGTATCTGTCTCATTTTATGTGAGTTTATTGTAATTTATTTCATAGTTCTTTATTATATTCATGTGTTGATTAAACCAAGGTATTAATATATGTAATAATTGCTTCAATAGAAAATGGATAAATGCAAAAATGGTACCATACTATAGGGCACTTTGTGTTTTCAATACCATATTTTTTTAAAATATCCTGATTCAGTACCGTATAATAGAGAAAACTGCAAAGTTGATAGTGTAGCTTACGAAAGTTGCAATTTTAGTACTTTAGTTTCTGAATTGACAACTTCGAAACCTTACCCTATCTTTTGATAATATCATTTGTAGTCCATTAAATTTGATTTTCTCGTAGAATTAGTCCAATGGCATGAAACTCTGGAGTTTTCTTACAAACAAGAAAAAGAAGAATGGACGGGGAACTACCATGTGCGATAGACACTACCATAAAACGTGGTCAGATGCTTATAATCTAGTGAGATCCATGGTAGAATATCAACAAGGCGAGATGGATCGAGTAAATTTGTCAAACAATACAATTCTTAAAATTATGTTAAAAGAACTGATTTGAAAGAACTCGAGCCAGATACCTTAAAATTCTATGAAGATCTAAGAGAGATTTAAAAGATGGTTCAAGACTATGGACATATGTTAATCCATACACAAGGATCTTACAGATTTGAAAGCCGAGGTTATAGATATGAAGAGAAACCAAAGGAATATCCCTGAGACTTACAGATCCTACAAGAGCGTATCGGAACACCTTGAGATCAATACATATTCTACACCAGAAGAGAAAGGAGATAGAGATTCCAAAGCCTAAGACTCGAGAAGATCTATTCCTTGAATCTAAGAGTTCCATAAAATAATGAAGATATTAAGTGTAGATCCATCAGATCTGCAAGAGATGGCGGGATCCTTTTCCCAACTAAAGATTTGGAACTAGTCAACATCCAGCCTGATGAAATTGCTCCAACACTCCTCACAAGATCATCGAATAAGAGAGAGTGCGAATTTTCACAACAATGCCACCCTAACATTTGTGGGGACAACTTAAGAGACAATTAAGGATAGAATCCAAGAAGAGTGTCTGAAAATACACCATGGGAGAGAATCATGCTCCAGTCTTTGCACCCAAATGACAATATACTTAACCTGAATATTATTGACTTTTGAAACATAAAAAAGTTGATAGATGAATGGGTTGCAACCATGAAGATAGCAGCAACCACATTTGAATTCGACCAGAAAAACTTCATATGGCTATTGGAGTTAAGTTTGGAGGATTTTGTGAAAGTCGGATGGAATAAAATCCTAAATACACCAAAGCAAGTATTTTGGTTGTACAATCCAAAAAGAACAATCATAGAAAGACTTAGAAGGCTCATCAAAATACATTTTATCGGAGACAGATACTTCGAGAGAAACAAAGTTGAGAAGGCTAGAGAGTACTCACAAGCTCTCTTTGGCCTCAAATTAAGAAATATTTGTACAATAGATGAATATATCTATTGATTCTGCAAGTATTTCTTCCAAAGTGGAGTAGTAACCGAAATAGCTGTCCCTATGCTCTTTGCAAAGATCTATCGTCCATAGAGGAAAATGTTGATTCAACCAAACAAATATTCGAAGGACATTTGAATTCAGTAGCAAATAGAATGTCTTTACTCAAAGACAAATTAAAGGATTGGTGTTATCAAGCATCTATCCAAAAAGAAATAGAGTGAGAGGTAAGATTAAACACCTCTCTATATTGTGATAATACTAATTTTCAACAATTACAGGAAAATCTAATGAATAAAGAAAGAGGAAGAAGAAGAGCTATGTATGAGTCCCAAAAAATATTGTTTCTGAAGGAGATCATGATAGTCCAAATTAAAGGCCAGATCATGCAAATTTGGACATAAAACAACACTAACAAAGACTTCATCTCAAAGATTTAGACAAACAGACACAAGATTTAGGGGAAGAAGCCCTATGAAGAGAATTTTGAGATAAGACCATATCAGAGCCAAGAAAAGTTTCAAAAATTATGGCTAAATTGCATCTTACCCCCATGTGTTTTGCAAAATTAGCTAAAAACTCTCATGTGTATTAAAAATAAGCAAAAAAATCCCTGTAATTTCTAAAACCAATGAAAAAAACCCCTTCGATTAGAAATTAACGGAAGATGAGAAGCACTTGCGGGTAGTGAAAGTGGGCATGATTTTTTTTGCAATTTTTGACTTTTTTTTGCTATTAATTGACAAAAATACCCCTATATAATGTTTAAAATTATTATGATTAAATATACTTGTTTTAATATTTTTTATAATAATTTTTTTTATATTATTCATCCCTCCTAAATATTAATAATTTTTATTCTTAAATATCAAACACAAAAAAGAAATATTTTTTATAAATTTATATTTCAAATTAAGAAAATTAAATTACTATCACAACAAAAAATAATACACTAAATTTTTTATCATGTAAATGTTAATGAACAAAAACAACATTTTTTTAACTAACTTAAATTAATATTTAATTTTAATTTTTTTAATAAATTGTGTACTATAAATAATTTAAATTTTACTATAATGTATTTATGAAAAATTTAATATTTTATTTTACTATTTTTAAATTTAAAAATTTTAAATAAAATTATTATTATTTTAAAATTTTGCTTTTTCTTAAATTAAATTTTAATTTGTTAAAAATTAAAAATTTTAAAAAAGTCGTCGTCGCCCAAAATTACCATGGGCAACCGCCGTAGCGGTTGCCCAGATCACCCATGGGCGATCGCCATGGGTTGGGAGCAATAGCGTCGCCCCCTCTACCTTGCAAATCGTCGTCGCTTTCTCGACATTGAGCAGCGACATCGCCCCCCTCTACCTTGGGCGGCGCGAGGGGGTTGGGGTTGGTTGCGGGGTGGGTTAATTTTGCTACTTTTTATTTTTATAATATTATTTATATTTTATATTTTATAATTATAGATGTGATGTATATTAAAATTAATGATGGTATATATAAATAAAAAATATATTTAAATTATTTAAAATTTGGATCGTTCATTTTTTACATTCGAAGATCAATAGTTATTATAAAAAAGATATAATGACCAATTTAACAAAAAATTAACGTTGTTAGGGCTTACCTAACAGAAGGGGAAGAGTAGCAATATTTTTAAAACACGGGGTTTTTTGCTTATTTTTTTAGCACAAGAGTTTTTAGCTAAATTAAAAATATAGGAGGTTTTTATGCAATTTACCCAAAAATTATAATTACTGGACATATGGAGAAAAGTGCATATATCACCATATTACCCGCAGAAACGTGATAATTTAGGAAGATTTGAAGCCACAAAACGATATTCTTCGTACCCAATATATCAATTTGAGGACATTCCATCAGAAAAAATAAATTCTACAACAAAGAAATAGAGAGTGATTCAGATGGATGTTCAATCGAGTTAAAATAATTACAACGAATGAGATATGTTTCAAATCTTTGAAGCCTGTCAAGGACTCAAGATTGTTTTCAAGGATGACGGTGTCACACAAAACCATGGGGAAGAATCAATGTCAAGACTCTAATTTCAATCCATATAATGAATTTATGATTGGAGGAATCAGTAGAGTCCTCTCAACCTAATAAGGCTGAACCAGAGAATCACATAATTTAAAAAGTAATTTCAAGTGAGTTAGCTATTCATATGAAACCTATTAGTAATGTGATGAAAATGCAGCTTATTTTTAAAGAGAAATTCTTAAGAATTACGCAAATTTAGAGAAGAAGTAGTTGTTACTATGAAATGAATCCACATTGGAACTGTTGAAGTAGTGATAAAAGCAACCTTTAAGGAATAAATTGAACGAAAATACATTTATCAATAATGATAGAAAACTCAATAACTTAAGATATGGCTGTCTTGGAACGATGATAAAAAATTTATATGCAGAAAAATTAATGTTTGATATTCACTCTATAATTGCATACAACTTAGCTGACCAAGATTTTATTGTGTCTTAGCACTTCATTAGAATTTCAACAGAAAAGATCTTATGAAAGGAGGAAATAAACCATATTCTATAACATATAAAATAGGTAATGGCTTTTCCAATATACACCATTCTTATTTGTTTGTTAAGAAAGAGTATATTAAGATTTTTAGAATTTTCAAGAAATTTGCCAAGGTAATGACAATTGACACCAGATCCAATTAGGGTATCTAGAATAAGTAGTGTTGATATCTTAATAAATGATCACCTATTTTTAGATCAAACATTTAGCTCTAGAACTGACTTCATTAGTAGGATGTCTTTTTCGGAATATAGGATAATATGCTACAAAGATAAAGAAAATGAGTTGGTAACCTAAAAGCTTTAACCCTTAGGCAATTAAGGTTGATAATGTAAAACTTAGATGCCCTAAAGGATGAAAATAAATTCAAATTATCTTGACATCACAGAAAAACATAACTATTTTTCTTATGATGACTTATATCATTTGCAGCAACCTATCATTGGTATTATACAAGGCATTCTAGAAAGAATAGGCAATGAGATCATGGTTACAGGTGTTGCAGAACGAAAAAATGGGACTATGATTTTGCGGTTAAGTTTTTTTTTAAATCATAAATCGTGGGAAGAAAAAGTAATGCTTGGAATTCAACCTAGATGGTTTCACCATTAGTTTCCATGCCTGGTCCATTTCTACCCTTGCAATTTTTGCATAATGAATAAGCGTTATTGTGCGTGTGAAGATAACAATAGTAGTTTGGTCATAAAAAATTCATTTGACCTGCAATAGGTCAATAATGAGTTCAATGGGGGCAAATAAAATTTTCATTGAACTTTTTTCCTGATATCAACAAATTCATTGAATTTTAACTAGTGGAGGAGTCTATATGTTAGACGAAAGCAAACATTAGAGTTACTAGATATAATTTTTCAAGCTCTAAAAAATTTACGTGTAATTACACAAAATCTAAAAAAACTGCAGCGCAATTATCCCTATTTTTTTTATGAGATAGTACGAAAAGCTAGGTGTGTTAATTAATAAATTGTATTCGGCAAAATTCAAATGTCAACCTACAAAAATAAGATAATGCAGAATTTTTCAAGATTTTGAGATTAATTAATTAACTACAATCGTCGACATTATTATTAAAATAAATTAATACCCATGCAACTCATAAATTCTTTTGAAATTAAGGTCCTTACTGGCTACTTAATATATATATATATATATATATATATATATATATAATAACTAAAGCATTTTCCTTCTTCATATTTCTTTATTGTAGAAATAGATATTCAATTGTGAATGAGGTCTAGTTAGCCATCGAAGTTGAAGTCATATAATTGTTAGGTCGTGAATTCAGTTTCAGCAATCTATAACCAATAAGGTTTAAAAATTATGACAAATTAATATTATATATTATAATTAAATAAAATAAATATGAAAATTTTAAATTTTTGAACAACAGTTAATATTCATCGTTCGTCATGATTTTACCTATGATCAATGTCATAATTTTTAGCCACAGCTAATCTTTTGGGATCATTTGTAAGAAACAACAACTAATAGTATAATTGTGCAATCGTGATTTATTAGTATTTACAACAATTTTATTCTTTTAAGCATAGCATTTAATCATAACAAATTAAAAGTCATATTTCTTCTAGTAAAATGTTGTTATATTCTAATAGTAGTTGTTGATTAGTTATTAATATATTTAAGTTTAATAGTTAGTGTATTGATTAAGATTATGGTATAAATTATAATTAATTCATTAAAAACATAGATATTAAAATAAATATTCCATCAAATTAAATAGTGTTTATTCCATGTGTGGAATCATTAGTCAGATATTGGTACAAGAGGGTTTGTCAGAAGATGGGGCACATCACTACTGTAATATTATTGCAACATATGCCTAGGAATTTGAGTTGCTATCAGATATTTTCTCAGACAACTCAATTTCTTTGGTCTTAATTAATAGGGAAAATTGCATTTTTTGTCCCACCGGATAGGTACTGTTGCAATTTTGGTCCCATACGTTATGAGCTCAGCACTTTTGGTCCCACAGAAAGAAAAAGTGTTGCACTTTTTATCCCAACTCCGTTTAAACCATTAAGTGATGATGAAAAACCACTTTTAGAAGGTCCAAGGTGGTTTTTTATGGTTTGAAACCACTAGGCATTTTGGAGGGAATTATATTGATTTTTTTGCATTTTTCATGCATTTCACTATAAAATGACAAAATTTTTCCCACTAAAATTTGCAAAAAATTAAGCTGCATATTATAATAGATAAAAAAAAATATCTTTGCAAAAAATAAATTGCACACTTATGATAGATAAAAAATATTATTATGAATGAAATATTAAATTATGTGATTGCAAAATTAAAATGACCTCAAAAATTAAAGCATTGCAAGATTAAAAAGCAAAAAATGAACTAACTACATTTACGCCAAAATTCACTGTAATTTAACCATGTTTTCTTTGTGCCAACTATGCACAAATATGCAATTTACATTCTAAAAGAATTGCCAATATTTGCAATTGCCAAAGAAAAAAAAATTGTAGATTTGCCCAAAAACTAATTACAGAACCAAATTCAAGTAAATGCACTTGGTTACACAACAAAAAATATTCCAACTAAAAAATGTTTGTCATGGTGACAAACTTTTGGCAGGAATAAAACATGATTAAATCAGTATAGTGCTAATAGTGAAATTTTGGCATCAATGCAATCAGTTCATTTTTTACTTTTAATTTGCAGTACTTTTATTTTTTTCAACGTCATTTTAATTTTGCAATCACATAATTTAATATTTCATTCATAATAATATTTTTTTATTTATCATAAGTGTGCAACTTATTTTTTTGCATATATAATTTTTTTATCTATTAACTGTGCAGCTTAATTTTTTGTAAATTTTAATGGGAAAATTTGCCATTTTATAGTGAAATGCATGAAAAATGCAACAAAATCAATATAATTCCTCCAAAAAGCCTAGTGGTTTTCAAACCATAAAAACCACCTTGACCTTCTAAAAGTGGTTTTCCATCCTCACTTAACGGTTTAAACGGAGTTGGGACCAAAAGTGCAACACTTTTTCTTTCTGTGGGACCAAAAGTGCTGAGCTCATAACGTATGGGACCAAAATTGCAACAGTACCTATCCTGTGGGACCAAAAGTGCAATTTTCCCTAATTAATATTAAATATTACCCAATATTTTTCACTACATATAATTAGTTTTAATAATAAGCTTTCATATTCTACTTCTACATATTAAGTATTATTTGTTCGTTATAAAAAATTATCTCCATGGGCATCTAATTATTGACAAAGGTATATATGACCACCAAAAAATGAAAAAAAATCAATCGCAGCTAAACATGCAAATATATTGCACCATGTTAATTTATTTATCCTAATATTATTTCTTTTTTTGGAAAGAGAAAAGGTGATCCATTTTTTAGCAAATGAACTATATCAAAATATTTTTTTTGAACCGTGAATTATTTCAAAATTGGACCAACTTTAATGTGTACAATATGAAATCTTTGGGGTTGTCTGGCTTTTCACAAGTCTTGAAGAAGAAATTTGTTAAAATTACGTTAGCACTCTAACGTTCAAATCATTAAATTGTGAAGAAGATATAAATCAAAATTAGAGATGTGTGAGATAGGATGTGTTGTTGCACTTCAGCTACTGATAAGTTTGATGTATGTGAATGTTGAGAACATATTACCTTTTATTGAAGAGCTAAGTCCCTTCGTATAGACCTCGCTTCCTGTCGGGTGGAGGAGCCTAGTCCCCCAAAGACTCGGGGAAGTGGTTAGCAAGGGATAGACTCAAGCCATTAAGGGGATATTCTAACTTGAACTATTGACCATTGGAAGCTTATCCTTTTAACTTGATAAACTTCCTCCCATCATAAGCTTTCCCAATTCCTAAGGGGTAGTTACACTTGCCTAGATTTTTGGGTATCCTCAGTGACGAGGTGGTTGTTACTCTTCCGAGCTGTCCAAAGGGGATTTTGTCATGTAAGAATAGGGATGTCCCCATATCTGAGTGAACACCCTGTCAGCTCCCTTTCGGGCCTCTCCATGAATTATTACCCTAGTGGCGCAAGACTGTTTGTATCTCATTACCACAATAGTAGTAAAAATTAACAGATTCGTATTGTTATTCTGGACATATTTTACAAATGTTTGGTTAGATTTGTTTTCTAACAAAATATCTACTCTTGTATCATGAAAGTAGATAAGATGCTTTTTTACCTTGAACCAAGGTGTTCCAAATACTCCCTCAATCATAATTTTTGCTTCTCACATTCCTTTATTGAGTACTAGAATTTTCATGAAAAATCCCTTCTTGCAATAACGGGTAAGGTTTCCATAGCTTCGTTAGGAAAAATACCAGGTTTCTCTGTACTAATTCCTTATTCTGAACTAATATAAGTTGCAAAGTGTTCTGACTTATATTGATCATGCAACATACAACATATATGTAAATAGAAGAATAACTTGTGCACTTGAGCTCCTTGGTGGACCAAATTATTTGCAAGCATAAAGATTGAAATCTGCAAAAAGAAAATTAACACACAGACGCCTAGTCATTACATAATATTTAAATAAAAATGTAAAAAGAGAGTATGCAAAAAGAGAATAGCAAACCATATTGAACAAATGAGTGAAATGAGTGTGTATAACAGAAATTGCTTGTGTATGCTTAGAAAAACGATACCCCTACTTGAGGAGGCCAAACCTGATTTCATACTCGAAGTCCCTTAGTGGCGAGGCAGTATGGTTCCAAAAGGAGTCGGGAGATAGTTGCCAATGGATAAGTTTCATCGAATTTCTGATCTGTTAATTGGAGAGTCTAAGGGAGCCCAGCTTGATTGGGATCCTCAGTAGAGTAAGGATCCCACTTCCTAGGAGTTTGCTTTCTAGAACCTCCTCATTGGGTCTTGCTCGAATGATATTTGTCCACCTGGACAAGTGCTTTGCGAGAAGCAAGGGTGGTATTGGGCCCTTGGGTTTCCAAGCAATCAGTCATTCTCTTGGGCTCTGACTTTCTTGGGCCCTAGCTGGGGGGAATATCGGGTCTTCTTGAGGATTTTCACTCCATTGGGCCCTTGGGCTTCCAAGCAATCAGTCATTCTCTTGGGCTCTGACTTTCTTGGGCCCTAGCTGGGGGGAATGTCTATCGGTCTTCTTGAGGATTTTTCACTCCATTGGGCCCCCTTGGCCTATTGTTAGACTAGCAAAAGTCGTGACCTATATATGACCACATCATTTAGTTTCCCCTACTCTAAGGAGGATAAGGTCCGCCTATTCCTTCTTAGAGTAGAGTGTTCTTTTTTGTGGGGGAAGCCTCCACCTTCCCTAGAAAGGGTCCTTCTTGGGGAGGGGAGAGACCCTTATTCCTAAAAAGGAATTTCGGTGACATCTCCTTCGGATTTGAGGATCTGCTATGTCAATCATGATTTGAAGGCTAAGGTTTAGCTAGTTTTGGTGAGTGAGCACGTGTCTCGTGTTGCCTGATCCTAGTAGGGGGATAGTAACCACCTTTACGCATATCCCACATCCTTGGTAATCGCCCAATTAAGGGCGGTTACTTGGCTTGAATATAATTAACTACCCGTATTCTCTTAATCTCCTTCCTTTAGTAGCATCCTTCCCACCCCCACCCCACCCCCCACCCCCACCACTACCACAATTTGGATAGAGGTTTTTAGGACTAGAGGATTTGCCTTTTGTCTAGTATTCCCTTTATTTTCATAAGTTTCTTTCTTTTACTTAACTCCTTCGTTTTATTTATGAAATTTCTTCTTCTTTCTGCATTTGTGTTTTATTTATGGTTTCCTCGAATGAGTCCGTGAAGTTTGTGGGTGAACGGATGACCGTTGATGATCTCTCTAAGGCCATTTATAGGAGGACGGGACCTGGTTCATCTTCCTTTGGTAGGTATAGGAGGTGGAGCCTGAGGCATGCAGCTGCTACTTCAAACTCCATGTGTTAAGGCTTAGGCACCTTAGAGAAAACGTCGAGGAGCTTAACAAGAAATTTGGACGGCTAGCTATAAATGCTCAAGTGGCCGGACAAATTCAAAGAGCTGATCTTGACACTGTCCAGATCGCAATAAGAACTATCATGGTGACTTCAACCTCACTATAGAATGACCTACAAGAACCAATTCAGAAGGCATCCTCCTCAAAAATGACTCATGAGTTGAGAGAGCAGGGCTCTAAACTAGACTTGTAGCGGCAGATTGAAATACTGTTTGCACAAGGCCATCGCCAGACTCTGGTGAAACGACAACAAATGAGTCATAGAGAGTGCAAACCCTCTGATGATTTGAGTCAACCCAGCGCCTCTGGGGTAAAAGATGAAGAGATTAGCCTTAGGCCAATGACATACACACTGCAATTATATTCTTCTTCTTCTTCTTCTGCTTGGCAGGTTTATCAGCAAATGTGGGAAAAATTAATTTCCCACAAATGAATTAACCCAAGTAAGACCATTATCGATACATTCGGAAAATATAATAGGGTTTGGATGTTAGAAGGGTCTAAACTCGAAGAAGTCCAAGAGTGGTATAAGTTTGGAGCTCTTGTTTCAGTTCATACTATGTCACCAAGTTTTTTGAAAATTTCAAAATTATCGGAATGGATTAGTGGGACAGTATATGATTCATGGCAAAAGAACCCCAACATAAAAAGAAGAGATATCTTGGAGCTAAAATTTATATGAGCCGCTCCAAAAACTGCAGGGAAGGGGTCGCATCCAGCGTTCCATTTCATCAAGCTGCAGAGACCAGATATGGTAGCTTTTAACAGAATTAAAGCTGCCTCAGAAGAAGCTCCACTGGTGTCAGCTATTAGCGAAGACGACATTTCCACCAAAAGAGCTTGGGGTCTATGGGTTTGTCTCACTGAGATGGACAAAGTCAAGTATCCATTCAAGATCTTCCTCAACAAGGTGAATGGATCATTCCTGTTAAACTCCATGACAGGAAAAATCACTGAGTTTGTAGAAAGCATGTTTGAGAAAAATAGAATACTCATATGGGAAACAAACTACCTGCAACTGAGACCACAAGGATGAAGACATGCAACATGCTGCATGCTGGGCAATGATATAACTATGTATATCCTTGCTGTGAAAAACAAGAAAAAACATTGTTCAGAACCAAGATATGGGTTACCCAAAAGAAACCCTAAACAAAGCCGGAAAAGGGTAAAAGAAATTTTTTTTACAAGGAATAGTAAGATTCAAAAAATGCAAAAATTCAAAAAAGAGACTGTCGACAGAAAACAACAAAAGCCAACAGGCAGAAAAATTAATAGAGTCATCTAGCAATTACATGACCGACAAGCCATCATGACCACCAATTAGAAAGGACGAGGGATGACGAATGCAATGATCCAAAAAAGACAAAGTGATGACGAATGCAATAACATAATAAAAAATAAGTTTGAAGTCCGCATTTGGAGTCCACATATGGTTATAAATAAGAAAGCAACAAAGCAGAAGGGAATCATCAGAAATTTTTCCCTACTCTTCAAAGCATAATAATTTGAGTCTTTCAAATCTTTGTAGTTTTTAATTTTTCAGTTTATAGGGAGTCTAGCCCCCTACCATATGAGAAGCTAAAATAGTTGTCTCCTCCAACGAAGAAAATACTATTTATGTAATATTTCATATATTTCTTCAATAAAAAAGGCTTCTGTTCAACTGATTCACCCCAAATTTTATTAAGTCTCTGTTCTGGAGTATCTTCTATGCCCTAAGGTAAAAACCGAAATAGGGTTGTGTTTGTTTTGTTACTGAAGGAGCCAAGTTCCTACGAACCATCAACTGTGGTTATGTGGTTGGAGGAAGTCCGTAAAACCGAGGACATGGAATACTTGAATCAAGGCGGTCAAATCAAGGTATGACTTTATGAAGGCTTAATATTATTACGAAAGCATGTTGGGCCAAACTAGAGTATGTGTATGGACTATATTGAGTTTTTCTATAGAAAGGCAAAATGGTCACTAATTTGGCCAAAGGACCAAAACTGAGCAGATTTGAAAAATAAAGGACCAAATTGAAAAGTCAAAAAGTTAAAAAATCAAATCGAGAAAACGCTAAAAATACAGGACAAAAATTGCTTTTAAGTCTAATTTTGTTTAAATGTAGTTAATATATTAATTTATTATAATTTTTAAATCGTGATCATTTATAATATAAATAAAATTTAACTTTTATTTCTAGTGATTCTCCATGTTATGCTTAAAACGTTATATTTAAATTAGTAAAAAATATAATTCTTTTTTTTTCTTTAATAGGAACGTTATATTACATAAGACAATAATACATCAAAGATCCCGTCAAATCCATCAACAATTTCATTGCAAAGAAAGCAAATACGACAATAAACTACAAACTAATATGTGAATCGATCGATACTCACATACGTGAATTCAAATTCAAAATATATATTATGTCACATAAAGAGTTTCGGGGTCGTACTCTTACGGTAAATTTCTTTATTTTTAAACGAAAATGAATAAAGTAAATAAAGATATGATCTTAAATCTACAAATAATTGAAAAATTTTTGAATTTTCTAATAACTTTTTTTTATAATATAATATTTAGTTAATTACATTTTTCCCAAAAAAGAATACTTTTGATACAAGACAAATTATGCGTGATCAAATAGCATAATTAAGATGGAATTTAAAGCTAAGCTAGCCGCATTTTAGGAGGTTACTATAATTATTTTTAAAAACAAGTTGCAAATGGCTCTATTAATTTATTTATTAAATAAAAGCAAGAATTATGCTTCCTCTTTCTATATTCTTTAAGGATAATTACATCAACCCTAAGCTATGGTTTATTTATATAAATTATCGTTGCATTTTTTTTTTATAAATCACTCATATACCAATCAAAAACGTCAATATTATTTACACAAATTATCTCTATTTATTAAAAATTACAGAAATATTAATATTATTACACAATCATTACAAAAAGTTTTAACTGTTAACCATGACTAATTGTCATGGTTAAAAATAAAATAGTTGTAGCAAATAGTCATCATGCAATGGTGCTGGCTGTGGTATCTGCGAGGCTAGTTAAAAACATTTTGCATGACAAATATTTTCACGATGGCTCTTAGCCATCGCAAATAACTTTTACTTGGTGGAAAATCTTTATTTTTGCATCATTTTTATTTAACTGTAGTCAATAAAAATTATTTGCATGGTTTTTAGTCCATAACTATTAAAATTGTAGTTAATAGTTCTTTTTTTTTTTCTAGTGAATCTACCCTTGCTTTTTTATTGTTAGGAGTGGTTTCTACAATTAAATAAAATACAAATAATTATATAAATAAACCATAATTTAGGGAATGTAAATGTAATTATCTATGAAGAAAAAACATGGCCTCTCGATTAGAGAGACAGTGAGTTTATTTCTAAAAGTTCAGAGGATTGCGTTGTCTTTAAAAAAAAAATTGATACATTAGTATTTTTACAGAGAATAAATTATAATTAAGGGATAATTACACTTCCCCTCCCTAAGGTTTGTGTAATTATACGTACACTCCTTGTGTTTGAAAATTATATCTAACACCCCTGAGGTTTGCTTCCGTCTAACAAATAAGTCTCGTTAGTCAAAATTCATCAAATTTATTGATGTTACTTAAAAAATCGAATAAAAATTCGATATTTACCATTGATTGACTTATTACTGACTTATTATTGGTCAAATAAATTTTTTCTAACTAAACTACGCTTATAATGGTAAGAATATACCTCCTCTAATACATTAATACATGAGGACGAATGAGGGTAATTTGATCATAAAAATATTTATTTGATCTGCAATAAATCAGTAATCAGCCAATCGGAGGTAAACATAGATTTTTTTTTCTATTTTTTTGTTAATGTCCGCAAATTCGATGAATTTTGACGGAGAGACTTATTGTAGACGGAAGCAAATTCAAGAGTGCTAGATGTAATTTCTCAAACCACATGGGTTCTGCGTGTAATTATATCAACCTTCAAGAGATGAGAGTATAATTATCCCTATAATTAATCCTAAAAAGCATACATATTTAATGCTATATCTATGTACATGTCATGATTCTGTTGTTGTGCAAAAATTAAATCTACCTGTGTGTTGTTTGGACCTATTTGTAATGAAATTATTCCTGCATTAATTAATTTAAGTAATTAATTACTTTTAAGGATTTAGTTGGAGACAGTGAATTGTTAAAAATAAAAATATCAAGTTGATATTAATTAACCCTAAAAGAAAATGCTACTTGCTATTCTTTTTTCTTTTCTTTTTTCTGAAAAAATATTATTTATTTATAGTTACCTTTCCTCAGCAAAGACTAATTGTGCTGTGATGAAGTGTGTTTAAAGGAAGAATTATGCTTAATAAAGTAGCATAATTATGCCTATATATATGTTGAACCTAGGACATCTTTGTCTTGAACCAAGTTGCAAATGGCAGCTATATTAATTTCATAATTAAAGCTATGATTATTTTCGTATTTTGAGAAATTATATCTAATATATCTGAAGTTTGTTTTATGTTCATGTATTTATTAATCAAAATTCACGAGATTTATTTGATATCAGCAAAAAAATGGATGAAACTCATTTTTATCCATAATTAACTTATTGTAGATCAAACTAATCTTTTTTTAACCAAATTAACCTTATATGTTTTCATATTTTAATGCATGTAAGTACATACATCTTCACCCTTATAATAAGGGTAGTTTGATTTTTAAAAAAAAATTGACCTATAATAAGTTCGTTAGTCAATTGGAGGTAAATATAAATTTATATTCAACTTTTTTGCTAGTATCAACAATAGTGGTGGCAACAGGGCAGGTTTACCCGGACTGAGATCCAGCCCGCTTCGTGAACCCCGAACCCAAGACCTGCCCCACCCCGCCATACCAAGACCCGTCCCTCCCCATCCGATTTAAATTTTTAATTTTTTGTAATTAAGTAAATCAATTTAAATTTAATAATCTAACATATTTTTTTTATCTAAAATAAATTATAATAAAAAAATACATCCAACTATTTTTTTGTTTTGGTATTTCATATATAGAGTTGGATATATGCAAAAAAATTTAAAAAGTTACCTATGATATCATAAATTTTTATTAATAATATATTATGTATGAATAAATAAATAAATAAATAATAAAAAATATTTTAAAAAATAAACTGGGAAGGGTCTGGTACAAAACCCGTAATCTGCTCCGGACCTAGCTGGGTCAAATAGTTTAGGACCCAAACCCGGCCCGAATCTAAATAACATACGAAGCCCGCCCAATTTGGGATAGGCCCCGAAAAACCTAGTCCAATTGACATCCCTAGTCAGCAAATTTTGTAAATTTTACTAATAAATAAATTTAGTTATTAAATAAAAATAAATATCAGTTAAATTACAACATAATTGTCGAGCTGTATGTTGTTTGCACCTGTTTGTAGTGAGCAGTCGGTTGTTTTGTTGGAAGAAATACTCGTGAACCTATCAACTTGATATTAACAATATTACTTTTTGGTGCAAGAATTAATACCAAATGATTATTTATTGAGCTACCTTCTATTTGTATATATTATTCTACCAAACCTAGCTCAAACCTACGACATTATTATTATTATTATTATTATTATTATTATTATTATTATTATTATAACAACTTGCAAATTAATGGCTTAATTATATATTATTAATTAATAATTTCGTACAACTTTTTTTAATATATATTCAATTTTGGGTAGAGATAGTGAAACTTTATTCTTGCATTTACAAATAAGTTTTTTTTTTTAAATTGATATGATTATATGATTATATCAATATTTCAATAAATCGAGAAATACCTCGACTAAGAATTATAATAAAATAAATTATAATAAACTGGCATAAAGTGAAACAAATATCCACACGTACGGTGAGATTCAAACTCTTGACCCCGAACTTGTTCATGGGATTTCAATTTTAATCAGATATTATGGGCTAAAATTCAGCTTTATAAATAGTTAATTTTATTTACAAGTGATTCATAGTTGTTGTCTTGTGAGTGTAAGCCTAGTTCTAAATAAATATTCATGAAATAGGCAAGTTGAAGAAATTAATAATAGTTTTCCTGTGAAATATTTTTTTTTCAATTGGATAATATTTTTTGCATTAGCTTTATTTATAATATTATAGATTTATTAAATATGTTGAAATATATATGTTGCATTGTTCACATGCATGCCACCCCTAGATTATAAACTAATATAACTTAATATTTCATGGAAAATGTTGTTGTGGGGACAAATCATCACATTTTTTGAAAAATTAAATCATGGGATTGTATAATAATCTGAAATTCATATTTAATTTCTATGTACGGAAATATATTATTATCAAAAATGAACTTCAAGTAAATAGCAATACAAAAATTTTGAACATTATTATGTAGATTTTGTGTTTCTTTGGGTTAAATAGAAAAAATAACATTTTTAACTACGATTAATTATCATAATTAAAAATAAATAGTCGTAATAAATAGTTATTGACCACGGCCAATAATTGTTGGCCTTAATTTTTTGTAATTAGTGTGACTAAAATATTTCTTATGACAAAAAGTATGTTTTGTAATTAGTGTGACTAAAATATTTCTCATGATCTTAATTTTCTCCTTTTTCTTAGAGTAATATAATTAAAAGTACGTTTCATTTTCAAGTTATGTGGTCATTTCTGTATTTTAATTTTTTTTAGGTAAAAATTTGAATGATTCTTTAGGGTTGGATTATATATTGATACATATTTTTCTAAAAAAAAAATATGTGTTGAAGAACAAAACAGGTCTGGTTGGATTATAATTTACAATACGAACTATGCCCATATTTGTAGTTTGTCATGTTTTTTGTTTGTTTTTTCTTTTTTTCTATATCAACTCATTATCTCAACTGTGTAAAATTTATAGTTTACGATATATTATTTATTTTTATCAATTTTTCTATCGAAAAAATACTAGATGCAGTGCGTATATATATGCTTGAAAAACATCAATTGCAATGATGTTTTTTTCCGACCAAAAAAATTAATTAAAAAATAATTATATATGACAAATTGCAAATTTCATTAAATTGAGATTATAAATTAACATAGAATACAAAAAATAAATATAGTTCGAAAAATAGAATATAGGGATAATTGTACTCCCCTCCTAAGGTTTGGTATAATTATACGTAAACCCCCTATGATTTTGAAAATTACATCTAGCACCCATGAGGTTTGCTTCTGTCTAACAAATGAGTCCCTTCATTAGTCAAAATTTATCGAATTTATTGATATTAACAAAAAAATTAGAAAAAAATGAATTATATTAACCCCCTGTTGACTTATTACTAACTTATTGCAGATCAAACAAATCAGTTTATGTCCAAATTAACTTCGTACGGTTTTCGCTCATTAATGCATGAGGAGGTACATATATCTTCACTATTATAAAGGTAGTTTAGTTCAAAAAAATTATTTAACCTGCAATAGGTCGGTGATCAAGCAATCGAGAATAAATATGTGATTTTATTCAATTTTTTTAGTTAATATCAGCAAATTTAGTAAATTTTGACTAACGTACGCATTTATTTATTAAATGGAACAAACCTAAGTGCCCTAATTTAATTTTTTAAATCACAAAAATTTATATGTAATTTTAAATTTAAAAAAATAATGTAATTATCTCTAAAATATAATTTACACATGAGATTGGACACGTGTTAGGATCCATAAAATTAAAATTCATCCCTACATTCAAACTCGAGAAGTTAGACCGGATTCACTTGATTTGAGATGAGTTCATCAGAAATTCAGAATATCTATCCGTTTGATCTGCCTATCCCTGGAAAAGACGGTGAATTCTGAAAAAGATCTAATCCAGTCAACAAGGACATCTCTGGAGCGGAGGTGTGCTAAGGTCACGGTGTCCGCTGTGCAGTGATGCATCAACAGCCACACATCATCAATTCCTATCCTCCAATTATTGTGGACAATAATTACTTAAAAAAAAGGACAAATGAAAAGGCAATGGGAGTTTCACGACTTTTGTACAAATTTCACTGCACACAATACCCAACATTCAACCACCGAAGCGGTGGGTGCGTCGTTTTCCAGTGCGCCGCCCCACATGTGATTGTTGGGTTGGGTGACGTGTCGTCTACTGATACGTTTCTCCTTCTTTCCCATATATATGTCATCATCCCCTGTGCTTCCCCACCGTCCCCGCCTTTACGCCCATACTACTAATTTATCTTTTTCTAGGACAATTACACTTTTTTTTTTTTTAACCTGATGTAATTATACCTCAATTTTTTATAATTTAAAAAAATTATAATTAGTATTTTTCAAATTTGTTTTCTTTAATAAGTTATTTCGTTAGTCAAAATTAACTGAATTTATTGATATTAATAAAAATCGAAAAAAAATATATTTATCTTTGATTGACTTATTACTTACTTATAGTAGGTCAAATAAATTTTTTTATGATCAAATTACCATCGTACATCTTCACGAGTTAATGCATGTAAGGTGGTATATCTTCACCATTATAAAAATAATTTAGTTCGAAAAAAATTATTTGACCTACAATAAACCAAACAAAGGTAAATATCAACTTTTATTTATTTATTTTTGCTAAGATCAATAAATTCAGTTAATTTTGACTAACGAGGGACTTATTTGTTAGATAGTTACAAACCTCATGAATGATAGATGTAATTTTTCAAACTACATAGGATCTACATGTAATTACACCAAATTTTTAGGGATGGATGCATAATTATCCCTTTGTTTATTTTTTAAATAGTAATATATATATAATACAAATATCTAAATTAATTGAGCAACACATTAATTCAATCAATACATCAATATAATTAAAAACAGTAAACAAATTACAATACCTTAGAGACCAATGCCCATATATCCGATATGACTCGAACACATAATCTCAAACTTATTCATGAAACCCCATACTATTTTTATTCCATCAACACAACTCATAATTTCAAAAAAAAAAAAAAACTATTTTTTAATAAATTAATAAAGGTAATGATGTGATTATTTGCTGACTTTTGACTCTAATTTTGGCATAGTCCAAAGACTAGTACTTTATGTACCACATCACAACATTTTCATATCTGATAAATTCTTTTACATAATTTTTTTTAGAAAATAATATATTTTTAATTAAAACAAAGCTTAATCTAATTAAAAACTTACAAGTTCGACATATGAAATATCTTATAGGGTATTTTAAATTTGAGAAAAATACCTTCTATGTAATGTATATAATGATGGGTAAAATACACTTTGCCCTCCTGAACTACTCTTAATGTAACATTTACCCCATAAATTAACAAATATAACATTTACCCCCTTGGTTGGACAAAAATGCCCTTCATGCTTTAAATAATTATATTATTCTCAATATATTTTATTATTTTATACATTAAATTATTACCAAATTATTTTTTTTAATAACTGAAGAATTTAAATTAAAAGTGGAGTATAAATTAATATATATAGGAGATAAATAACAAAAATAATATAACCAACAACATATATATACTTTTTAGAAGAAATTGACAAATATATATGCTTAACCAAAGTTAAATATTTAAAAAAATAAATATATATATATTTTATCATATTTTTTTAAAAATATATTAAAAAAAATTTATGTAATTACTTATTTTTATCTAAAAAAATAAAAAGTTAATACTTTTACCAAATTAACAAAAACTTTACATGGAATTTTTTTTGTGTATTTATTCATTCATAACTTAACATTGAGTCTGTAAAATATAATAAAATTTAAACTATTTTACTTACTAATTATATTTTATTTTATTATAATTAAAATATAATTTTCAATTAAAATTTAAATTAAACTTAAAATGTAAAATTATTAAAAAAAAAAGAAATTATTTGAAAATTTAATTTTAAAGAATAAGTATTACATTTGTTAGTTTACGGGATAAATGTTACATTAACCATAACTCAGGGAGGCAAAGTGTATTTTGCCCTATAATTAAATTTGTTGATTGTTTTTCTTAACAATTAATTTACTGATTCTTATAGTAAATAGACTTTAATAAATGATATAATTATAGCAACTAATATACAAACTATTAATATAAATTATTTATAATTAATTAACAACTACTATTATAGTACAAGATAATTACTATTAAAATAAAACAACTACCCATCCATTTATGTGGGTCGGAATCCATCGTATCATAGTTATGGAACATCATTTCGTCAAATAAATTATGCTTCATTAGCCATTATTATAAACGCCTATATAGTTACCTCTACTACCCGCACACAAAATACTCAGTGTGTGTGCAAAAATATTTAAAAATTATAAATAATATTTTTTTTTTAATTGATGTTATGAGATATATAGTGACCTCAAAATATAAAATATTTTGAAGTGTGTACGAGTTTAAAGGGTATTTAAATAAATCCATTAAAATTATTATTATGATTTAATTTTAGGCTAAAATGCATTTTACCCCCCTGTGTTTTGTTGAAAAAGCTAAAAACCCCTGTGTTTTCGAAATAGGCTAACCCCCCCCCCTGTGTTTTGTAAAACTCAGCAAAAAACACCCTTTCCGTTAGTAATTAACGGAAGGTGCGTTACACGCGCCCCTTGTGCGTTTGGGCATGTTTTTTCACTGATTTTGACTTTATTTTTGAATGTTTTTACTAAAATACCCTCATGGTATTTATATATTCACATGTATGTATTTTTATTTGTTTTGAGTGATTCTTTTGCATTTTCATCTATTAAAAATAAAATAAATATATTGACCTAAAAACTTGAAAAAAATTATATATATTTTTGAAAATTTATAATTAAATTGAAATATTAAATCAAATTATATTTAAATTTAAATCATTTTTATAATTGTAAAAAAATTGAAATTTAAAAATTATAATTGTGAAATCTTTTTAATTATTTAAAATATCTAATTAATTCAATTTAAGTATAATAATTATTATAATTTTGTAAAATTATTTTTAACTAAATAAAATATATATTTAATTATTAAAATTATTTAATTAATCAAAAATATATTTAATTAATTATTATAATTATTTAAAATTAGTGTTAATTAACTAAAATATATATAATTAATATAATTAAAATTTAAAAAGAAAAAAGAAAAAACTGTGGCGACGGCGATGGCCGCCGCCCCACAAAAAAAAGAGCGACAGCGAGCCTTCGCGGTCTGGGCGTCGCCCGTAGAAGGCGACGCCGTCGCCATCTTCCTTGTTCTGGGCGACGTCGCGTCGCCCAGATTTCGGATGGAGAGTGGACGAGGGAGGCGGTGGGAGGGTTGCGCAGGGGGGGGGTGCGGGGAGAGGAGGTGGAAGGGTTGCGCAGGGGGGCGCGGCGAGAGGCGCGGGCTGGGGTGGGGGTGGGTGTCGGTGATTGGGGGGTGGGGGTAGGGTGCCAGTGATTTCCTCTGCGCACGGCGAGAGGCGGCGGGCTGGGGGTGGGGGTGGGTGCCGGTGATTTCCCCTGCGCACGGCGAGAAGGCGGGCTGGGGGTGGGGGTGGGGGGGTGCCGGTGTCGGTGATTTGGGGTGGGGTGGGGGTAGGGTTGCCGGTGGTTTGGGGGAGGGGGAGGGGGAAGGGGAGGGGTTGGGGGATTAATTTTTTTTTTACAATACATATTTTTAAGCAATAAAGTATCAGCCTTGATACATTTAAAATCCAACTGTTAAAATTAATTGATTAGATCTGACGGTTCTGATATAATTAATACAAATCTAACGGTTATTAAAATACGAAATAATATATATTAAATAAGGGTATGATGGTCATTTTTTAAAAAAGTTAACGCCGTTAGTTATATTTAACGGAAATGGCGATTGAGCTACATTTTAAAAAACACAGGGGAGTTTTTAGCCTATTTTTAAAACAGAAGGGGGTTTTTAGCGGACTTTTTAAATTCACAGGGGGGTTTTATGCATTTTAGCCTTAATTTTATAAAAGAATATAATGAATTAAAAAGATATATTTAAATAATTTAAAATAATTACAGCAACATCTTTCATAATAAAAGAGATTGATTGTGCCTCCACTAAGCATATTATGGAGTTTTGTTTTATTTATTTAAATCAAATTTGGTTGAATTAAATTAATTATAAAGTAAGTGTGATATACTTATTATGTAATTGATTATTTTTTATAAATTGTATATCAATCACGTAACAAGTATATTAAATTTATTATACAATTAATTGAAATTCGATTAAATTCAATTTAAATTAAATAAACAAAATTACAAATTGTGATATTCACCAAATCATCATCAATTAGGCACTCACGTGACAACTAGAGACCCATTGTATTGGGTCACGTAAATTGACTTTCACAGTCATAGTGAAGTCATTTCAACACTTATTTCCAATACCTTTTTCTTCATCGGTATTTATGGGCTTTATAATTATGAAAAATAAAATAAAGGCAAAAATATATTTTTGATCCTGTAAGTTTAGATTATTAGTATTTTTAATTCTGTAATTTACTCTATTTTTATATTTAGCTCTTTTTTTTAGATGAATTTAGTCTTAAACATCCCACATTTGTCATTTTTTTGACAAATTTGGTCATGTGGTGATAATTTTTTTCATTCACTCTATAAAAAATTAATTTTTGATCCTGTAACTATGATTTTGTCCTGAAAAAGTGTTTCATTATGGAGTGTAGACCTTGAATTATAAACCGTTCAAACTCATCGCCTGTAACCGATATAAATATTTGCTTACATGACCAGTTCCTCTGAGCGAGGGGCTTGGGATGGACATATGATCTCTTTTCTATAAACGACGGAAATAGTATGATTGTGATATTATTCCGCTAATTAATCGCAAGCATGGCGAGGTTGAGGTTGTTAGCCGGTTACCGACCATCCAAATCGGTGACGTGTTAGGGGTCCCACATAGTACGTGGGCCAATCATATAATTTTGATACACTTCCCCCATCAAATTATTACTATTATTATTATTATATCCACTTTAAGGCAATTTGTGGGTCACTTAATTATACAGTCCATTACTTTTTGTGGTTTCTTCTTTCCACTAAATTCTACCTTTGCTTTCAACTTTCAGGTGCTCATTGCTCCTTCATCAATACTTCTCTCTTTGTAATCTTGCCAAAACTTTCCTTTTAATTATTAATTAATGAGAGGGGCTCGTATGAACATATGATAAGCGTGGAGTATTGACGTTTCAGCTCATGAGTTTTTTTGTGTGGTGTGGAAAATTGATGTTTCATTCATACTTTTAATTGTGATTGGCGTTTCAGCTCATGTTTTTAATAGTGATTGACGGTTCGGCTCTTACTTTTGATTGTGATTGATGTTTCAGCCTCGCTTGTGATTGACTTTTTAGTTCATGTTTTCGATTGTGATTAACGTTTTGACTCGTGCTTTATATTGTAATTGATGTTTCAGCTCATACTTTTAACTGTGATTGACATTTCGGCTCATACTTTTGATTGTGATTGACGTTTCAACTCATGTGTTTAATCGTAATTGACGTTTCAGCTCATGCTTTCGACTGCGTGGTGGGAGATTGACATTTTAGCTCATGCTTTCAGTTGTATGATATGGGAGATTGATATTTTAGTTCATACTTTCGGTTGCATTGTCAATTTTGGCCACATACTTGAAGAGATACTAGTTAAAATTTTCCGTCGGAGAATTATCAGAGATGGTGTAAGTTAAGTTTGAAACTTTTTGAGGACAGGTAATAATTAATCTTAATATTTTTGCTAAATTATAAGCGTATAATACAAGTGATTCTATTCATACCATTTAATATATATGTATATACTAGCCGTTGTGGCACGCTGTTCTACGTGTATATAATAAAATTTTTTCATGTTTTAAAAATATATTAAAATAACAATAAAATATACAAATCACTACATTACATTAAAAAATAAAAAATAAAAACTAACTTATTAGTTAAATATAATTTGAAAAGTTAAATAAGTTAGTTATCTTATAAGCTGAAGGCATTTTTTACTTTATAAAAAATTACTACAACGGCATCATCAATCGATATTTGTAAGTATAAAACCCCCTTCTTTTTATATTAGTATATATAATAGTTAATTTAAAATGCAGGACTCTAAAAAAGTATTATGAGAGTGAGCCGACTCATCCGTCTCCAACACAACAGTTACAGATCAAGTAATGTATCCATAATTCCACAAATTTCGATGCAGGCAACAACATATCCAACACGTAATAATGACTTTTTCTACACATTTCTATGGTAAGTTGAACATACTCTTTGTAATTTACCTACTTATATTATAAAAATTGGATAAATAATCCACTTATGAAAAATAAAATAATAATTTTATCTCAATGTATTTTTTGAAATATAGTTATAATTTACCTTCCTACATTTTTATAATTAAAGTAATTTACCTCCTTAAGTAGAAATGTAAATTGCTTCATTTTTAAAGTACTAGCAGTTGCCGTACGCGGTCCCCACAAGTCAAAAAATTAAATATAAATTTATTTCAATTATAAACAAAATAAAGTTATTCAAAAATATATTTTTCAATTAAAATTCGTATATTGCAACTAATGTAACACGGCTTCATGTCAAAAATATCCCGAATACACATGGAATACAATTATATAAAGTTAATAAGTAACTCACAGCATAAAAAAAAATTATCTAAGAAAATATAAATGTTCAAAAGAAAAACATCATTATTGTACAATATGGATAGTTATCAAAACTATGTAAAAATTTGGGTCACTTGGCATTCATTGAAAGGAGAGATAAGGGAGATTTTGGGAGAAAATAATAGTGGAGAAGATATGTGAGAGATAATGGCGAGAGTGGTTGTGAGGGAAAAATCTTATAATTATAAAACTATTTATATAATATTGAAATTACTATTATGGACAATTTATTTTTAAAGAATAAAATGAATGGAAGGGAAATTTTGGGCATTCTAAAGTTGGTACGTTCGAAACGTTTTCTTTTATAATAATAGTATAGATAAGGGGGTAAATTTATATTATTTTTTATAAGGGGTAATTTGTCAATTTTCAATACCATAGGGAGATAAATTGCTATTCACCCTATTCTCATACCCCATCAATTATTGTTTCAAAATATACTTTAGAAATTATTAAATATTAAAGTTATAAAAAATATGAAGCTCTAAAACTACTTTTAGGAAATAGAAATAATGTCTAATTTCACTTTTTTTTTTTATATATCTTACCATATTTTTATAAGACAATTATTTTTCCTTATTTTCATCAATAATTCCATAAATATGTTACTAAACGCATGCATTTTTTATTTTTTTTTATGTATGTACACATATATCATGTGTCGGTGCATGTGCATATATAAATATTTAGGTAATATATAAAATTTTAGGAATAATTATATTTATACTCTATGATTATAATTTATTTATAAAAACCATTTTTATTTTTTGTGTAATTACATAAACCACCGCATGCGACAAAAAAGCATAAATACATAGTTGTATAATGATGTTTGACGTTGTTGGGGGTCGTATGTGTAATTTTTTAAAAAGTAGAAATAATTCGTGTAAATAAATTGTAGATCAGATAATGCAAATATAATTATTCCAAAAATTTAAGTATAACAAAAATCGTGTCGATGTCACATTCTAATTTCTTTTTTACAAAATTATCGTTGCTGCATTTGAATTATATAATATTTATATTAATACATATTAAAATACCTACTACACATAAAATTTATTTCATATTGTGATGATAGAAGTCTCTCGATCGACTCATTTTTGGAGAACAGTCATAAAAGTTGTTTGTCATTATGATTGCTGCTTTTCAACTAATATATGAGAGTGTTCTAATAATTACTTTTATTTTTGTGGTGAAAATGAATTGAAAAAAGAATTATTAAAAGTAATATAAAAAAATTAAAGTTGGAGAATTTGAAAAATAAATTAATATTTATAATTTTTATGAATAAGTTGCAAAATTGGATTGAGATTGCTTATATATTTTTTAATATTAATTAACTTGATTTAAGCAGTTTCATAGTAAAAATTTAAATAAAAAACAACCTTTTGTATTTACTTGATGTGGTGTGCGCGCGACTCGATGGGTGATCCCTTTTGCAAGATACCATCTGCTTTGACTTTATATGAATTTTATGATTTTGTATTGAAAAAGGGGCGAGAGGAGGGCTTGGGCTTTATGATCAACTAGCTGAAGCTCGTCGTTTACATCAAATGTGGGAAGCGTGACTACATTTGGATTCTGGCACTGGCTATGAGAATGAGACATGTGTCCATCCCAAGCCTCTCGTCTACAGGGCTAATGAAATATGTAATTGTCCCACATCGACTGCAGTCTACAGATAAGAAAATTGAATAGCTTGTAAGCCCCAATGACTGATTTTCCTAGTCAGATGTATTTTAATATCCATACAAAATCAAAACAGATAATACCTCGTACTCTAAAATACAAATTGAAGTCGTAGCATAACTTAGTTCAATAATAAATGATAAATCCTTATTTTAAACGGTGGTTGTTGCCCTTATTACATCTATTCAATCAATATATCAATATACTAAAAATAATAAATAACAAATTAAAATAACTTTCGATCCAATTGATACACCAACATAAATTACAAATAAATTATAATAATTCACAAAAAATAAGATAAATATTCATACATATCGTGGAGCTCGAACAAATGATCTCCAACTTAGTTATGACCACATGTGTTTGGTACTTGAAACATAGTTAATGATAGGTTTGTGGCACAAATCTGGTCAAAGTGTTAGTTGTCTACTGTGGAGAACAACAAAAATATCTGCACTTCTGTACCTTATTGTGAACAGTTATGAAACTGACCAATGAGGGGCTACCACGTTTGTCCTCTGTCTCTCTCTCGACATCACTATTTTGAGATTCCAATTGAGGAAATTTTGACTTCATAATTTCAATGTTGTCTCCCTAACATTTTACACCTACCCACTTCATTAATTAATTGGACAACTCAATAATTGCAATATGGCTACTCTTATAATTGTAAGATTTTGATATAATTAGTAAAATTTAAGACCCTATAATTATCAAATTTTTATATAATTAGTAAAGTTAAGATGTCATATCGAGAAATAATTGAAAAACTCGTCTCTAATCCTCGCAAACTCAATGTGGTAAGAGTGATTTAAAATGATTTATTTTTTTTAAAATAGAATTTGTCGGTATTCGAATAAAATTAGTTAAGTTTTATTAAAAAAAAATTACGAAACTTGTTTCAAGAATACTCTGACGTACTAACAGTAACATGATAAAATATTTAGTCGAGATTAAAACTGCATAAAATATGAAAATTAAACAAGAATTCACTGAAAAATGAAAGAGTTCAAGAAAATATCTGGACAAAAGTCGAGAAAATAAAATTTCAAGACAAATTTGTTTGTGGCGAGAGATTGGATTCTTTCTGAAAAGATGACAACATGCATAGACAAATTACTCTGTGATTTATTTTGGATAAAAACGCTTGAAAGTCTATCATCAAACTACGAACATAAAGTACTATTTTTTGAATTTTTATCGGCCCAAACGCTTTTAATATACATTCATCTCCTATTTTTTGTCACAATAAATGAATTTTTGATAATTTTTATAATAGTTATTTATATCATGAATTATTACCTATTATTAAATATCGCTTGGAAATTGACGTAGTTATATTATATTTGTAATATTATAATGAAGATATAATTGATTTTAATTAAACAAATAAAGTTGACCTATGGTTACATTTTTATATAACTCAAAGAATATTTAAAATATATTTACTACTTATTTTGTTTATAAACAACGTGCCACCTAAACTTTTTTAATTATGGCTTAATATTCCCCCAACTCATATTACTATTATTTTTATTTGGTACAACTTAATTTAATATAAATCACCAACATATTTGTTGATTAATCAATTTAATTACTATAAATAAGCTCTTTTCGACCAAATTAAATAAAAACGTATATAATAACATAATTTAAAAGTAATTATCTCTAATTTGAAAAAATAACATACTTTAAAATAAATACAAATTAAAAAAAGAATAATAAAAAAAATCAAACACGTGTCTCCATATGAGGATGGTTATTAATTGACGTGTCAAATCAATCTCTTTTCGAATATAAAAAAATTATCGATAAAATAACAATATATCGTGATCTAAGACTTTAGCTACTCCTATCGACACATGCCACGTAACGTTTGAAGACCTAATTTTTCGATTATTTTATAATCACGTCATTAGGAGCAAATTATATTGTAAATTCATGATTAGTTAGCACCATGCCATATGAAACTTACCAATAATATATACTGCCTCAATGATACCCAACATAATCCCTTTATTTAATTTTTTTTCTAATAATAATGGGAGTCAATTATTACAAATTATGAGATAATATAAATAATTTTTTTCCTAATCAAAATTCCAAGAAATGATGATAATATTAAAAAAAAATAATAGTCATAGTCTCATGCATGATAATATTAATTATTTTCTAAGATCTTCATAACTTTAATTATATTTTAATAATAATGTTTCTTAAGATAAGCGAGGTCTCATTAATTTCTTCTCTCGTTCTTTTTATTTTTTTATTATTTTTTATTCAAATAAAATGATAATAAATACTATTTCAGAGTTTCGAATAATTAAATTTTATTATAGACAGTTACAACTATCATTTCCTCGAGATTAGAAATATGTCTACCGTGAAAATCCTTTTAAAATTAAACAATGCGAGTCAAATTAATTATGAGTAATAAAAAAAAATTAGACATATTTATTTTTCTTCATTAATTTAATCCATTATAACTTTAAACTATCTAAGTAGACCTATTTAAACCATAGGGATGCTTGCAAAAACTTAATAATTATTTTAATTTTGTATAATTTTTATATTAAATGTGAATACATTTGAATTAATATACGAGATTGTGTCAAATTAATATATTTTCAATAGAAATACGTATAAATAAACTTGTCTTTGCTTTAATTATCGCTTCAAAATTTGAAAATAAAAACACAAAAAAGAGCAGGGCCATCGTTTATTTTTATCGAAAGTAAACTAAAAAAATGTTTCTAATTTATAAATTACGTTTTTCAATTGCTTAAGTTAATTTCATTTAAGCCAAAAATTAAAATCTTATTCTCACAAACTTTTGCAGCTTCCTGATAAAATTTTATCTATTAATTTTTTTTTACGATTCACTTTTGTTTCAAATATTTAACTACAATGTAAAAGATGTGGTAAAAGGGCATTATTGTCATTTTGACCATTACAATAAGAGTTATGGTAGAAACTACAGTTGCAAGAAACAGTTGATAAGAATCCAAGTACTTTTCACGCGTACACTTTACATATGTTCTCGGTATCCGTCTTTGTTTTCTTCTCCTCCACATTAAAATCACGTCCGAACACAAAATATGGATTTTGATGCTTCCACACCCTCACTCTCTCGATATCTCAGCTCAAACCGTCGGAATCCGGTCATTTTCCGGCGACCCGCGTCATCTTTCAGCCAGTTCTTGGTTTCCCGGCGTGCTGACACCCACTTTTCGCCTAAAATTTCGAGTTGCTTCTTTTTGAGGTGTCCCCTTTGATCTTTCTTGTTTGTGGGTTTTGGATTTTGGGTTGGAAATTTCTAGTTTCGAGCGTGTGGAAGCTTTCTTTGTTTGGCTGTGAAGATGGTTGTGAGAAAACATGTTTTCTGTTTGATGTCTCTTTCGTTCACATGTTTCGATAGTGGTACTATAAATGAATTCTTGGAGTTTTCGTTTCTCTTTCTCTTTGTTTGAGTGAAATCAGATTGTCCTTTTATAATTTGATAATGGTGGGTTCTGGGAATATTATTGTAAAGATCAGAGAAAGGGTTGTGCCTTTTTAATTCATATTAGATTGTCTTGGCATAGTTGTTTGTGTTAAAAAAGTAATTAAGAATATTCCGGGCCGGTTGTTTTGATGTCTGATAGTTGGATCATCTTCTGACATTTCTGAATCATCAACCATGGTGAATTACTTGTGACGTTGGAATTCCATGTAAGATTGTGAAGATTCTCTACTTTTCTTCACAGTTAAAAATTGTTTCTTTTAATCCATTCTAGATTCATCCCTTTCTTGTGTGTTTTTTAAATTTTTTACTCTCTTAGCTTTCTGAGTCAGATCACATCTTTTCTCAGCTTGGTATTATCCTTCTGCTGCTTCGTGTTCATATGTGCCTGTTCGAGCTTATATAGATTGCAAATGAACAGGGATTTGTGTGTGTTATGTGATTTGGAGTGTGATTTGAGTATTTATGAGTAAAGACTTTGCTTGTGTAGGATATAAACTAGTGGGGTGGTGAGCTATGGGCTTTTCTTCAATGTTCAATGGGCTGGCACGGCTTCGGATCAGGAGGAAAGAATCTGAGGAGCAATTGTGGGAGTTTTGATGGAAGGGAAGTCTATGCGAGGATGCGAAGAAAAATGACTTGATATTGAGGACTCAGGCATTGTTAACGGCGATGGGTCCAGAATTTGGCTGTCTTCTCAAAGAGAGGAGAAGGTGTGAACAAGATTGCTGCATTGTTTGGGAGGTATGATCATATAAGTTTGGATCTCTGGAGATTAGCATTTTCTATTACTTCTTGTTTGCGTTGCCGATGTTTTCCATTCAAGACGCCGCATTCATTTTGAGCCTTTCCGTGGCAGATACCGTGCTTGTATTTCTCCGACTACAGTTAAAATTAAAATATGGCCATGATTTTGATCTTACTTTGATCGATTTATTCCTGATTTTGTGCTTCTTAGGAGTTTGGATGCCAAGAAGACATGATATTCTGTGGGATATTTGATGGGCACGGTCCTTGGGGACATTTTGTGGCAAAGAGTGTTAGAGAGTCAATGCCGTCATCTCTTCTCTGCAATTGGCAAGAGACACTTGTTGAAACTTCAGTTGATCCTGATTTTGATTTGGAATCAGATAAAAAGCTTCACAGGTTCAATATATGGAAGCACTCCTATTTGAAGACCTGTGCTGCCGTTGATCAGGAACTGGAACACCACCGTAAAATTGATGCATTCCACAGCGGAACGACCGCCTTGACAATTGTTAGGCAGGTAAATAAGGTTTCTTACTCTATCAATTAGAATTAATACATTCTAATCCTTAGCATGGAAATCCGTTCTCCACTTGTTTGCTATTGACTCGGTAAAGGCTATTCAACATATTAGGTAAATGCATTTAGAGGTTTGGTGAATACTTCCTCCTACCAATAGGTTATCAAGGCCATATTCTTTTATTTCAAAATAAGGTTTGCTAGTCTAGGACAGCAATTGATTGTTTCCACAATTTATTTGACTTTCAAAGAGCACGCGTCTTATTATTCCTAGTGGATGCATTTGTGGGTTCCTGCTGCATTTCAAGATTAATTTTACCGGTTGAGAACCTGCCGACAAGCCTTTAGTTTCCATTCTATCCCACCTCCATCCATAAGGAAGCACCAAAAGAAAAAGGCTATGTATGTGATATATTGGATGATTGACACTTTCATGGTTGCTTGTACATGTAGTTTGATCCTCAACCTACCAGGTTGGTTACCGAAAAAATGCGATGCTAAAAGCAGAACCAGTTTCTTACAGCTTTCTCTTTAAACGCAAATCATGAAAACATCAGAGTTTATATTTGGAACTTTGGAACCTGAGACAGTCATATAAATGTTACTTTCGATAATTTATCCTTTCTCGAAGTTACGGACATCAAGGGCTTTCCAAAAGTTCATTTTCAAGCACCAATAAGACTTCTAAAGCATGTTGGCAACTTGTAGCCTCTGTTTTTAAGTTTGCCTATAGTTCAACAAGGAAATCCATTGCAGTTTTATACGGTACAATCAACTCCCGAGAAGTTGAAAGGCATGTATATCGTCAGTGGTTGCGAAATGTCTTTATTTGTGTGAGGTGGTCCTAAAAAAGTTGGTCGGTCTGTCAGATTCTTTGGTTGTGTATCATTTGAAAAGGGGACCATCTCTGTGAGAAAGATTATCTCTAGTCAATTTATCTCCTGTTCCATGTGCCATTATTTATCCGACTTTTTTCTAAAGAATGCTGTAGAATTAACTTGACATTTAGATATTTTGTTCTCATGATGTGAGCATCTGTAATTGTCAAGCTTGAATAACATCTAGTTTGAAAAATCCTATTGGTTAAACGAACCTAATTAAGACTCGACTTTAGCAGATTCGGTTCCAAGTCTACATAGGTGATGGATGTGGTTGTTGGCTTCTCTGTATACCGTAACATGGCTTTTAAAATATAAGATGTTCTTCAATGAGATGACGAATGGCTGGAAACGTTTTGGGTGTTCTGTTTTCATTTCCAGCCTGCTACTTGACTCTTATGCAACAGTTATAATTGTTCTTTCTGGGGATATTTGCTAATGTCATGAAGTTAAGCAATTGTATTGATCTCATTTTCTTTGCGTTTTCTTGGAATGTTTGATGTTCTTCCAGGGAGATATTATTTTCTTAGCAAATGTTGGAGACTCGCGTGCTGTACTAGGCACCACTTCCGACAGTGGGAACTTGGTAGCGGTGCAGCTCACCATCGACTTCAAGCCCAATCTGCCTCGTTAGTCTCTCTTCGTTCTGTTGCTGTGCATTTTCATCCATTTTTTTCTACATTTATATCTCTCTTTCTCTGTCGAGCATCAATCAACTTTGTTATATGTCTACAGAGGAGGCCGAGCGGATAATTCAGTGCAACGGGCGAGTCTATTGTCTGCACGATGAGCCGGGGGTTCACAGAGTGTGGCTGCCGCACGAGGAATCTCCTGGACTAGCAATGTCTAGAGCTTTCGGGGATTACTGTGTAAAGGATTTCGGACTTATTTCTGTGCCTGAAGTGACACAGAGACATGTAACAAGTAAAGACCAATTCGTCGTGCTGGCAACAGACGGGGTACGTATAATCTTCAACTCATCTCCACTTTTGGCCCGAAAACATAGATCAATGCAGACGTTTATCCTATTGCTCGACATCAATCTCACCAAACAGTCCCACTGCTAAAAATGCTAATGATCTGAAATTCTTTGGATTTTTTAAGGTTTGGGATGTTATATCGAATCAAGAAGCAGTTCAGATTGTATCAACGACCCCCAACCGGGCGAAGTCCGCTAAGCGGCTGGTGGAGAGCGCGGCCCGTGCATGGAAGCGGAAGAGAAAGGGTATAGCTATGGATGATATATCAGCAATTGTACTGTTTTTTCATTCACCTGCTTCATGCGACCAAATCAATTCCTGTACATCTACATTGAAGTGATAATGTCAGTGAGATGAATGAATGAATGAATACTTTTGATGATCAGCTATTCTCTCCTTCTCCCCCTCTATGTTGTGTGTGTGTATATATATAGAGAGAGATAGATATAACGTCATATGTATGTATAACGACATACATATGTTAAAGGAATAATTACATTGCCCGCCTCTGAAATTTGGTGTAGTTACTCCTACACCTTTTGCAGTTTGGGAAATTACATCTAGTTAGGGTTTGCGTTTGTTCCCGTCTTACAAATAATATCTCCGCTAGTTAGAATTTATAGAATTTGTTGATATTGGCCAAAAAAATAATTGAATGAAGATTCATATTTATCCTTGAACGATTTATTACTGATTTATTGTAAGTTAAATAATTTTTTTTTTGACCAAACTGCCTTTATGTATTTTCACACGCTAATGTTTATGAGGAGGTATATGGTCACCCTTATAAGAGTAGAGTCTCTGCAGACAAATTTACTTGACTTGCAATAAATAAGTTAATACAAATGAATCGGGGGGACCATTCATTCATTTTTTTTTTTTAATATCAACAAATTTGATAAATTTTGATAACAGATGAATCAATTCAATGATACTATATATTATTTCTCAAATCACAAAGAAAGTACTAATAATTACACCAAATTTTATAAAAGAATAATACAATTATTCCTATAATAAATAGGATAGAAGATGCAAAAACAAAATCCAATCTGTCTGTGGCCTACCTAGAGATGTTCTATGGATTCTAAATTCTAGAAAAGTAAATTACATTTAATATGATTTAATTCTTTCTACGTACTCTCTAGAAACTACACATGCACACTTATATTAATTGCAAATCTTATCATATCCCTAAATCTACTTTTCCTTGCTTATTATTATTGTTATTATTATTATTTTTCAGGTCAAATACACTTTTCATCTCTGAACTATATATTTTGTCTCATTTACATCCTTAAAGTATGAAAAGTAATAAAAACACTCTTGACAAAATAATTTGGCATTGATAAGATAAAAATGTCCTTCTCACTTACCCCTATATTTTTTATTCGACTTCCTAAAAAAATATTTATTAAAATATCTCCCCCAAACTATTTTTGGTGATTTAAAATTTTACTCACATTTTATTTTAGAAATAATATTTATTTTATATTTTATAAATTATGGAACACAAAAAATATTTATAACCTCAATATATGCAAATATATGCTACAAAATAAATAAATTATGTTGAAAAGTCCATTAAGTATGTGTCAATACATAATATATATAATATTATAGTATTATATTAGAACTTATAAATATTTATTCAATTACATGTCCACATAATAAAAATATATCAAATCATTACATAAAAAATGATAGAATATTATATATTAATTATATTTAAATTTGCATATTTTATTGTATATATATGTTCAATTAATATTTTAAATTTGTATTGATAATTTATTTTTAAAAAAGTTTAATATATATAACAACACATGAAAAAATTATGTAATTTTTTACCAGTTGTGTAAAAAATATAAGAATTATAAATTTATGAAACTTATACAGATTCTATACTCAGTATAAATAAATTTTGATTAGTGTTTATTTTAAATAAAAAGTTATAATAATTTAGATTATATTCAGGAGAATGATTTAATAGATATATTTTAGGGGTGTAAATAATAAGGGCATTTTCATCATAAAAAAATTAGTGCATTTTATGAGGGGTCATTGATGGAAATAGCTTGCAAATAAAGTTGTTTAATAAAGGGTTAAATACACTTTGCACCTTGAACTATGAATAAGTGCATTTGCACCCCTGAACTATAAAACGTATCAAAATAGCCCCTCATGATATACACTAATTTAACCCCTGAATGATCTCTATTACAATTATTCTCCTAAATATAATCTGAATTATTATAATTTTTTTATTTAAAATAAACACTACTCAAAATTTATGGATTTTGATATTGAGTATATAAACTGTATAAACTCCATAAATTTATAATTTTATATTTTTTTGCATAACTGGTAAACAATTTACATAAATTTTACTCGTGTTGTTATATATATTGATTTTTTTTAAAAATAAATCATCGATAAATTTAAAATATTACATCATATATATATACTACAAAATATGCAAATCTATAATATAATTTAATATAATATTTTATTTTTTTAAGTAATGATGTGATATATTTTTATTATGTGGACATGTAACTGAATAAAAATTCATAAGTTATATAACATACTTTTTCGATAATATTATATGCATTATGTACTGATACATATTTACATGTACTTTTTAACACAATTTATTTACTTTGTAAAATATATTTGCATATATTGAGCTTGTAAATATTTTTTGTGTTTCATAATTTATAAAAAAATTACAAATTATAATATTATTTTTATAATAACATGTGAGTAAAATTTTAAATCACTAACAATATTTGGGGGAGATATTTTAATAAAATATATTTTAGGAAGTAAAATAAAATGTATAGGGGTAAGTGAGAAGGGCTTTTTTGTCATCTTTCATACTTCAGGGGTGTAAATGAGACAAAATGTATAGTTCAAGGGTGGAAAGTGTATTTAACCTTTAATAAATTACCTCCCACATTGAAAAAATAAATAAATCTAAAATGATTTATAATGAGATATATTTCCTTAAGTTTCAGAATAGAACTTGGAGGGGAAGTTGGAGAGAATAAAAATTAATATATAATATATATTATATAATATATATATATATATATATATATATACTTAGCATGTGCTCGTGCTTATTAATTTTTACGTCATTTATGAAAATTAAATTTTTGAATTTCTCAGCAGAAAATAGAAGAATTATTACTGTAACTTTTCCTGAAAAAGTTATGCACCTTTTTTCTGCAAAATGTCAACCATTGCAATGGTTGAAAGAGTTATGCAGCTTTTTTGCAAAACTACTGCAATGGTTGTGAATTCAAGCATTGCAATGATTGGGAACATGTTCGAAATATCTATAAATATTGAGTGTCAAATATCATCTATTATCCTGAATTTTGTATTCACAAATACTAGTTTTCTAAATATAGAAGTTTTTTCAAAATTACTGTTCCCAAATTTCAGGGGTTTGTTGTATTTTAAAAGTGAATTGTCATATAAATCCGGTAGCAACTTATAGTGGGAGCAATTATCACTTTATAAAAAGTGTGTCTTGTCTACGCCTCAAACCTAAATTCTTTTACTTTTTTCTTATTCATTATTTTTCTAACAACTATTTTATTACGTTTTATAATTGAGGGTTTAAATACACTTTATGCATAATTTCGGAGTTCAAAGTGTATTCAATCCTTATTTTTCTTTGAGAAAAATGTTTTAGAACATATATAGGTATTAGATGTCAAAGGCCAGTAGTCTTCCGGAGTTCGAAGTCATTATCATGGAATTCATGTCCATGAAACGACACATTCTCTTTATGGGTATGAATTGAATGAGCAAGTTTTTGTATAATTATTTGTAATTTTAACGATTTTTTTGTCGATAAAATCTAGTTTAATTGACAAAATTGAAGTTTAATGACTTCCAAATCATGGGTAAATTGCATAACACTCCCCTGTGTTGTAGGGAAATAGCACGAAATCCCCTGTATTATATTTATAGGCAAAAACCCTCATGTGTTATCTAAAATACAGCGAAATAACCCCTCTCCGTTAGAAACTAACGGAGAGTGAGCCACACACGCGATTTGTGCGAGTGGTTCTTATTTTTTGCTGCTTTTGATGTCTTTTTAAGTGAGCGAATGTCCAATTTATCCTTTTTATTTGATATTTTAATGTGTATATCTTTTAAATTAACAAATGACAATATAAAAATTAATATACAAAAATTCACCTTTTAAATTAATCATTTATATGAATATAAATAAAAATCGCTTATAATATTATATATTATTAATTAAATTAAATTATTATTTAATTTAAGTAATTATTTATAAAACAATACAAATTTAATATACTAAAATTCACTTATCAAACTAAAAATTTATATGCAATATAGTAATTATATATTATTAACTTAATTAAATTATTATTAATTTAAATATATTTCACTTATTTATAATTAATATTAATTAATATCAAAATATTCAAAAATTATAAATTATTTAAATTATATTATTTATTATAAACAATAGTTAAATTTAATATTTAACATTTTTATTTTTATTTTTTTTTAAATGTCTTCTTCTCCATTGTGTAGTGGCCGGCGACGGAGCCTGGCAACGGAGGTCGCCCTTCTTCCTGGGCGACCACCGTTGCCCAAATCTAGCCTCCGCCCCTTCCAGAAGGGGCGGCGGAAAGGGGCGATGGCTAGGTCACCCCTGCCAAAGGGAGCGACCTCGCGTCGCCCCTTTGACAGCAGGCGACGACAATTTGGGTGGCGACGGCGAGGTCGCCCCTGCCAAAGGGAGCTACCTCGCGTCGCCCTTGGGCGCGATGGCTTCGCTGCCCGTAGGCGGCGGCCGTCGCCGCTATATATATATATATATATATTTGTATATATATTATATATAGTGTATGTATTGTATTATATATAAATAAAAAATATATTTTAATTAGTTAAGATCTGGACCATTGATTGTTTATAATTGAAGATCAATGATTGATATAAAAAGGGTATAACGGGCAATTTAGTAAAAATTTAACGCCGTTATGGCTTACCTAACGGAGGGGGAGAGTAAGCAACATTTTGAAAAACACAGGGGGTTATTTGCCTATTTTCTTAACATGGGGGGTTTTTAGCTAAATTTTAAAAATATAGGGAGATTTTATGCAATTTATCCTTCAAATCATGGATTCGAATTAACTTATGGGATAGTTATATGATATTGATAATTAATATATGATTTTTAATTATTAATTATTATTACATATAATTTAATATAATTAATTATTTAAAAATAATAGTTCATCGTATTCACTTAATAAAAATGATTAATTTTCATTTGAGACAATTTTAAAGTCTACATTGTGGATACATGTTTTTTTGAATACCATTATCTAGTGTGAGAATGTTTGAGTAACTAAGTTTGGTTGGCAAAATTTGTGCTATTACAATGCCCTCAGATATATATATTATATATATATATATATGTGTGTGTGTGTGTGAATGTATTTTTTTTAAAATAACTTTCTCTTTAATCAGTTGATTTGTCAAGAATTTTCTATTTATACACATTTAAAATTAAGATATTTTCTTTTTGATGGACTATTCATCTATTTTTATTTTATTTAATTGAATTAAATAAATATAATAAAAATTTTAGTTTATATGTTAGAGACAAAAGTTCAATTAAAGGATGATTCAAATCCTTTATATAAAAGGTAATGAAAGATCAAGATCGTACAATTTGAATTATCTTGTAATTGCTATATTACCATCAAAATAGTGAATTGTATTTACAAATTTATGGTTGGTGGGGCTACCCCAGCTCCCCCCCCCCCCCCCCCCAGCACGTGTGCATTTATGTATGGTATAATATAAATATCTTCTAATATCATTGTAAAGTGGACTTTTGGAAGAGCAACTAAAAAGAGCCAGGATAATTGAAGAGTTTCTAGCTTGTGCAAGAGTGTGTGTGATGTGGTTAGATCCCGAACTTAATATTTTTTCCATCAACTAACGTCATCTATGGGAAGATGATTTAAGCATGAAGATGAATACTCAATCGGCGGTTGGAAATGAGAACGTTGACATTGGCTTTCCACCTTTGGCACTATTGATTCAGATAACTTCTGAGGTGCTTTCCCAACTAGTGGAAGATGCCTCCACTCAAACTACATACAAGGCTACGGCTTGCGTTGAGCACGGGTTGCCCCATGACCCCCTTTCCATCCTTGCAGAGGTCAAGACGTTCCTTTGGCTCTCGAGGACAACTCAGGAAGGAATGAACTACAAACAATAAGGGAACAATAATACCGCACAACTTGCAGACAATTATTTTTCTCCACCCTCTCCTCGAGGAGGTGTGTATGAAGAAGACTATTTTTCCACGCTACCTCCCGGATGAGGCATGCATGAAGACAATTACTTCTCTCGTCTCCTCAAGGGTGGATGCCGCCAAAAAAGGAAGAAGCTCGAAGGGACATGGGAGATCAAGTGCCTCATTTACCTACATTCCCTAGCCCAATGAGAGTAGGGGGCTCCTAATTCGTTTGTTGGTGGTCACACCCCTGAGACGCAGCCTATTTGCGCCTCATATATTGGCAGAAGCTATCCAATTAGAGATCAACATCCTATGCTTGAATGAGTACAATGGAGTGGACGATCCTCTAGATTACTTGGACTGATTCACAGCTAGGGCCAATTTGTTGGACATCAGTGACACAACCTACAGCAAAATGTTTCGAACCATTCTCTCAGAAAAACAATGACATGGTTGAAAGAGTTTCCCCCAGGGGATCATCAAGGTATTTGAGCAATTGTTGCAACATTTTCTGTACTATGTTGCGATCAACAAACGATACCCTAAAATTGCATCATATCTATTCACTATGGTTCAACGAGAAAGCGAAAGTCCCGCGTTAAAGCAACGAGAATGCAACAACTCAGATAGACGATTGGTCAAGCCCGTGTTAAAGGAAACCTTCTTATTTGAACTCCCGAATATTCTCTTGCATATTTTGGAGTTGGGGAATTGATGGTGACAAAAGCTCAATCCGATGATTCAAAAGGAAAGTCAAATCCTTTTCATAGAAAGCAAAGAGAGATCAAGATTGTACGATTTGGATTATCTTGTAATTACTAAATTATCTATCCACAAATTTATGGGGGCTTAAAATGATTTTAACAAAACACCCCCCCAATGTCTAATATAAATATAATACTTCCTAATTTAACTGTAAAGGAAATATTTGGACGAAACAATTGAAAAGAGAAAAGATATATAATTGAAGTGCTTCTAACATGCGCAAGAGTGAGATCTGTTTGGATCTCAAGATTCATATTTTTTTTCCATCGCACATGCATCAAGGGTGTGCTAGCTACTACTAGTACAAATATAAACTTACAATCCAAATAACATAATTTTCTCTTTTGAAAGATATAGTCATTGGGTTAAACGCAATTTGCCTTCCTATGTCATAAGAAATATTTAAAAATCTCTCTAGGGGGAAAAAAACAGAAAAAAACGCTTCAACATTTTCACAATACAGCAAAATCGAACAAAAGAAAGCATCTCAAACTAAGGAGCTAAATCACAAATATAATTAAATTAGTTAAATTATTACCTAAACTGTAAATTATTTAATAATAATAAATTGTTTGTGTTGGTATGGTTTCCTCTTCCATGCAAAATCAATACACATGAATCCGAATAGCCTGTGTCCCTCATCACTATACCTTAAATCCCTCTTGCAATTTGGGTTTTATGTTTTGCTAATCCCTCTTCTCTTCTCCACTGAAACTAAAATAAATGGGAACAATTTGCAATTTTCCCTTTCTTTACATGGAATCCCCACAGTTATGATTGTCCTAACACCTGAAACTTCAGGATCTCATAAGAATACAAACTCTGCAATAGAAATGATTGGATCATCAAATTTACAATACTTGTTTATCTATTAATTGTAGGAGAACTTATAGTGTAACTTGTGATATTTAATGTCTGTTTATTCTCCATGCAACAACATATGATACATCCCTCCTATCGCTCGCTTACGACTTCCTAGATACACTTCTATAAATAGATACTAGCTATATTTTACCAACTGAAACCGTCTTCGTTTGTATGTTCAGTGGAACACTTGAGGAGATGCATAAAACTCACCCTCGATAAACATTGGTCTCAGGTCATCTTCTTGGCTCATGAACTCCAATGGAAAGGAAACAAGGTGTCCTCTTATTGATTTTAGCTTCGTCATTGGCTCCATAACTATGCGTTCCCCGTTTTGGTAGAATTCAATTTTGTCAGGAGCCACTCCTAAGTCGATAGTCGTGTGCCGAAGTTTCTGCTTCCAATGACTCATACTTTGTCTGAGTGTGGATCTGAAGTTAATAGTTACAATGAGCAATAACAAGTTATGAATTGTCAAGGGGCAAAAATGATACGAAATAAGAACATAGGTCGCAAGAGAGGCACCTGGATTTGATGGTGTCATTGGGGATGAAGAGAAGACATCTTGGTAGATCTTTGTATTTGACTGTCAATGAAAATTCAATACTGCTTGTCAAATGAAAAGAAAGGAGAAGTTGATGTTTGCGAACTCTCACTCTTCGTTTCAAAATTATAAGTACCCCTCTGACCATCGAATTAGGCCAATTCTACCCGGATTTTGTGGAAAGACAAGTTTTACTTTACTAAGGTTTATTGGCAATGTCTTGTAAAATGGAAAAAGGTGTAGATAACACATTTAAGCAAATGTAGCGATAAGGATCTTGATTATGCCATGATATGAGCAAAAGATAACATTGAGATCACATGTAGCTTTACACTGAAAGAAATTTAAAGAAATAATCTGAGCACACACTTGTCATAGTTGTTAGATGCTAGATTGTCCGATGACTTTAACAAACATCCTGCACTTGGACCTGAAAAAAGGACACTTATAAACCAGTCTACTTACTGTGCCAAAATGATGTGGAACGTCATTCTAGAAAATTACCTACTCACAGAATAATTTGGCTTGAATTTATGGTCAATAGCCAAAACCCATAAATGCAATGCCCCCACGAAGTAACAGCACCATGATGGCCTTTCATGCTATCCGTGCAGGTTGGATTAGACTCCTACCTTGTCAATGTTCTGAGAATTCACTAGCAAACTCAAAGCATGCAAGCCCATGTTTCCAAGTAATCAAGCAAAGACTTCCAAGATAGTCACTTTATTGCTTGTCACTAAAGGATAAGAATATATATATATATATGCTATGGCTTTACCAACTATATAGCCACATCCTTGACCTTGGTGCCGTAAAAACTACATTGCAATCCTCTTCATGCAAATACAAATTTTGACATGCAATGTGCATAAGTATCCATTCTAGAACTATGCTAATATATCATAACCTGTACACTAGAGATTGGGTAGAGAATTACACCCTACAAGATCAAAACCTTATAGATTTTAATGACTGTTTGAATAAATTACATGAACCAACCCCTTAGACTTAATAACATTTGTCATACCTCAGCGATTTCTAACCAAAAGTCCTTGTAGGTTGTCTCAGCTATGGGGTCTTTTATTTCCGCGACCTGGAGTGCAGGGAAAACAATTATTGCAGCAACATATTGATAATCATATAAAAATGTTACAGATTAGAAACATATCCAAGAAAGACATGGTATGAGGTCCATATGGTTGTGCAAAATAGAGTTAGGTTCCTGCAAGTAGTACGTACTGAGATGCCAACTTGATGCTCTTAGTCCAGCATCTTCATCATAGTTATGACTCTACTTACCTCTTCGGTGTGCAGACCAAGGTGCTCCGCCCATAGGGAAAGTCTAAGACTAAAAGCAAATTTTCCAGCCTCCCATGGCTTCCCGTTCATGGAGGAAACAACAAACTCTTTATCTTCTATCAGAACAGCAATCTGGAGAATATACATCAAAACATAAAATACCTGCTTTTCCTAGAGAGGAAAATCGATATAGATATGATATAATCACTTCACAGACACAAGGAACAAAAGATAATATCAAACGAGATGAAGTGAGGAAGCAAAGTTGATGTAAGTGGAACTGTGCTCATAGTCAACCAACTATATGTATACCCTGTATGTTGCATACCTAATAATGTAAATATGCATGTCTAGTTTTCACATGTATCTAGGTACATATCCATGTAGTGTATGTCAAGGCTATGACATTTCAAAGAAACTCCATTTTACAGGAAGCATTTAAAAGTTAAGTTCGTTGGGCATTTTGCTGGATATGAGATGGCAAACATTAGTGTAATTCCTATAACCTGTGGTTCTCTGAAAAATTATCCCCTTAGGCTAAAACTATGCTAATGGCATGAACCCCAAACTATTGCCGTCAAGTATTTAAGTTATATATGAAAAATGGCATGTAAATCATCAAACACAATGAGAAAGATAATCACCTCTGAGTCTCTCGACCCCAGTAAACTTCGATCATTTATGTTGGATGAACCAATCAAAGCGCGCGATCATCTACTATCATCACTTTACTATGAACATACACCTGTACAAGAAAAAAGATAAGAACAAGTTAATCAAGAACAACGACATTGTTAAGTCGTAAAACTAATTGGGAGTGAGGGATCCGTTGATTCAAATACTGGCCTCAATAGTCATATTCAGCTGATTGATGCATAAATCATTGGTTAATAGTGATAACTTTTATACAAAGTTGATGTGTTTGTATAAATTAACATTTCATAAACAGGCCATTAAGCATACCATCTGGCAGATGAATGTCAGAGATCTTTCAAGGAAAGTGATAGGAGTGTCGAGATCGGACTAAAATGGCTTTCTAGAGTTTGATGAAGGGAATAAAAGATCTAAAAGAATCAAACAGAAAAGTACCTGACTTGTAACCACAGGACCTCCATCAAAAAGTCTGCCGTAATTTCTTAAACCGAAGAACGATATGAAATCATGTGCTGTGGAACCCAACTTTGAGCTAAGTTTCTCCAATATTGAACTTTTCCCTCTGCAAATAGTTCGATATTGCCAATGCATTATGGCTCTAACAGTAGCTGCACCACTGTCATCCACACCCCCCTTGTTTACAGGAAATGAGAACATTGAGAAAAACAGATAGAGATGGAAAGTTCTGATTTAGCAGGAAACTGGTACCTGAAACCCAGGCAAGAGTGGGATTACAATTATGACTCTGAAGCACCTTTTCTCTTCGTGCGCCCGCATTATGCGGGTGTATAGAGATTCAAGCACACGATTTTGTATAACATCATCTTCTGAGAGGCCCGATATGAAAAACTGATTCTGTAATTAGAAGATGAAAAGCAATAAGACTGACAAGTGCAAATTCAGTATCAGACAATACTAAAGACAAGGGATGCAGAGTAGAAGATTTATGGAGACCTCTATTTGAAGTTCTAATTCTACATTAGTTTAAAGCCTCATGAATTCTGTCTACAAAAAGCATTTTCATTGCATGTACGAAAGCTGATATTTGGAGGCTGATGACAGGAAGAAATGTTAGATCGAATCTTTTCAGAAAAATGAATCCAAGAAGGTTAATATGGATTCGGTTGGCTGCATGAAATGGAACATCCTCCTACTCATTTGGAAGTATTTTATTCAGGAGATGAGGGGAGGTAGCTTTGTTTTGTGACATAAATCAAGCACTCGTGTTAAACAGAATGAAGATCTGAATCTACCCGCATCCTTTCTCATCTGAGAGAAAGATTTATATTCTGAAAAAATCTAAGAATTACATATCCGAGAAAAGGGTTGCGGCATATAATCTTAAGTTAGTGGAACATTAGATTGTCGAAGAACATGAAATCAGAATGATCATGCCTTTTGTCTAAGAAATCTTCAATCTCACAATTGTAGAATGATGCACGGGAAAAAGTGAGAGAATTGCTTTCAAATAAATTCCTATTTACAACCTAACCTTCCAAATAAACTTTTGTTGTTGATGCCATTCTCCTAAGCTTATGCAATAGGACATTGATGTTGAACCTAAGAAAATATCAGATGTACGTGAACTCACCTCAACGTAAATGAAATGCTCTGCTTCCTCAATGAGAGCACAATAAGCTCTATGAATGCTGTCTTCAGTTTGGCTTGTTCCAGCAGACCACTGGCTGACACTTCTGACAACCTACATCAACACATATAGAAATAACATTATGTATGTAATGATGTTAAAGTTGAATCATACATGTACTGTCAGAATTCAATTATTCTTATGACAAACTTCCATGCTTGATGAATCAAGCTTCGCGGCTCACAGCCCAGCACATTACTTACGTATCCTGTATTAAATGATCTTATGTGGACATGGTCTAGCACAGAGCTCCTGTTTTATTTCTGGCACAGATGTATCAATTAGTCAAATCTCTTCGTGTATTTATCATTTTTAAAGTTTGAGTTTGTTCAGAAACTCGAAAGCAAGTGTGCCATGTTCACTTAATATATATAACACAAATTCTTTATAGGTTGTAACACGGAACCTTCTGAAGGAGACAAAACATTCGCAGTTACTCAGTTTTATTCTTCCAGATTCTAGACCTTTATGCTGCAACATCTTGTCCACCCTACCTCTAAGATCTTGACTTTTGCAAAATCATGAGAGGGAAATAACTTTCAACAATAGCTAACAGATGGAACTTGCATCTGTAAGATCGTGATGTTTCAAAAAAGTGATGATGGTGCAAAGCAAAGTACTTTCAATAAAGATTAAAAGAGAATTACACTAAAGGACATTGTGAAAAATATGTCACCAACTTATTAAGCTAAAGGTCTGAAAGACTTAGTATTTGACTATAACTTCAAGTACAACATTTCTACATTATGCAACCTAGAACTTATTTAATGTGTATTGCAGAAACTTTTACAGTATCTTGAGCAAACATACGACACTCACAAGTTATTCCTCATCAGAGAGACATCATAGAACCATCTTACTACCAATTTCAGGACACAAGGAGTTACAGAAAGGTCTTATTACTCTCAATAATTTAGCTAACCTGGCAGTGGCATGAACTACGAGGACCAACTTGTGTTACTCCATTGGTTGACATAACTTCGAAGGTTTGCTCTTGGGTTTCCCACCAATAATCTTTGACTTGCAAATCAGACTCTGAGACTGCTCCATTAGCATTGCACTTTGTGGATCCGAACTATAATCATCATCACTGAAACCACTTCTGGTGTCTCCAGAAGTTGGACATCCGGAATCCTGATAAGAAAATGAACTACCCGTAAAACGCCCACTCAGCTCAGCTGGAAAATGGTCGTTTGAGTTCAAGCCATTTGACTTATTTTCCATGATGGTAGAATCTGGACCATCTGCTTCATGAGGTAAAGCAGTGGAATGTCTTCAGGTGGTGTTTGTGGTGAAAAGAAATCCTTCCTACCGATTTCCTCAGTATTTACTTCGGAGGTCTTCCTTTCAATGTCTATACTACTGCTTCTTCCCATGTAATGTGGTAGAACCATGTGATGCTGAGGCATGAGTAAAGGTATTGTCTGTTCATTTGGTGCTTTACTTCTCTGGATTGACAGTGGAAAAAATATATTAGTCACTGAAACTAGTTCACAGTCCATGAAGAAGTACAGAAGACAAACCTTTGCATGGTTCCAACGCTGAACAAAATGTCTAGCAATGTCCCTGCAAGGGGGACCCCAAACAGCACAATGAACATCATGCCATGGCATCCGAGGATACTTCTCTCTGTCCAATTCATCTTTTAGGGTGTCTTCCCAAGAATTTGGTTCTGATTCTCTGCATAATCCATCGAAACACCTTCAACTGTTTATATCACGTTATGGAAATTTGTATTGTAGCATATAAAACCAAGGCTGTTTGGACCTTAGATATTAATGTGAAAAATTCTTTAGAAAATACCTTCCTTGTTTTGGTCTTGAAGGAAAATGCAAGGGAACTATTTGTAAGATACTTGAATGAAGAGGTACTAATTGATTTATATATTATTTCCATTTGTTTAAATATGATACTTGTATAAATTTATGGGTAAATTACGTTTTTTGCCATCCAAACTATACTATGCTATGCTATCGAAACTTTTTTTGTATCAATTTGCCATCTTAACTTTGCGAAATTTGCACTTTGTCATATGACCCTTTTTTTGTTGATTTTTCTACGGGATGCACATCACATGCTGTGCACATGTGAAAAGTATCGTATCACATAACCCTTAAATATCACGTACAGTTCATGTGATGTTTTCTCGACAAAAAACCTCGTTTAAAAACAGTTATAAATGAAAAAGTGCAAAATTTCTTAAAGTTTGAGACGGTAAGTTGACACAAAAAAAAAAGTTCAGATGCCAAAGTGCAAAGTTATAGTTCGGATGGCAAAATGTAATTAACTCTAATCATAAATACTTTTTATATAAATGGAAAAATGCGAAAGAGTTTGGTTCTTCTCCTTCACTTTCCCTCACTAGAACCTTATATCAAATCAATAGTGTGAGGGTATGCATTTGGATATACTCTGTAATAAGATTCACAAATCAATTGAATTCCAACCAGAGGTGTCCACAGAAAGAATCTCATGTTCAAATTCACCAAACCTCTTCAAAAATTCCAAGTTCCTATAACACATGTAAGTTTCAAATTAAAATATAATTTACCTTGGATTATAGTAGTCTTTTCCAGGCCATAAGAAAGGAGGGAAATCACCTACTCTGTGTTCAGTGGTGTCATAACGGCCAAAACATAAATCCAACCCTCCAATAAAGCAAATCTTGTGATCTACAATAACAAGCTTCTCGTGGTGAGACCTGCAAGCACCAACTGTTACTATTTATTTGAAAAAACAACTGTAGGAGCTTTTGCAAAATTGTACAAAAGTGGAACTTCTTTTATTTGTCTCTCCTGCTGAATCTCAGAAGCAACAGCTTACCACAAGTAGATGCCAGTTGACAAATGATCAGGATACCGCAGAACTTTTACATTTTCATGAATGTTAAGAAGCTTTCTCTTACTATATAAGCTGTTAATTTTTAAAGCAAGCGAAACTTCCTTGTAAAGAAGAATGTGTATCTGCATATTAGTATAGAAAATGGTATCAGAGAAGAACCAGAATCACATGCAATGAAAATGGACTAGCTTCAGATCAAAATAAAAACCAACAAAAATAGAGAATGGAATTTGCAATGGTGCAGTGAAGTCATAAGATGCGTCCAACTCCAGCAGTAACAATTGGTACTGTCACTGTGAGCAATTGAAGAGGTTATAGGCCAAGTTTTATCAATTAAAGTTGAATTGAGCTTGCATGCATCTTTTTGTTATTTGGTTTTCATGAAAAAGACTGCTTTTGCTCCCAATTCTCAAACTTTCAACTAAAAGTTCTGATTCCCATAACTGTCAAATAGCATTTTAAATCTTCATCTGAAACTGGATATTTAAATCATGTGATCAACAAAATCACAACAATCAATATTGATTTTGTTTCCAAACTCACTTAACTTGAAAAAGAAAGAGCAATAGATGATTGCCAAGTAGTTGTCATGAAGGGCAACAAGATGAGAGAAGTTGAAATAAAAAGAGCAATTCTTTTTATGTTCCTCAAACAATGGCTTCTGAATACGAAAATTGCACCTGTACCCCTTCCTTAGCTTTAGCCTCAAGTAAAGCATCAAGCCTGGAGGAACTGTGGTTGTGAATGGCCGTCTTAAATACAATTCAGGGCAAAGCCACCACCCAGTCATGTATAGCTGCAGATATAGTGCAGCCACTTTAGACATTTCAATGGCCAAATATGGTTAAAAACTCGTTTAGATTAGTTATCCTATACATTTAGAAATTTGACCTCTGATTTTGCACTCTCAATTGATAAAGCTATTGCTTCAAATGCTGCTTTGCCATCTATAAACCATTGAGCTAGGCTTCCGTCCTCAACCAGTCCTCTAATAGGGGCAAATGAATTTAAGCGGTGAGGATGACACCAACTCTCGGAACGCTTTGATCCAACTGCATTAATCGCATAAACCCAGTCTTGCACTTTGGCATGGCTTGTAGTCCTTAGCTTTATGTTCCTGTTCCCACAGGAAACCTTTTGACCATTTAAAAGTAAGGAGGTCGTGTTAGTTGCTTTCCAGTAAAATAAACTATTTAAAAAGTCAGAGTTCAAAGACATTCTAACAATAAGAAAATTCAAGTTAACCAAATTGGATATATAATACCATGTGACTTTGGTAAGAAAGGATGTCGGACACTATGGATCTGATAAGTTGTTCTTGTCTTAAAACCAAGGTCTGGACTCACACTACAGAATCTTTATTGAACTTTTACCTCCATTGTCCTCCAAATTTATCAGTTAGATACTGATTATGTGGTTAATTAGTACAAAAATTAGGCTAGTTCTGTAAATTTTTTAAACCATTAAACTATAGAAACTGTAACCTGCACCCCCCCCCCCCCCCCCCCCAAAAAAAAAAAAGGGAAAAAGAAAATGGAAGCACTTGTTTAGCACAACGTGAAGTGTCATTGTTGCAATGCACGCATGCAGAACTGATCATGTCTGCATAGAAAAGAAACAACTCAAATGTGACTTTAAAACGGAAATGAACTAACAATATTTTGGTGAGACATTCATCTCTAACTTTATGACTCACGCAACAGTTCATTGGTTACTGACGACATCGTGACACTACTTCTCCCAATGTAAAAAGCATGTTTAATTTGATTCAATAGTTCTGATACAAATCGGCATCTAAAGAGTTGAATGCTAGGGAGACAAAAAGATTGTGATCCTTGTTCTTCACTTCGTTCGATCCCATTCCATTACTTTCTATAATGAAGACGTTTTCCCTCAAAAGTTGCTCAGTCTTTCCATACAAAGTACTCTTTCCATTTCATAAGCTGAATATCATGTGAACATTTCTTTATGCTTCATGCTTATGTTTAGAAACTTGGATGCATAACAAAACATACAACTTATAGCTGGTAAACAAAAGATAAACTAGATATATCGAAATAAAACAGAAAAAAGTTGAGACTCTGAACAAGACTCAACAAACCATGGGAAGCAATTGAGCCAATTACAAAACCAGTTTACTTTCTTATCTTTCTTTCATGATGCTTAGACAATCATGAAGTGGAGAAGAAACTCACCTCAAAAGCATGGCGCAAAGGATTTCGTTCCTTTAACACTTTGGCCAAATGCACTTCATCATCTCCTTTAGCATTTGAAGCTGGTAGGACATCGAAGACAATTATGTCTAGGAGTTTGGTGTCAAAATGATTATCAAGGAAAGCCAAGAAACCCGGTTTGAGGATGAGCCAAACCTAAATTCAGTACATCAGTGCTCGGCCATCCACATTGATGAAAGAAAAAATGGAAAAAAGGAGATAAGAGAAAATTATCTGCCGATAGCTATCTAAAACATTTATCTCATAAAACTGGCATCACCTATAGTAGGCATTATAATGATTAAATGGAAGACAATGTGGTCTCAAATTCAGCATATAGTCAATACTACAACGTACAGGGTGTTCATAGTATCCTTTGGAGCCTGAGGGCTATCAAAACCAGGTGACTCAGATAGCTTTAGCACTTCCAATTCTCAGAAGGATCAATGTTTTGTTAAAGTTAGCAGTTAAAGTCCAAAAATAAACAGCTTATAAAGTGGATAATATTTTTGTCTTGGTAGTGGAATCCTGCTGTCTCTAATCTGTGGGATGCATAACTATTCATTTTGTAAATTCCAAGATGAAGATGCATGAATGGTTCTCATGCAGCATCATGTGAAGTATCTCTCCGCATTTCACATAATCCTAGTTGCCAATTTCAAAGTTGGAGGATTATTTGTATGATTTAGTGAAATACGTTTAGTTACTCTTAGCAGAAAGAAAATCATTTCATCAAAAAACATTTTCATTAGAATAGCATATGCCGATTTAGAGAGAGTTGTATTACATTTTTCTGGCCTCCATTCAAACAATCCATTCTCATGCTTTAATTGTAAAGTCTTTGCATTGCTGCAGATACTTCAGTGTAGAAACCTTAAGTTGGCACGGAATATTAACACGAGAAGGGGGTGCTTGAAAAGAAAAAGCATCAAAATTGAGAAATAAAGTGTATCTTCCATGCTTGTAGTGACTGGCCAGCTATGTAATCTGCCCATTTTTTAGCAGAAACATGAAAAACTTTTTCCATATGAGAAAACTTCTAGTTTTATTTTGTTTTGTTTTCATGTTCAAATTTTCAGTTTTCACTATTTTCAAGTGAGCTTTTGTTTTTGTATTGGTTTTGTGTGAGAAATGAAAATGTGTCTGAACTTACGATGTTTATAAATACTTATTTGTATGAAAAGACGTAATAGAATGAAAACGTGTAATCAAGATGTTTAGTGTTAGTTTTCTCTACAGAAAGATGTGATAAAATGAACAAGTGTTTGGATCATGAATCATGATGTTTTGCGGTAGTTTTTTATACGAAAAGACGTGATATTTTGTAATAGTTTTTATATGGAAAACGTGATAGAATGGATTTTCTAAAATTTATGGTCCAATATCATAAGAAAAGCCTAACAGTATGAAATTAAAAATGAAGTTTCTAAATTAAAGACATAAAACAAGGCCTTACTTTTCGCCAATTGTTGCCACAACAACCGGAGCAATGACATAGACAACATCCTGAACATGTGTTATCCTCTGAAAATCTTCCCAAATGCTTGACCATCACATAACCTTCTTTCATCTTTGGACCATACTCTTTCGAAAATGATAACCTAGACACCTCCAAGAACTTGCATACCTGGAATGAACAGAATAAAATCATTTGTTATTGCATGGATAGTACCAAAAAGATCTGCCGCAAATAAACTTTAGAAGCCTGTAGATATTCTGTAGTAACAGTCACTTCACTATATGTGAATATGATAACTAACAAAATTTTGAATTAGTTGAAAGAAAAATGTAGTCATTGAACTCCATGAGTGGGATAAAGTCAGCATAGGAACATAGTTCTATCATATTTGCCATTTAACATTTGAACCTGGCCCACTTGAGTTGATGGGGAAGGGGAATGATAGAGATATAACATAGAAATGCAAGAACTTAATCGATTCACGTCCTCCAGGCATCCAAACTCATTGGGACACTATCTTCAGTACAAGAAAATTGATTACTTTCTTTAAGTGGTGAGTTGATAACTCCTCTACGAGTTTAGTTAAAAGTGCAACACCAAGCTTGTTGCTTGTGCATGTCTCTTAAAGTAAAGAAACAAGGCAACAAAGGAATAGATTTAGACTTAGTGGAATTTGTCTAATTAGAAAAAAACATCATTTGTGTAAATCCAATTAACTTAGTTTTCATTTTTCACCTCTCTTGAATTAATAATATCCAAGTTTCCCAGAAAATGATTCAGGTAACCTTGCATGGCAGCTTTTGCTTTGTCTGAAATATGCTGTTGCTTGCCTATAGCTGGACGAATGATAGGCAAAGCAGCTCTTGATGGGACATATCTGCACAAGAAAATAGTCTGTAAGAACTAGAGTTAAGATGGCTAAAACACAGTTCTTAAACAAAAAATTAAAGAAATGAACTTCTCATTACCGGCTTTTAACAGTGTCATCATGGTATATTGGCACAGCTCCGTCATCAGGCTCATCCTCATCATGAACAACTGCTGCATGATCTCCTAATCCGATGTAATGTAGCCATTCCTTAACCTTTTCAGGGGAAAATAAAAAGGATTAGGGATGTGCTATTCTATTGAGGACCATGTCAAGAAAACATTAAAACGAAAAAATTGAAATGCTAAGGTAAAGCAGGACATGTCACCCGTCAAGAGGAAGCACAAAGAGAAAGAGAACCTGCTTGCTTCTCGTGAATTTCTTCAATTATTGCACGTTTCTTCAGGGCAAGTGTAAATAAATAACTTGAGAAGCCTTCTTCAACAAATGCCACTTGAACTGTCAAAAAGGAAATTCCGGATTATGACTTAAGAATATATATTGTGCCAGTAAGAAAAGCTTGAAATGGATCCTGCATTTCCCATTTCTCAGTATTGGAATTAAATGCAAAAGGCAACCTTAATGCGCACATAAATTAAGAAGAAGAACAAAGAAAAAGAAATAAACACTACCAAGAAGGATATAACTGAAAGGGACATGCAAGGAGAAAAGAGGAATAGAGTGAATAAGAACAAGCGACTGTAATGCCAAACTTGGGATCATTCTCCTTGATTATGGCAAAACTAAAATTGAGGAACAAATATAACTTAAGATCTTTAACAAGTAATTGTTTTCTTGCTTATGCATACAAAATTGGGACTTGAAACATATAACAAGAACTAAATCTGCCTCTTCACTGCAGAATATAATGCTTACTGAATGCATGCAACTCAATAATGCTAGAATAGACCTCCATTCTGCTAATGAAACAAAGGTTATCTATTTCTGGTATCCTTTTCATAAATCTTGAAGGAAAAATAATGATTGCATATCAAGTAAAGATAAGCTTCACTTCATGGAGACACACATGGTGCCATATTTTGATCTCTAACACCTGAAAATTTATATCAAGACTTCGGACTGTGAAGGTTATAGACCACTAAACTTCACATTGTGCAATTTTTACAAGGGTTAATAACACTTTCATGCCCTCTAAAATGCGAAATAGACAATCTCCCAAAAAAATTTAGAGATTACACTTATATCCCTTTTGAAACTGCCCTGTTTGTTAACCCAAACCAAAAGTGGTGAAAATTCAATTTTACCCTTAAAGTGAAAAATAATAAATTAAATTATTTATTAAATGACCAATATCCCCTTGGATGTATTTGTACTTTTTTTATATTTTAAATTGGATGTATTTGTTATATTTATATATTTTAAGGAATGTCTTTGTAGGTTTTCTTTTCTTTTTTTTTTTTCAATATTTTGAGACAATATTAACTCTTTACATTAAAAACATCTCTATGCTTATTACCAAAGAAAATTGCATTTTCGGTAATATAATTTAGGGTACTTTGCAATATTGGTACCATGTTTTTTGAAATAGCTTGAAATGTACCAATAAAATAGGCTTTGTTTGCATTTAGATAAGGTCGTTAGATTTCTAACAGTAAGGCCACATGGCCGTTAAGTCATGCTACAAGAGTGGCAAAAAAAATGAGAAAATTGCATTTTTGGTACCACAATTTAAGGTACCTTGCAATATTAGTATCAAATTTCTCCAATTCCGTTGAGGATTTGTGTGTAATCTTTTAGGTTCAATTTCACTTGATTTGAGCTTGTATCCAATATACAATTTATTTGGCAACTCATTTGCACTACATTAATTAACCACCATGAATAATTAACCCCTTAATTGCAAGGGTACCCATTACCACAGGAAGCCATTTAGCAATGGTCTAAGGCACTAGAGAATGCACGGAATTTGAATGAACCTATCAGCTATGCATACCATAAAGATTGGTGCTTCTGCCGCAACTTCTCGACCAAAATCTAGGGCATGAAATTGGTTACCAGTTGCATGATAGCTAATATACATGCTCTTCTCGGAGAAAGGGCAATCAAATTTAATTTTCACCTATTCCGCTTATTTGTTTCCTTTATTAGATCCTAGATGAAAAGGTAGGGCAACAATCACTTGTCGGTTCAATATTGTAAATTGTCAATATTACGAGTCCACCTAACCTAGCTAGAACAATATTTTAATCTTACATGTTGGACATCCATAAAATTTCTTCCCATAAAAAGAGCCAAGCTGAGCTTTTGAAATAATCTCTAGCCTTCCTACACCAACTAATTAGCAAAAAATTGCATAACCGTACTGATAATCCCATCATCTCCTTCATTGATATTGTTTCAAGGGACTTTGCCTATAGCAAATGCAAATATCAAGACATCACATTATATTCCAACTCTAATAGATGTAGTGATTCATTTGTTCCACATAAAGATGCAAACGGTAAGGAAACAATCCAGCAGCAGCAGATACCAAGTAAAAGGATGATAGTTAATTAAGTAAATCAAATCAGTTGAAATTTATAACACCACATTACAGGCAAAAGTAAGAATAATAGCCACCTACCATATGCTTAACTATTAATTTACCCAATTAAACAAAGCTTGTTGGGACAGGTGCGCTTGTAGAGAACTGTACTAAGCTCTACCTTTAAGAATCATAGAAACATTTTATAGAACCAAATTAGATAATGCTTCTTCACAGAACCCATTTCAGCTCCATCAAGTTACTAAATTGCAAGAATTTCTAAATTTATGCCTTGAAAAGTAACTACACCTGACCCCTAATGTCAATTTTAAAATAATCAAACTTAAGGCTGAAGATTCCTATATTGTATTAAAGGCCATGTTTTTCCCCACATCTAATCAACCAGGCAAACAGTCCACCTTCACCATATAATACAAAGCAAAGTGAAGCAAATGGAAAATTCAAAAATAATATATCTAAATGTTTTTATAAGATCCAAATTACCATAGCACACAAACACAATGAGTTCAAAAATATTAAATTTAGGATTGAGTCACTTCCACATTCATAACGCATATCCATCCACATATAATATTACATACATATGCATAATGCAGGGAGCACATGCGAAAAGCAGAAAATTATACTTAATTGACTCACACCAAAGCCCGTACTAATCGCATGGAAAGCAGAGACGACAACCAATTGACGATACCTGTTTGTACTGGAGCTCAATGGTGTACGACAAAAGCAACGGAGTGATGTCACTCGCATCCGGCCGCGAAACCGACACGATGGTGGCCGTAGGCAGCTCCTCGAAAATCCTGGCAGCCGCCGCTTCCCCAGAGCAACGGAGCGAATGAGACGACGAAACCGGGACTGATCGCCGCCGGAAATCAACCTCTCTGTCGACATTACCGGACACACTCAGAAACCTGCAAAGCCTCCTTCTTGCATGCACTCTTCACCTCTCTCTCTCTCTCTCTCTCTCTCTCACTATATATATATATTCTGTATCTATATATGTACACGCAGAAAGGTTGAGACGAAACTCTGCTTCCGCTTTGCTCCGTCAACCGAAATTCTCCGTACTTGTGCGGTTATGTGTAAAAAGCGTAATATAGTGGGAAAACAGGGAGACCACTGGGGTGGTTTGGTTACAGGTAAGTGCATGGGAATATTAGAGATCAGATGGCGACACGTGTGCAGTTAGGGACGTGGCATCTACCTGATTGGTTTGTGATTGTCAGCAGAGGGTTTAAAATAGTTGGAAGTGTGATTATTGATTAATTCTTGGCTTTCCCATTTGTTGTGTACTGTAGCATGGCAAGTGGGGGATATGAGGTAGGGAGCTTTGTAGTCAAACATGTTCCACCCACTCAAATGACCAAACTACCCTTGCACTAATAAGTTAATTCTTATAGAATTCTAATTAGATGGATTAAAATTCTTTATTGATTAAATCATTTAAATATACATTTTTTTAATTTACATCTTGCATAAATGCAAAAAGATTTTTTTTTCTAAACATATGTTCTAATCTGTATGTTGATTTCCACATAATTATGCCTTGGTTCTAGCTAAAGGGATCCCTGGCCGACACACGTAGCATTGACACGTCTTGGTTGTTTGATGATGATAAAATCAATTAATAAAAATTCTGGCCAACACGCATGACGCAGACGCAATTTTCCCTAATGGGGTACAGTGTCTCGCTTACGGTTGAAAAAAAAATCAAACTATTCGATACTCGATTGAAATCGATTGATAAAAACTCGTCTGAACTCGATTTGTTAAATTTAACAAACCAAACTTGCACAAAAGATTTTGTTCGGTGAACTTTTGAGCTCGGCTCGAGCTCGATTCGATTAGTGTAAAAATAGTAAAATATATTTAAAAATATCAAATTACTCGAGCTCGACTCGAGTTTGATCCAATTAAAACTCGTTTAAGGTCGACTAGAATAATAATAAAATCAAATTCAAACATAATTTTACGCAGCTCGATAACGATTCAAACAAACTTGAACAATAATGTGTTCGACTCGACTCATTTACACCCCTAATCCCACCCCACCCCCACCCCTATTTTTCCATTTTTGTAGCAAAAAAGAAACAAGGGGGGGCTTTGAAGTAATTTGGAGAGATGATGGGGCATGAGTTTGTTGCACAAGGCACGTTGCGTAGCAGCATCATACATAGAACATCCATGTTGGTGCCGCTCCCCAACACGAATATGCTATACTCCCCAATACCATATACCATCAGATCCCTCCCCCCACACACATATTTATTTAATGGGATAATTACGCTCTTCTCATTTGACATGTGATATAATTATATGTAAATTTTGTGTGGTTTGAAAAATTATATATAATATTTTTTAGGTTTGTTTCTGTCTAACAAATAAATTCATCATTAGTAAAAAAAAAATAGAATAAAAATTGATATTTACGCTAATTAACTTAAAACTGACTTATTACAGGTCAAATATTTTTTTGAACTAAATTATTCTTATAACGGTAGATATATACTTCCTCACATGCATTATCGCGTGAAGACGTATGAATGTAATTTGATCATAAAAATTTATTTGACCTACTATAAGTCAATAATAAGTCAATCAGAGTAAATATAGATTTTTTTTATTTTTTGTTAATATCAACAAATTCGATGAATTTTGACTAACGAATAGATTTATTTTTTAGGCAAAAACAAACCTTAGGAGTACTAGATATAATTTTTCAAATTATAAAAAATATACATATAATTATACCAAATCTCAAAAAATAAGAGTATAATTATTCTTTAATTAATTTCAAACTGCATAATTTGCTTACGTACGATTTCGTGAACTCAAAGGACGTTTGCCTAAAATACTTTCAGAAGTTTTTAAAATATTTGTGGAAGTGTTTGAATAACATAAAAGTATAAAATGTTAATAATATTAATTTTGTAATTGATAACATTAAAAAATAAAGTATACTATTTATTAAAAATAGGCTACATACTTATATTCATAATTAAGACTTGAACCTCAACATTACTATCGAGACAAAAAATCATTGGTAGTATTTTTATTAAAGTTAGTTGCCGTCGCACGTGATTTTTGCGAACATATAAAAAAAACCTATTATAAGATGAACAAAAAGTGTGATATGAGAAGGAAGAAAGATTTGTAAGAAGAAAAAAAACATAGGGTGAGATGAGAGAAAAAAATAAATTATAATTGTGAATTTATTAAAAATATAAAAATTTATATAAAAAAAGAAATGCAGTGAAGTAAGGTGAGAGAAAAACATGAAGTAGTGCCGTAGTGGGTTGAGGAAAAGAAAAAATTAAAATATAATTATGATATTATTAAAAAATATTAAAATTATTATTATGTTCAATTTTTTAAAAAAAAACTAAATTAAAAGATAAATATATTCCAAAGTTCGTTCAGAAAAAGGGTTAAGGTGGGAGGAATATGGGGTAGTGGACTGAGTGATTTTTTTTTTTTAAATTGTAATATTATTAAAAAAATTAAAATTACTACTCTGATCAATTTTTTTTTAAAATAAATTAATAGGTAAATATAGATATTCAAAAATTGGTATAATAATTTTTTTCTTTTTATAATAAAATAGATACTAAAAATTAATCAAAAATAAAAAAATCTAATGTTATATATTGAATCTTAAATTTGTGTAGGACGAATTTGATTAGACAAATTTAGATATTTGATAATTACTTGGATTATCTCATAATATTTTAGCTATATTTGAATTGATGAATTTGAATTTCGGACAAGAATTTCAAATAAACTTATATTAGAAAATTTTTGAAACACATTGATGTTTAAAACAAAGTTTTAAATTTAGAGTTTAAAGGAATCTTTTAGGGAAAATCTCATTTTTAGTCTCATATCTTAGAGTCGTTTTTAATTAAATCCCATTTGTTAAATTTTTCTCAAATTTCGTCCCATATCTTCAAAATTTTCTCAAATATAGTCCCAAAATTCAATTTCCATCAAATAGATATGATGTCGTTAGTTCCAAACCCCCACCATTCTTCGTCGGCCCTCCCCCCCCCAATCCCTGTTGCTTGCCCCCACCTTCCCTACCTGCCACCAGTGCCGGGGCCCAGGCCACCCCCACCTTTCCCCCTTCTCCCCCGTCCCCTCCTCAGCCCTCCTCCCCCCCCCCCCCCCACACCTCCCCTTTCCTAGTCTGCCGCCCTCCGACTTTCGCCCCTTTTCTTTGCCCCCCCACTTTTCCCCCTTCCTGTCGCCCACCTGCCCCACCATCCTCGTCGCCCCTACCCGCTTCCCATCTTCCCTTCCCATCGCCGGCACGCCTTCCTCTATATATATAGAGAGAGAGAGAGAGGAGAGGAGGGGGCTGAAGAGAGAGATAGAGAGAGAGGAGAGAGAGAGAGGAAGAGGGGGGCTGATATATAAGAGAGAGAGAGAGAGAGAGAGAGAGGAGAGGAGGGGGCTGGATATATATATATATATATATATATAGAGAGAGAGAGAGAGAGAGAGAGAGAGAGAGAGAGGAGGGGCTGAATGGAGGGCAACGGGGAAGAAGGGGGAAAGGTGCGGGTGGGTTGGGGCGCCGGCAATGGAGAAGAGGGGCGCGGGCGCCGGTGGCTGGTGGGAGAAGATGGGTGGCAGGCAACGGGGAAGAAGGGTGGGAGGGGGGGTAGGTTGTTTGGATCTAACGGTTCCGATATCTATTTGACGGAAATTGAATTTTGGGACTATATTTGAGAAAATTCTGAAGATATGGGACTAAATTTGAGAAAAATGTAACAAATGGGATTTAATTAAAAATGACCCTAAGATATGGGATTAAAAATGAGATTTTCCCAATCTTTTAATTTTATAATAATTAGCTAAACAAATTCAGAAAACTTGTTACAAAAAATTTAAAATCCATAATTTTCAAATTGAAAAATTATATTTTTCGTCCCATATATTAAGCTCATTTTCAATTTAATCCTATTTGTTAGACTTTTCTTATATTTAATCCTATTTGTTAGACTTTTTTCATATTTAGTCCCATATGTTTAAAAAAATTTCAATGTTAGTCCCAAGTCACATTTTCGACCAATTTTTAACGGAAAAAGTAAGTGAATTGGATGGAAAAGTGCCTTGGGACTAACATTGATTTTTTTTTTTTCAAAAATATATATAGGACTAAATGTGAAAAAAATTTAATAAATGAGATTAGATTAAAAACAAGCCTATTATATGAGATAAAAAACGCAATACTCCCTTTTCAAATCTGTGTATCCAAATATAATATTATGAACCTTAAAACTTATGCAAGCAACCTATTACTTTTCTTGCAAAGAAAAACATTGTTTGACTTCAAAGGTACTTTGTACCTAAGGATAAATATACTTTACATCTGAGATAGCATTCACGATGTGAATTTTCTATCACACTTTTGTATTATATATTGATGTTAGTTATTGATATGTGTTTATATTAAATTAGATTATAATTTAAAAGCAAGTCTAGATAAAATACACATCTGAATGTGACATCAATGTGTGACACGAAAGTGCGGTTGAATATAATTTGTCAGCTTTTAGCTCCCTTTAAATTGATTATATGGATAAAATTGCACCTCTCCTATTTTTATGTTGTTTATAATATTTTGGGAGTTTTTTCACTTGAAATTAACACCAAATTATTGCTTAAGTAGAAAAAAAATAAATGTGATGAAAATATAGGAAAATAATTAATTACTTAAAGCTTCGGGGTAAAATTAAAGTAATAATTATTATAATATTTACATAATAAATATTGAACATATTACAACAAGCTCTCCTGAGGTTTCGATTATAAATTATGGTTTTTTTTTTTAAAAAATTTACGAATTCTTTTTATGGATTAAGTGGATAATTTTTTTATAATTTTTTTTTATCAATTTTCAATCCACCTCGTCCGATTTGTTCACAAAATTTCAACTTCTTTAATAAAAAGACACACAAGGGCAAAGTTGATAGTTTAAAGCATCCGTTCAAGGATTATATAATTTTATCAAACATCATGAAAGTATTTATAATTTTTCAAATAACATGAATGTATTTATAGTTATGCCAAGTGTCAGGAGAATCTGTTGTAGTTTACCAAAAAGATGTATTTTTGCTCATTTAAAGTAACATAAAATTATTAACTAATTAACTAGACGAGATTCAAGTCTTTTTGATAATTATATCTCCGATGACTTAATTTGTCAAAGAATAAAATAATAACGAGAAATTTGGAATAAATGAATAAATATATTTGAAAAAAAATATATTAAATAGTTAATAATTTAATTTTAATACCAAATTAAATAAAAACATTTTCCATAGGCGAGATTTTTGCTTGTTTATTAAACTCAATCATAACTTAATTTTCAGTCTTTAAAATTTCTGAACTTACTAATTATTTTTTTTTCTTTATTATAATTAAAAATTAAATTTACGATGGAAATGTTAAAAAGAAAATGTAAGCACTACTCTTGTTAGTTTAAGGGAGCGAATGAGACTGCGACATAATTAAAAGGGGAAATGCGTAATTTTTTTAATTTTATAAATGTAATAATAATGTAATTATATTAATATTTCAATAATTAAAAAATTAAGCAATACATCAATTCGACCAATATATTAATATACCTAAAATTATGAAATAAATTATAAATTCATATAAAGTGAAACAATACGAAAACGGTACGGCAAAGGGAAAATGTGTATTTAGCCATTTGTACTTTGATCAACATGACTCTTATTTTATTTTGTTCACACTTATAAAATTTATTTTTAAAATAAAATATAATAATTTATAAATATATATGAACTTATAAGGCTTTTTTTTTTCAAATCAATATTATTAGATTGAAATAAATAATATTTTTTGGTAAATAAGTGCATAAACTTTCTTAGGGAAAAATACAATTTTAGTCCTATAGCTTATATGGAGTGGCATTTTTTGTCCTATACGAATTGATTTTCATAATTTAGTCCTGTAACTTTAGACTTTTAGCAATTTTCATCCTTTTCCGGCATTTTTAGTCCTGTAACTTAGAAGACATTTGCATTTTTAGTCCTATAACTCAGGGGAGTTGGCCTTTTTTTTCTACGTGAATGTATTTGTAGGACTAAAGTTGCAAGTAAATTTCAATTTCCGGCCAAAAAGAACTAAAATTGCCAAAATTATAAAATTGCAGGACTAACTTGCTAAAATCAATTCGTATAGGAGTAAAAATACCACTCCTTTTAAATTATAGAACTAAAATTGCAATTTTCCCGACTTTCGTATATAAGCTGCAGGTCTTTATAATGGGACTAAGACTTTGTGCAGGTTTGGATGATAATTTCTTTTTGAATCTATATCTAGAAATTAATATATTTTTCAGAAAAATTAAAAATAGAGAAATTCTCAGATATATATTTTGATCACACGAGACCATAACTAGCCCAATTTTTTATTAGGTAAATTACAACGACCTCTCTTAAGATTTAACATAATTATATATACCTTTTTATTAGTATTTGAAAAATTACCATCACTGTTGATGTTCGATAAAATTATGTAATCTTTATTGTCAGGTTTGGTCTTGTTTTTTTTCTAAAAAAAATAAAAAGATTATAAGAAAATCAAATGAGGTAGATGAAAAATTTTAATAAATTGCAAAAAAAAAAAAAAAAAAAAACCCATTTGGTCCAAAAAAATTTCAAAACTTTTTAGAAAATAAGTAAAACATTTCAACAAGCACATTTTGGTTAATTCAACATAAAAAAAATAAAAACCTAACAAAAGAAATAACTGATGGAGCTAGTAATTGAATGTTAGTAAAATTTAAAAGGTATTAGTAATTTTCTGAACAACAAAAGTATTTTGTATTTATATCAAATTTCAAAGAAGCTCATTATAATTTACTTCAACTATATATTTTAACTATATTAAATTTCAGAGGAGCTCGTCGTTCCACCCACCTAATGATGATGACACAAATTTTTCGCCTTTGGCAACATACAGTACAATCATGTTCTCAGTTATTTTTACATCACGAAAGTAGACATGATTAATTAGGAAAATTTTGGTACTGCCCGTGCAGGTTTGTGTCCACATGAACTGCGATGCATTAAATCAACATGGGACGACTTGATCAAACAGTTGATGGTCCATATCAATATAAATTCACATGAATGGCATCGACAGACACGTTAATCTGAATTGAAGAACTAGTACAGTCCAAGATTATATCTCCTCATATTTATGACAGGTGAATAGCAATTTACCCTCCTCTGATATAAAAAATGTGCAAATTACTCCCCTATAAGAAATAAATAGTAATTTATCGCCTTTCGTTTTAAAAAATGAAGCAATTTACCTCCCTGCCTAAGGAGGTAAATTATTTTAATTTTAAAAATATAGGGAGGTAAATTGTTACATTTCGAAAAACATAAGAAGGATGAATTACTATTTTATTTTTCATAAGAGGGCAATTTTTCTATTTTTTATAACACAGGCGCCTATTTATCACATAATCTTCTGAAAATCAAGAACTCAGATTCTTGAGCAGCAACGTTTGTACTAATTATTCTTCATAATTGAAGTTAGTCCGGCCTGGCTTTTAATAATTGATTATAAAAAGAATTGAATTTTATGTTATTGGATTTTTAATTAATAAAATCAATTATAATAACATATATCAACCACCGATAATTATAATAATTGATATCAAGTATTTATATTTAATCAATAAATTATAATTAAAGTAGAACGATAACCATTATTATAGTAGAATAACGACCAACATGGTGGGGTCGAATTCGAACTTTTAACTTCATTAATTAAATTAGGTCTCATTAGCGATTTTTATAGTTATTAATTTTGAAATAATTGCATTTTAACAACCAAAAGTAATTGACCAAAAGTGATTTGAAATATAGTTTGCAAACTATATCTGAATTTTTGAAAGTGATTTTGAGTGATCAAACCATCAGAGACCCAACCTAGTTACAGTTGCATTTTTCTAAAGAAACTTTCAATACAATAAGGGCTAATCACATTTAGACCAGGTAATCTATAGGTTGTTTATATAAAATTATCATATTTTTTGGATAATTATATATACATTCATAAAAAAACGTCAATATTATTTACATAAATCAACCCTGTTATTTAAAAAATTACACTACACCTCTAAAAAATATTAACAGCATTACACAAACTACTCATACTTTTTGACTGTTAGGGATGATTTCTATAATTATGAAAAAAAGACACCACCGGTTGGAAGGTGTAAATATAATTAGGGATAATTACATTCCGCTCCACTGAAATTTCGTGTAATTACACGTAAACCCCCTATATATGGTTTGGAAAATTACATCTAACACCCCTAAAATTTGCTTCCGTCTAACAAATAACTACATCGATTAGTCAAAATTCACCGAATTTGCTGATATTAATAAAAAATAAGAAAAAATCTATATATACCCCTAATTGATTTATTGCAGATCAAATAATTTTTTTTTAATCAAATTACCCTCATTCATCTTCACTCGTTACTGCATGTACTAATGAGGTATTTTCTCCGTTATAAGGGTAGTTTAGTTCAGAAAAAATATTATTTAACTTGCAATAAACCATTATTAAGTCAATTGAGGCTAGATACAAGTTTTTATTCAATTTTTTTTTTAAAATATCGACAAATTCAGTGAATATTGACTAACGGAAAAGACTAATCTATTAGACGAAAGCAAACTTAGAGGGTGTTTGGCTAAGCTTATAAGTTCCTCAAAATATATTATAAGATGTTTGAGAGCTTATAAGCTCAAAACAAATGTTTGGCTAATTTTTCTAAAAGAGTTTATAAGATTTCAAAATAAGATGTTTTGGATCTTATAAACTCTTTAAAAAAAAGTTAACTTTTCTAACTTTTTTTTATAAGATCTTATATACTATATAAATTAATATGTTAAAAGACTAAAATATCCCCATTCATACATTTACACACTATTTCTCACACACACCCACACCCACACTCTCCTCTCTCTCTCTCTCTCTCTCTTACACACACACACACACATACACGCTCTCTCTCTCTCTCTAGGATTAATTTTTTTTTGCTATTTAATTTTCTAATATTAAAAAAAGATAAAATACTTTACTATTTAATAATAAATTATTATAGTTAAATAAAAAGAGTATTGATATTATATTTACTAAAAAAGTATAAAATTCAAGATATTATAAATTACACGACTAGAAATAATCATTGCATTAACAAATACCAATTATATATTTATATTAATATTCGACTAGCATGAATGTACATTTATATTATTTTTATTCAAAAGTTTAGGTAATAATTCGTTGTTTTTTTTTTTTTTTTTTTTTTTTTGTGATGGTAAAACGATTATCTATTAAACTTTTATTTGAAATTAAACTAATGCGTACTATTTATAAAAATATTTTAAAAAAATTCAAAAATATGTCAAAAATAAAACATTATTTCATTCTAATGGTATACATGCCCATTTTAATCGTTTTACCAATTGAAGACCTTATTATGTCAAACTCCCTAACATCTTAAAAGCCTTAACATCTTTTTTTACCCAAATATTTTAGGAGCTTATTTTTAAAATAAGATCCAACATCTTATAAGCTCCTGAAACATCTTATAAGATGTTTTAAAAAAGTTTAGCCAACACCCTCTTAGTAATTTTTCAAACCACAGGAGATTTACGTGTAATTACACCAAATTTCATGAGGAAAATGTAATTATTCCATGTAATTATCCATACAATAATTCATCCAAAGCTAACACCCCAAAAATTTCAAAAGCACACCAACTCACATCATTTCTCAATTCAAATCCAGATGCAACTACCACATCACACTTTCACTCAAAGTCACACACAAACACAAACTTTAGAGGAATTTCAACAGAATTGAGAGTATTGAAGAATATGAAAGCCTCAATAAGCAATGATCAAGAAATCATATTATATACACAATCCAAGTTGTATCTTTCCGTGAATATGTTGGTAGCCTTTCCCTTTCTATGGGAATCCTTGAGACTAAAGTAGAAGAAAAATTTTAAGTGCCACATTAAGCGAAGTTTAGGCATATGCTAAAAAAAATATGTTTTTTTGTTACGATTAATTACTATAACTAAAAAAAAAAAAAAGAAAAATCGTAGCAATTAGAAATCAACCATGGTTTTGCAACGGCTTTTGGTCGTTGTTTCTGCAGGCGTGACCAAAACTATGGCAAATATTTTAGCTATGGTTAAAAACCATGACAATATACTGAATAATCGTGGTATAAGTTTAAATTTTTGCTTTTATTTTATTTAACCATAGTAAATAATATTAATTTACCACAATTTTTAAGCCGTAGTTAGGGGTGGCAAATGGACAAGTTGGGTCGGGTTTGGTCTGGTCCAAATGGGTTGGGTTCAATATGAATTGGGTTTAAATGGGTTTGAATTGGGTTTAAAATGGGTTTGAATTAACGGGCTGCAAATGGGTCGGACTGGGTCGATTATACCTATTTTTATATTTAAAATTTCAGATAACAATAATAACATGGCAATATATTTAATATAACTTTTAATATGATATAATACGAATAAATTTGTATTATTCATTATTTATGGAAAGTAATCAAGTTACGTTAAAGATTCATTTGTTAAATATAAAATGAAAAGCTTGTAAAGTATTAAAAAATACCACATATTTAGAAATAAATTATGAAATGAATAGTTGTGAAATCAATTTCTCTATGTTTCTTTCTAACTTGAATTGTGAATTTCCAATCAAAGTAATAATAGTATATTTTAGTTCATTATAAATTTATAATATAATTATATACTAACATTTTATTAAAAAAAAGAGAATTTTAAATGGTCACATATGAATTGCAAGTTTTGTCTATTTTATAAAATTCTTTATTTTCTTTTTTGTTTCTCATTAATTTTAAAAATAATAATTTACTAAATAAAATTTGAAATTTTGTTTCTCATAAAAAGGTGAAAAGTTAGAAATGTAAAAGTAGTTAGTAATATATAGTATAATTAAATCAACTCTAATGAACTTAAGATCCATCACCAACCCATATACATCACCAATCCACTTAAAATCCATCACCAACTCATATAGAACCCATCATCAATCCACTTAACCCATCATCACCCATATAGGACCCATAATGAACTCATAATTATAACTTATACTAATATCTTTCATCAATACTATTCTATTACTAAAATTACTTTTGGTAAACTGATAGAAAATTAAACATGAAGAACTCATTTAGGACCTATTAGAACCATATAGGACCCATAATCTATTTAAATTTATTTAAACAAAATCATATTGAAGCTATATTAAAAAAATTAAACCCAACCCAACCCAAAATTAGGTGGTTGGGTTGGAACCATGGGTTTCCACCCATATTGCCACCTCTAGTTGTAGCCATTTATACCATAACAAAAACTCAATGTTTTTTAGTGATATTCGAACGAGAAGGAGAAGGAAAGAAGTGTAAATGCAAAGTCAGGGAAAATTGCAATTTACGTCCCATAACTTACATTCTTTGAGATTTTGATTCCATTATTTTGGCACTCACCAAATTTAGTCCAATAAGTCACAAAACTTGGTATTTTAGCCCCAACCACATTTAGTCCTCTGCTTTATGGGATTTATGGGACTAAATGTGTAGAGTATTATGAACTTTGATCTCATTTTGAAAATTTCGTAATGCATATGACTAAATATGTTGAGTTTTTCCAATTTTGAGATCATTTTGAAAAATTCATAAAGTATATAGTACTAAAAAATTTTAAAATCCCTATTCTATGGGACTTAAAGTGTAATTCGCCTAATATGTTTGTATGCAATTTATCTTTTCACAATATAGAAAAGTTACATGCTAATACACACGAAAGACAAATCATCTACATACAAACAAGTAGTTGCATTGTTGTCTTCATAGTATAGTATAAATGCATACAAACATGCAGTTTTACCCTAATCTAGAAATTTTTTTGTTCATTGTATTTTGAAATATGGTAAATTACATTTTTTCATTTGAACTATGCATGTTTACGCTTTATCTCAAAACTTTCTTTTTCTTTTTTCGGTATCAACTTACATATCTCAAGTTTGCAAAATTTGCACTTTGCCATATATAATCATTTTTTTTTAAATCTTCGGCTGAAAAAATATCACATGCTGTACATATATAAAAAATATCACCATCACATAACCCTTAAATATCACATGTGCGCTGCATGTGATGATTTTTCGAAATTTTTTTTTGAAAAACAGTTATAATTAATAGCAAAGTGTAGAACTTTGTAAAGTTGAGATAGTAAATTGATCACAGTTTTCAATATCACAATAATCACTTAAATATTATTGTGACTCTACTATAATTTTACAATTATTTGGAGAACCAATTCATGGTTCTCACCACTCCTCGTCATGTTGGACCTTGAGATCTTGTTTGGAATGTTCAATTTGAACAATAGAAGTAAAGTTTTTTTTCAGGTCAGGGATTGCATATGTTCGTCAGTGTGATGCTGGGGGAGGTGAACTGAGGTCAAGGCAGCGCATGCAATGTACACATCTAGAGTAGTGCAAAAAGAAACATTAGACGATCAGGTTTAGGTGCAGAATATCAAGTCAGACAACCAGTTGAAGGGCACTTGGCCCAGAAGAAGCAAGAAGGATGGATGATTAAGGAGACCGACAAACAGTTTACGTGTACAACACCATCAATATTCGAAGGGCACTTAACCTATGAGAAGCAAGAGAGCCAATCACACAATGAGGCCGACAAACAGTTTAGGTTTCCAGGCGGCGGTGGCGCACAATTAGGGTTCGGGCCAACAGTGGTGCCACTAGGTTTTCATCTCTAGGCAAAGCGTCGGCGTGCAGCTAGGTAAGGTAGCAACACTGGGCTAGGGTTTTAGTAAGCTCGTGTTTTCTTTTTTAGAAACCCGCTCTGATACCATGTCAGAAATTTAGATAAGTGAAAAGAGAAACAAAAGACAAAGATTTACGTGGTTTTGTCATATGACCTACGTGCACAAGGCAAATGCCCAAAGTGCTAAATCCTGCTATTCTCTCATAGGATATAACCTTCATCTATTTTATAGGTGATTACATATGTAGATAATGAAAAATGGAGTAAATCTCTCCAAAATCAATCATATAGATATCACAAGAATCACTTAGATATTATCGTGATTCTATTGTGATTTTACAATTATTTGAAAAATCCATTCATGATTCTCAACAGTTTCAATACACAGAGAATGTTGTTGATGACATACGTACACAATGTACACAGAATGGTAAATTCAAAATAATTCTTACCTGGTTTAAGTTCTTTGTTAATTAAATCTCCAGTTTCGGCAATTGTAGTGAACCTTGGCAAGCGATGCCATGTAGTCATCAGACCTGGGACTAACCACTGTTAGATACAATAGATAATAATTTTGAACACCCATTATCAAGAAAACACTGAGAAACACCTAACCTTGAACCATAAGGAGATTTACATGCAGCGACTAGGTGAAGTTTAGCTTCATCAGACTTATTCTGCATCAGAGCAATATAAATTCTAAATGTCACCCCACATAGCGGTAATATCTAAATATATCAAAACCAATTAGATTTTCAAAAGCCAAGCCCTGATAAAATCTTTATTGTAAGGGAAAAATGCAATTTTACCCCCAGTTATGTGAGAAATGAGCAAAAACACCCTGTGAAAAATGAAACAGCAAATTACCCATTTTCAAAAGCCAAGCCCTGATAAAATCTTTATTGTAATGGGAAAATGCAATTTACCCCCTGTGATATGAGAAATGAGCAAAAAAACACCCTGTGAAAAATAAAACAACAAATTACCCCATTTGTTTTGGAAAATCCAAACCAATGATAAGTGGTAATTTGACTCATTTTTAAAACACAAGAGGTAATTGTTATTTTTTTTCATAGAGGTGTATTTGCTCATTTCACATATTACAGAAAGGTAAATTGCATTTAACCCTTATTATAATAGTCACTTTTAACAGAACAACAAAAATAGATAAACTCTTGTAGGACCCAACCATATCCATGTCCAATACCCGATACAAATAAAATACTCTCAAACATGTACCTAATAATGATATATATATATATATGCAAATAGGGAATACAATAAGGGATAATTACACTCTCATCCCTTGAAGTTTTGGTGTAATTACATGTAGACTCCCTGTGATTTGGAAAATTACATATAGTACTCTTGAAGTTTGCTTTAATCTAACAAATAAGTCCCCCCTCAATCAAAATTTACTAAATTTGCTGATATTAAGAAAAGAAAAAAAAAATGAATGAAAATTGATATGTACCATCGATTGACTTGTTACTGACTTATTGTAGGTCAAATAATTTTTTTGGACTAAACTACCCTTACAATGATAAAGATATATCTTCTCGCATGGATTAATGTGTGAAGATGTATGAGGATAATTTGCTCATAATTTTATTTTATTTAACCTGCAATAGGTCGGTAATAAGTCAATTGAGGATAAATATAGATTTTCTCTGAGTTTTTTTTGTTAATGTCAACAAATTCGGTGAATTTTGACAACAGAGGGACTTATTTGTTAGAGAGAAACAAACTTCAAAGGTGCTAAATATAATTTTTCAAACTACAAGAGGTTTACGTATAATTACACCAAACTTTAGGGATGAAAGTGTAATTATCCCATACAACAAAATTTAAGGAGTGACTTGTCGAAGAAAATAAGAGAACTTTAGAACAACAACATACTCGGTTGCATAGGATCAATTCAGAAAATATATTGTTTAGAAGGAAACCTGTGATTCATAATAAAGGCCACATATAGAGAAGCATAGAAAAATTCACCCTCCCGACCACTTGAAAATGGTTGAACGAGCTGCCAGAAAAACCCAATTACATTGTATTAGGATCTGCTAGAATAACCAAAAAACTGCACACATTCAATAGTTTGATATGAAATCAAGAGGGTATTTGGTTGAGCTGATTTGAAAAATATAATAAGTTCATATAACTTGTAAGATGTTTTTAAAATTATAAGAGGTTATCTTATTCTAAGAATAAACTCTTAAAGTGTTTAGATTAAATAAGATCATGAAACTCATAGATGCTATATATGAGAATTTTGTAATTACGGCTAGAACTCAAGGAGTTTACTTATATTTTCAAAAAAAATAAGGACATCCTTATCTTTTCTAAAAGAGCTTATGAAATTGGGATAATTACATTCCCCTCCCCTAAGGTTTGATGTAATTATACATAGACCCCTTGTGGTTTGGAACATTATATCTAGCAACCCTGAGGATTGCTTTCATCTATCAAATAAGTCTCCCCGTTAGTCAAAATTCACTAAATTTGCTAATATTAACAAAAAACCTGAATGAAAATTGATATTTACTCTTAATTGACTTAAAACTTATTTAGTGCAGATCAAACAATTTTTTTTAACTAAATTACCCTCCTCATATACATTAACGCATGAAGATATATGAGGGCAATTTTGTCATAATTTTTTTTATTTGACCTGCTTTAAGTCTATAATAAATCATTTTTTTTGAACTTTTTGTTAATATCAACAAATTTGGTGAATTTTATCAATGGAGGGAATTATTTGTTAGACGGAAGCAAACTTCAGAGGTGCTAGATGTAATTTCCAAAACCACAGGGGATCTACGTATAATTACACCAAATCTCAGGAGAGGGGGGTGCAATTATCCCTATAAAATTTTAGCCTAAAATTTTTACCGAAAACTTATGTTTTGAAGAGCTTAAAGCTCATTACAACACCCTCTAGATTTAACCAAACACCTCTATATCAATACGACGGAGATTCTTTGATACATCATTTTTAGAGTTTGTTTCCTCGTGAAATCGAAAGCAGATGATTTTGTCGGGGTCTCAAGCGGAACACTATCCAAAACAAAGATTAACAAAGTACTCATAACCTAACCCACAAAGAGAAAGAAACATCTTTGTTTCGCGGGGAGTGGGGTAAAAAAGTCTAGATACATTTTAGATGTTCAGTCAGGGTAGGTGGTCGTACAATTGAATAGACAGATGTGCTGCAATAACTAGTGACTAGATGATGCAAACATAGAATTTCTGCCACTGTCAAAGCTGAAAAAAACATGGCAGAAAGCACAAATGGTAAGCTAAGTAAATTCTTCAAGATGGCCTAGGTTTCATTATACCTAGTACATTATTTTGACAACAAGACGATGTACCCAACCTTTGTGCTACCTTCTAATTTAATACATGGTCCAATGGATGGCTTGATATCAAATTCCTTACTTTAGATGTTTAGAGTTTGACTTCTACCTGCGCTAGCATGCGCCCGACAAACATTCATAGCTTTTATTGACAATATCTTCCTGAAAACAATACTTGGCCTATTAAAAAGTGACTAAGAAACCATCATTAGCAATCCCGTGCACAAGAGCAAACGAATTAAACTTAATGTATAGCTAATATAGCTGCTGTTGTTTTCCTATGATAAAAGAAAACTAGAAAGCAACTCTAACACATGAAGTAATGCGAGGTAACTTCAGGGGACTTCAAATAGCTCTGATTGGTAATGGCAGCCAGAAGGTCAGTAAAAAGTTGCACTGATTATGATAATATGATCAGTATAAAACAAGGACTACTTAAGATTAGAAAGGCTGTTTAACTAGCTGATAAGGATCTCAGATAGGAATTGATTGGACATATTGGGGACGGATGATACAAGAAAATCGGGAGAATGGTTGCAGAGATCTAAATGTGGAGTGGACAGCGTCAACTTAAGAAGTTGAAGAACAAGAAGAATTGACCATGGATGCCTCATCCATAAAAGAGCAATTCTGAAATCACAATAATTAATTAATCCAAAACCAGAAAGGCAAAACAAGTACTTATGAGCTTTGGAAAATTCTAAGTCACTGTGATCTATCAATTTCTGATTTGCTGCTTCTTGACACTTGAATTCTCTTCTCTTTAGTTTACCAAACAAAAAATTGGAGAAGCGTATGTCGGACTCTGTTGTAATTTTTTTTAAAAATATAACTGTTTGAATGGTTTGTAATTCTACAATATCATAAAAAAATGTAAATAGAATAATTAGCAAAGAAATGCTGCAGACAGGGAGATCAATTTAGTTGCACAACTGTTTCTTAACAAGGATTGAATGGAACAAGAGATTACCGAGAGGAACTGTTTTCAAAATATTGTGTTTGCATGATTTGTGGTAGCAATGTCTACTAACTTATGGAAAAGACAACACCCCGGACATGATGCTCCTTTTATGATGAAAGCTAGGAGAAGAGCGAAGAATATGACATGTAAAAACATTAGAATTACTTTTAATCTAGAGAATGATTTGTTACCTGTAAAGCAAACACTGCACGCCTGCACGGTACAAAGCTCCAGTAAACAAGGTTTTTATACTTTGCATAAGTGCATGTTAACTGTTTTACATAAGTGACTGTCCATCCCAGGGCTTGACATATGTCATTTGCATGCTTTCATCAGCAAATCATGGCTGGAGTTGGTTAGGACATCAACTTTCAGAAAGTGGTGGCAAAGCTAGATTTTGTTGCAAACTACGATTATATGCTTATAAAGTCTGTGGTATCTTTATTGACAGATCAAAAAGACTATAGAAAGCATTCTAGTAAAAGGTCCCTGGGAATTAACACCCTTGTGCAATTATGTGAGGAACATAATTGAAGTTGAGCTTCTAATGAAGAATCACAGTCAGGAACGAATTCTGATTGGGAGCCCAATTGTGTCTTTCCTAACCCCTACAATTGGGCCAACTTTCCTGGGCAGGTAATTCTATCTATAATGGGGCTTTGTGTGGGATTTGGTAGCAAACAGCAGCAGTAAATGTGGCCGAATGAGATGGGCAGTTTGCAGCAGCAAGAGCAGTGCTATTCCCCACTCTTCAAAGTGAAGATGTGAGTTAGGCTTGATCTACAAAGTTGTAGCAGCAGACAATAGAAAAACTTGCATCTTCCTAAACAAAAATAAAGAGCTTAAAAAGAAACAAGAACAGTTTCTCTAACTCAACCAAACTTTATCACCAAAATGCAAAGAAATGAGGTGGTAAGTTGATATAAATGCCCTACAGATCTAGAAAGTTACAAGATTTTAGTAAGAATTCACATAAATTACCTTTTCCGGGTCACCACCATCTTTAAACATGTTGTAGGCTTCCCTCATGACAGGTCGGGGATCTGTACCAACCTGCATTAGCAAAATAAGCAATTCGTAGTTTCATGCCACAAGATCATGATACTTTATGGAAGTTGGCATGATAAAATGTGAGATCTTCATTTATGCTAACAAAGACCAAGGAAAGCTGACTGCAAAACATATGTTCTAGACAAAATTCCCGAGATGCAAAAATGAGTATCATCTTATTCACTTCCCCAGTGTTCAACAATTAATTAAGAGACAAAAATGTAAAGAAGTTTAGTGCAACAATCCTATTGAACAAATTTAACTTTAGGCGGATAATATAAGGATAAAATAACAAATCTCAAGCACATCTACGGCATCATTGTCTACAACTTTCTCAGGTGCAATCATAAATATTCATAGCAATTACCTCGAGAAACCGTCTTCTTGCTTCATCAACTCCATACAATTGAGCTTCACAAAGAAAGCACCATATTGACTCCTCAGTATCATTTGGATTTTGTGCAACATCTAGTCTAAATTGCTCTGCGCCTTCTTCAAATCTAATGGAAAAGAGATCAAGTCCCACACCTCAATGTTAAATACCAATCACTACCTTGCAACATTCAAAAGATAAAACTTAGAGAAACAAATACCTATTAAGATAGTATAATGACAATCCTCTCTGCCAAAGATCTGATTACCTAACCAAAAAACTCTACATCATTAAACAATAAATAATTCTCGACTCCATATGTGGATCAAACCACATTTCTAAAGTTAAAACTACCACCATAATCATGCCCAACTAACTAAATTTTTTAAATTAACACCAGAATCCAATAATACCATATGAATATCAAAGAACTGCATGGTTCGCATAAAAAGACGAAAACGAAAAACAAAAAAAAAAAAAAAAAAAAAGGTGTAATGCTAAGATAAAGCAATGTGGGAAACTGAAATTAACCGATGATGGCATTCATCCATTACACTCTTAACTAGTTCCATTGGTTCCTAGAAGAAATAGTTTGATTCTTGCACATTAACTCATTCAACAACAATATTCAAGAAACTTACATGCTTTCTGACGAGGATCGAGCTCAATAGCCTTGTCAAACTCAACTAGGGAACCCAGAACATCACCCTTCACCATAAGCCACAATAAGACACTCACAGAAGTCGCATCTCAAGCGAAAATAGAAGAACGAAATTGTGAATCACAATTATTGCAATTTACCTGTCTAAAAAGAAGCATTCCACGTCGAACAGCGATGACGGCTTCACGGGCGGAGTTTCCGCCGGTTAAGGCATCCCAGAGCCCAGAAACTGAAGGCAGGAAAAGCCTTCTCGAGAGCGTTGGGATTGAATTCTGGTGGCTGTGAATTCTTGAAAGAGTGGTGCCAAAGAAGTTGGAAGCATTTCCCTTTGGGGGTTTGCTGAGAGTGGAGGTTTACAAACTAAGGAAGAGTGCGGAAAGCAGGTAATCAGCGAGCAGATTGGTCTTGGATGTCCGATTTTCAAGTTGTGGGTTGCTGCCATTGACGGGCTGAGAGCGTGAAATTTGCCACGACTCAAAAATGTGGTGAGCTTGTGAGGAGGGAGAGATGATAAATCGCGCGAAATAACAGATAAACCACTAACGGACACTGAAGGAAAGTAAAGGGTAAGGGGTCTATCCAACTGCTGTAATTAAAGCTTTTAATATTTAGGCAAAATTGTAAAATTGGTCCCGTAAGTTTGACTCAATTATTTTTTTATTACCGAAAAAAGAAAATTTACAAAAAAAATTATTATTTTTAAATAAAATAACATTTTTTTAAGTCGCGGTCTGAACCCGCGACTCGACAATTTTGTTTTTTTTTTAATTTTTCAGCGCAATTTTAAATTTTTTTTATCGAGTCGCGGTTTGAGACAGCGACTCCGAGTCGCGGTTTCAAACCGGGACTCGATCATTTAAAAAAAAATTATTATAACTAATATTGTGAATATTAGTTTAAAACACACACAATAATTAATAATAATAATAATGAATAAATGAAATATTATAAATATATTACAAATATTACAATAAAAAATAAATATCAAAAATAACCCTGTCCATAATTACGTCTGTGTCGTTGACGTCGAGGTCTTTTTATTTCTTCGCCCATATTTTGTATTGGCTCATTTTGTACATCATTATCATCACCACCGGAATTAATATGCAATCCACTTGATGATGCAGTGGACTCACAGGATATCACTAATGATGGGAAAACTGGTTATATCCGTGCATTTGTTAATAAGGAAGTCAAGATCTACAAGAATACAATGTGAAGAATAAGTTTGCAATCATCTGTAGCATAATATCTGAGGCACGTAGTATCTTGAGGCAATGCTACCAGCTATACCCCCAATATCAACTGAACCAATAGACATTTGGCTAGAACTTCTCCTTTGTCTGTGGGATGTGGTGGGAGTATCGGATGGTGTTGTTTTTGTGGCTGATGTGTTATGGCTTCTTTGATAATTTGTACTTCGTGTTCAAGTTGGGCCACTAATTGGCGATACCCTTCAACATCTACTGGTGTAGATTGAAAAAGTGTTTGAAAAGTATTTACCTGTTGAGTCTGAAAAAATATAAAAAATATAATTTTAATAAAAAATATGTTAAAAAAAAATATAAAATAAACATGTGATATTTATAACATACTACAATGCAACATTGGTGCATTTCCATGGTTATCCATTTTTACACGTCTATCAGTAGACGACGAAACGAAATAACGTGTTATGTTGTTGTACCATTCCCAATATCCTCGATCTGTATCTCTTCTGTTGAAAATGGATTGTCTTTGTATGACCGTGTCATATCGTCTTTGTCATCTAGTGATGTAGAGTATGTGCTGTAAAACCCAATCTGTGCCCGTACGATTGGAACGGGTGATCTTATGCAGGCTCATGTCCCGAGTATCTGACTGGTATGAAATATTTTGCATCATCCCAAATTGGCGAAGGACCCGTTCGGGATGATGCATCTCCACTATTGCATAAAATATCAAGGGACATATTGATCTCCACAGCTGGGGTTAAAATTCCCTGCGTAAGCCATAATGACATCTGATTCCATGTCATATGGCTGCCAGATAAACTGTAATAAATAAAATAATGCAAGTTAATGTTATTTTATATGAGCGAATATATGTAATTAAAGTCATGAATATAAGATATCTGATCATACTGTATCTCATCTAATATGTCTCTTATGACCCGGACAGTTGTTCGCACTGTCCGGGTGAAAGTGTGCTCACAGTTCCACATCGCATCATATGGTGCTGCTGGGAGCACACAGTTATTATCTATAGAGTGTTGGCCCATATGTACACGTGGAGCACCAAGTCCGGGACAAAGTGGAATGATGCGTGACCAAGCCCAAATCTGCAGAGATAACATAAATTCTAGTTATTACCTGAAAAAAATATTTCTCTATAAATTCAATAATTCAACTTACCTGTACCAACTGCAACGCGCCACCTATTGCAGCTTTGCCTTTTATGCTGGCATTACACAATTCACGGTATAAAAATACCAGGACAGCACTGCCCCAACTGTAGTTCCTGGCTGCTACTATATCCTCTAATTTTGCAAGATATAGTAGCGATACCAAGTTTCCTGATGAATCAGGACACATCATTCCACCCAGCAGAAGCAACGCAACAGCACGCGCATACTGTACAACAGTAAGGTTTGGGGTGTCGGGAGTGATTTGGACACGTGATATATGAGATATGATGGCCTTAACCTGCAACCGTGAACCCTTCAACGCTCCCTCTTCTGGTGCGAAACCTATATACTGCATGCAGTATTCCTGCCACTGAACCGTTTTTCTTTCGAGATCAGTCCCTGAGATTGGCTTGCCATCTATTGGGAGTCCCCATATTACCTGGACATCTTGTAAGGTAATTGTGGCTTCTCTGACACGAAAATGAAAATAGTGTGTCTCGAATCGCCACCTCTCCACAATGCAGTGATTATATGGCAATCATATTGAATTCTTCCGCACCTATAGACTCCATAAAAACCTATTTGGTGTAGTATTTGTTGCACACGAATAGGGAGGTCTTGTTCACGTAAATTTTTTCAAAATTTACCATCAGCACGTTTTGCCTGCAAGACCTCATCAATGTCACCATCAAGGATGTCATCGGACTTGTGTTGTGATTGTTGGGATAATACAGTTCCATCGCGTGGACCATATACTGCTCTTCTATCCATTTTTAAAAATATAAAGATAGGTGACAAATAAACAGTTGAATAAAAAAGCTACAACGACGGAGAGATAAATTTATATAAACTACAACGACGATAATGCACAATGAATGATGAATGATGAATTTATATAGTGGATCATACATTTTTTTTTAATTTTTTAATTTTTTTTTGTACTGCAGTCGCTGCTGCATCATGATGCAGTCAATCATGCATTCGCTGCATCATGATGCAGCAGCTGCTGCATCATTGATGGTGCAGCTGTCGCTGCATCATGTGTATGCATGCAGTGATGCAATATGCAGCTTTGACGTGCAGTGCAGCTTTAAATTAAAGTTGTATGCAGCTTTCAATTAAAGTTGCATCCAGCTTTAATTTAAACACCCGTGACTTTTCGGGTATATATACAACAAACAATTGTGTGTGTTAAGCTGCATCAAATTTTCGTATCAATATTTCAAAAAAGCAGAACTTGTATATTTGTAATTTTACTTCAAAAAATGTCAACTTCATCTTCTCGTGTAGATATTTTTGTGTATTTCGGTGGTAAATACACAAGTGATGGATGGTCTTTTACATATGATCAACAACCTGTAGCGGTGATGAGGATACCTCGTTCATCGACGTATGCTTAATTTTTATCAAGAATTTATAAGAAGATTGGTGTTGATAGCAATGAATACTTGTTGAAAATATTTGCTAAACATTCATGCCAATATCTCGATCGCATTAAAGAAACTCTCATCCAAATAAGAAATGATGACGCTCTGTCATTTTTGTTGGACCCTGAGGCGGAATTCCCCATGTTGGAAGTATACGTTGATGCAGAAAAATTTCATGTTGAGCCTCCCCCACAGATGAGGCAACATTGGGGAGAAATTAACCCACAAATGAGCCAACAGTGGGGAGAAGCTAACCACACAAATGAGCAACCAGTGGGGAGAATACATGACGCTCTTAGCAACTCCAGGATTGCCTTTTTGTTCTAACACTGACTACTTGGCAGGTACTTCTAATCCCAATTTTGGTGCGGGTACTTCTATTCCTGATTTTGGTGCAGGTACATATAATTCTGAGCCTGAATATTATACTCCCAACATGGTGACTGTTACTCAAGGCCTAGATAATATTGATATCCATTATACAGAGCCTACCCAGTCACATACTCCCTTGTCAGAAAATTTTATACCCCATGAGAATGATACAGAAGACTCAATTGGAGACACTTTTGCAAATGAATCAGATGAAGCTTCGGAACCAGATGAAGCGGAATATCCAATTCCACCCGAGGATGGCCCAGACGATGTTGACATAAATGTAATGGCAGAAACATTTGCACAAGGTGGGGCAGAAACATCTTCTGAACCGGCTTTGCCAAACAAAACTACTCAGCCGATATTTTACTGCTCTATACCATTTTCTGAACAAACATTCCCGGAGATACCTGCAGATTCTGTTGATGTTCCCAATTTGAGGTATGCAAAATTTTATAATAAATTTGAAGGCAGGCTTGATGTGGGAATGCTCTTCAAAACAAAAGAAGAGCTAATGGAAGCAGTGCAAGATCACTCCGTACGGCATGCATGTCGCGAGTATTATGTAACTGAGAGTTCAATTACTAAGTGGAAAGTGCTTTGCAAGCACAGTATAGAAGGTATATATATTGGATGGCGATGCGGCGAATGCAAATCATGTCAGAATGCATTAATGAGTTTGAAGGGGCTCACCGCCTGCCGGTAAGTGCACTAGTTGAAATTACTTTAGAACGTACTATCCATTATTTTTGCGTACGGGCGATTAAGGGTCATAAAATATTACAAAACAACCAACTGTGGACAGATTTCGCATGCAAGATGTTCATATCTTGGCAACAAAAAGCTGTTGAGCATACGGTCACGAAATACAGTCACGAAAAAACAGTCCGTCGGTCGGTTACCAGGCGCCAGAATGGACATGGGATCAACACTCATATTGTCAAAATTGCCAACCGAAAATGCTCATGCGACAAGTGGAATCAATTTGGCATCCCTTGTTCTCACACTCAAAAAGTATGCGGTGCATACAATATTAGTGCTGCATCAATGGTTAAGGATTATTATGATCTGATGGCTTACAGCAACACCTATTCTAAGCATTTTGAACCTGTGTAGTCGGAAGATTATTGGGATGACCCAAATTTCCAGTTGGTCCACGACCCTACTATCCGTATTTCCACACGTCTTGGTCGAAATCAAACAACACGTATTCATAATGAGAGATGGCAAGCAAAGCAAGACAAGAAGCCCAACAACAAGGAGAATCTTCAATACAAGAAAATATGCCAGAGGAGGATTGTTGATAATACTTGTATTTTTTAATTAATATAATTTTTTAACATTATAATTTATTGTGATTATTTTAATTTGTAATAATGCAATTTATATAAATATAATTAATACGTAAATAAATTATAACATAAATTTATATAATTTAAATACGTTAAATAATTATTACATTAAAATAATAATATAAATATAAATATAATTTTTTAAAAAAACGAGTCGCAGTTTCGCGGATCGGATCTGCGACACCGAGCCGCGGTTTCAGTCAACGAATCCACAAAAAAAAAAAAAGAACTAAAAACGCCGAGACGCGGGACTCGGAAAAAAGAAATAAAAAATGTCGAGTCGCGGTTTGAGACCGCGACTCGTAATAAAAACGTTAATTTATTTAAAAAAATATTTTTCCATAAATTTTTTTTTCGGTAATAAAAAAATAATTGACTCCATAAGTTTAAGAGTTTGGCAAAATTAATCCTGTAATTACAGAACTGAAAATTTTAGTATTATAAATTTTAATTTTATAATAATTTTGGTCGTTTCAATCAAAATTGTCCAAGAACTCATCGGGCAAATTGGGGCTTAGGGTTCCTATGGTTACGTGGTCCCAACTTAAACCCGTGAAGTCTTGCCTGGCTGATGATGTGGCAATGGGCGGGAAAAGAAGCCAACTCAACTTACATAGTCAGCATCTGGCATGGGCGGGAAAAAACACCTCCTTAGTACAATGCTTAACATTTTTCTCTCCCTAATCGTGTAAAATCCCCAAACTCAAAAGAACCCTAAATTTTTTTTATTTCAATCAAAACCATTTGAAAGCCAAACTATTATTGAAGAGGAAAGAACCCCGATTGTAGCAATGCTACTATGAGATCCTGAGTTTAACGATTTTCCTCCCCTTCATACGGTAAGATTTCTAAAACAACAAAGGAGTTTGTGTTTTTATTTAAAATAGGGTTATTTGTATATTACGAGGAGGATTCCGAAACTTATTTTGTGTTTTGTGGTCCATAAAGACCAACATGGTCCCTTGTGTTTTGTATAAAAAATGGTTCTTTATTTGTGGTCCCATTGTATTGTTTTTAATTGTTGTTCTGTCTTGAAATAGACCTGTCAATGAGTAGGTAAGACTCTACCCAGGCCCATGCCAAAAAATGAACCAATTTATTTTATTCAGACTCAAACCCTACCCAATTCATTTTACCCCACTCAAGACCTATGGGTGGGTCCCTAGACCCAATCAGACCCAATTGTTTGGGTCCTGTCAAGCCCAGACCCAATTTTTTTCTTTCATTTTTTTTGATATATTTTTTTATGCAAATCATACTAATTAAATTAATTCTTTTATTTTTAATTCTTACTGAAAATTTATATGGGTATTCAATTCGGTTAACCGAACAGAATCGATTTTTCAATTAACCAAAAAATTTATCCTAACGAAAATCAAACCGAACTAATCAGTTTGTTCGATTATAACCGAATATTTTTTTGATTCGGTTTGATTAATAACCAAACTACCGAAGTCATAAGAAAAAAAAATCTGCCAGTTATTTAATTTATAGTTTTTTTATTTTTATATTTTAAATTTTAAATAAATAGAAATTAAATTAAAATATTATAATATATATATTATTATATTTTATAAAACTATAATATATTATATAAATATTTTTTTAATTTCTATTATTAGGTCGGTACGGTTAATAGACCTAACCAAACCGCACTGATCGATTGTATTGATTTTTTCTAAAAAAAAACAATTGAAAATCGAATCAAATTTTTGGTTCGATTTTCGGTATGACCCAAAAATTCAGTTCGATCGATTTTTGACCACTTAATTGAATTTTTTAACACCCCTAACAATTTATAATAAATTTGAAATTATTGAGACCAATTTACAAATAACTCTTTTTTATAGAATTTTTTAAATAATATATCATTATTATATCGTTTAGAAAATAATCTTATGAAAATATTACACGATAAACAATGTTATGAATCTTATGATGTCTTAAGTTCTTTAAATTTGTTCACTTGAAGTTAAATTGATTGATAAATAATATTCGATTGGACAGTGAAAAAATAAATATATTTTTGGGTCTAAATTGGGTACATAAACCCATGGGTATTGATGGGTAGAAACCCTACTTAGACGCAATTTATATTTTTTTAATGGGTCTGGAACCCGGACCCAGGCCCGGTCTTAATCTATGGGTCTGGGTATGGTAAGACCCTACCCATTGACACCCCTATTTGGAAACATGTGGCCCAGTGAATTTTTAACTATTTTTTGTTTTTTGTTTTTTGTTTGTTTTGTTTTGTTTTTTTACAGATAATAATGATAGTTTGTTATCAAGTATTATATTATATTTTTGGGGGAATGTAATGTACAAATTTGATTCTGTGGATGTGTATGAAATGTCTATTTCAGAATTGAATAGAATGGCTACTGAGGTTGGTTATTTTGGTAATAGAACATATTCCACAAAGGTTGGAGATTTGTTACTGGGTAAGTAGTGATGAGGTTTTGTTTGATATTTGTGTTGGTATAACTCCTGAAAGAGAAATCATATATATATGTTGAGGTTGATGGCAATGTTATGGGAAATGTCTATGTCTTACTACTGATACGTGAACATCAATTTAGAATTTAAATTATATGTGTCTTACTGCATTGAATTGATGATTCATAGAAATTGCAAAAGAGAAATTTTGAACATTCTTGTGGTTGAGAATCAAAAGAGCCACAATAGGAATAGTCATAGAGGAGTGTTTGGTGGAGTGGAATATCGAAGACATTTTAACTCTTATAGTTGATAATGCCTCATCAAATAATCTTACTATTGATTACTTGATAATAGATTCTTGCATGTGAGGTGTTATGCAAATATTGTGAATCTTATTGTGAAAGATGGCTTGAATGAACAAAATAAATGGATTATTAGGATTCAAAATGCAATCAAATATGTGAGGTCTTATCCTTCCAGGTTCTGAATTTTTAAAAAATATGTTGATATGAAAAAAAATTGAATCGAAACATCTTATGAGTCTTGACATTGATATAAGGTGGAACTCAACATACTTGCTGTTGGAGCATGCTAAAAAATTTGAATGGGCTCTTAAGCGGTTAGAGAGGGAGGATAATGCATATGCTCTTTACTTTGATAGCTATGATGATGTTGAAGATTTTGTTGATAATGAGAAATGGAGAGGTCGGGGGGGGGGGGGGGGGGGGAAATAATTGGTCCTCCTACTTTTTCAAGATTGGACGATACTCGGGTATTTTGTGAAATTCTTGAAATTGTTTTACTCTGTCACTTTAAAGATATCAGGTAGAGTTCATATATCATTCAAATGCATTCTTCATAAATTGGTGAGCATATATGTTAATATTGAAAATTTGGTCAAAAGAAAGGATATTTTCTTGCAGAAAATGGCTATAAGAATGAAAAAAAAAAGTTTAACAAATATTGATCAAATATTAAAAATATGAATAAGTTGTTGGTTTGTTGCCGTGGTACTTGACCTCCATTATAAGATGAAGTATGTGTCTTATTGTTTGAATTTTATGTATAGAGATGGGAGTACTAAATGCTTTGAAGTTGGGAGAGAAATATTGAACTGCACTAAATACTCTATTATCATTAATTGGAGCATTATGATTCTCATACTTCTCAAGTAGGAGTGATACACCTAGCCCAACAATTCAAGATTCTGAAATTGATGAATTTGGAGATGTATGATGAGCTTATACTCTTTATATAAAACTCTTAGAAAATGAAATAATGTAGAACATAAATTAGAGTTGTTACGATATTTAAGTGGACCTCATGAGAAAAGGGATGGGACTTTTGATATCTTAAATTGGTGGAAGACGGACTCTTAAGATATTCGATTCTTTCTTGAGTAGCAAATATTCTGGCTAATGTATCCACATTGCTTTTGAGCAAGCATTTAGTGCATGGGGTATACTACTTGATCCTTATAGGAGCTCTTTAGATTCAAAAACAGTAGAAGCCCTCATATGTGCTCAAAGTTGGTTGTGTTTTACCAATTCATATTGAAGAGGCAATGAGTGAGATCGAGAAGTATGAAGAAATGCATGAAGGTATACTACTTTTTTATTACTTTAATTTTTTTTATATTTTTGTTAGTAAATTATCTATTTTTCATTAAAGTGATAGCAATATAGCACAATATTTTTATGTTAACATTACAGATTTGCTTTTGTAGAGTTTATGGCTGCAAGCTCAAGTATAGCACAATGAAGTTGATAATTGAAATTGCATAAAAGTGATATAGTTATATATTCTTTATGTCCTTTTATAATTAGATGAAATATGAATTTTTTTATAATACTTATATATTGTATTGTAGGTTTTGAAGTTCATAGAATTGTAATTCATCGCAATTCGGAAGCTCAATTAGTTGGTATTTATAGTTTATATTGGAGAATTTTTTTTTGAAACTGAGGATGATAATATAGAAATGAATATTTGGGAAAAATCCAAGGACTCCCCTTATGATATTGAAAAATAAAAAAAAAACTCCCTAAGAAAAATAAAATATCAAAATACACCCCAAATATGAAAAAATGAATAATAAAAAATCCCCTGAGGACCAGATTGAACAAGGGTTTGCGTGAGTCATTATTCATATATATAAGGGTGATTTTTTTGATTTATTTGGTTTTGATTCCATATCGTAGGGGGTTAAAATGAAACTTAACTTAATGTTATTTGTACGTTTTGTGACTTTAGAATATGCATTTTGAAAATTTATAATAGTTGAACTTTAACATTTAATTTATTTGTGTAGGTGATTGACTTTATATTAACAACCGCAAAAACAGCCTCACCCGATTAGACCATAAAGTGCAGATTGGATGATTGTCGGACTGGGCTTGGGCTAAACTTATTAAAAACTGCAAATATTGGGTTGGGTCGAAAAATAACCTAAATTTGGCCTAACTCACACGGCATACACCCCTAGTGGTTGTCAACAGTCCAAAAGACTTATTTATGGGTGTCCTTCGGTGCACCCAAATTTGTGATAACCAAGCCCTCCAAGTCCAATTTAGAGGAGATCGAGACACCATATATCTCATCCAGCAATTCGTCAATGGTAGGTATTGGACATCTGTCATGAACAATGACTGCATTTAGGCTTGATATAGTTGCTAAACATATTATTTCACATATTTCTAACACGTCAAAAGGGAAGTCCAATTCGTTAACTAACTGAAAACAAGACCAGGTTCAACCCAACAACTCGGGTGTGGAAGCAGGCTGATTGGGCCTTTGATTTCAAAGTCCAGTCGAATTACCTCATCGCCAGCAAAATTGGGAGATTACTACATAGTTAAATAAATAAGTGGAGTAGGACAAAGATTGTTATTTGTCTAGTACTTAAGGTAGTGGTGCTTAGCGAAAAAACCTAATTGTAGTACCTATGTTTACCTTGTTGCAATAATGGATAAAAATGGCATAATTCATTTTCAAAAACTTGTCTCTTCTCTCTCCCTTCTTTGGAGTTGTTATTCCCTGCTCAAACTGGGAATTGCTAAACTCATACCTATCATCCTCCACCAAAAATATTTCACCTTATCAAGAACATGTGATTTCCAAGAAGAGACAACCCACAATGCTGAGAAATGATCATCCTCTGCATTAGAGCAATCCTCCGCAGCCAACTCATTGCATGTTAAAAAGTAAGCTCTTCAAACAAAGAAAGAGTAGCGCCAAATCAGCCTATCTTGACAGGCATGTTTCATCAATAGTATTGGGATAATACAATTGCTATCATCCTCACAGAAGTGCTCCTACAATACATGTTGTTAAAAGCATTTTAATATGTTAATTAAAACAACTATTTAATCTTATAAATTAGATGCTAATCACAAGATTAATCCATACATTATATTATAAACGAGGAATAGTGTGTAGCCCACCTTGGGAAAAATGAGGGATTGATATGAGTTTTGATAAGAATATATTGAGATTGGGGTTGTAAGAGTTAAAATAATAACATGTCCCTTATCAGAAGTTCTTTGAAAAATGAATCTCCTTGTATTAAGTCCAAACCTTAATTGGCGTTTGAAGTGTTATTAGAGATTGGAGTGAACTTGTGGAAATCTAATATGCCGCCGATTTTGGGTGAATATCTCAGTGTCAGTACATAACTTTTTTTGCAGCAAAAACATTTTCAATACACCTTAAGTACATATCTACATGAGTTCTGTATTTATGTTATGATAGGATGCATTTTATCACTCAATTACATGTTTAATTCAAGTATTTTAGAACTAGTTCATAGATTGATAATTGAATTGTGCATCTTTTGAGTGAATAATTAATATTAACCCCTTTTGAAGGAAAGAGAGCTAAAAAGCCCCAAATTGAGCTGAGAAATGATCAAGGGAAGTGGAGACAGAAACAGACTTCAACATTAATTAGGGTGTGATCACGCCCTATTCTATCTGCAAGGTTGTATGATGGGAGAAACCATTTTGGAAAGTTGTTAGAGGAGATTTCTTTCCTTGTTGCTGGAAAAAAACATGTAGAGAAGCAAAAAAAAAAAAAAAAAACAAATTTTGTTGCAGATGTAAAACAGGAAGAAAGGGAGAAGAGAAAAAATGATCATTTTGGAGCTTGAGAGCAAAGAATCAAAGGACGTCGGCTTCATCAATCTTTTTTTCTATCTCTCTAGCTTATGTTTCTTTTAGCATTTTTTATTTTGCTACGAACATGTTGTGTGGCTAAATCTCTTTTCTGATTCAAGGAAAACGTTGAACCCAATGTTATGTTTTGATATCTTGATTTAATCTGATTTCATCGAGTATTTTTTGTCTTAGTTTACATATTGGAATGATTATTATTGATAAATTTGATAATTCGATTCGATATTAATTATTCTATTGCTATCCATGAGTTCAATTATCCGTAATTATCATGAATAAGTGGTACAAGTAGCAAGTAAATTAATTGTGTGATATGCATGATTTATTTATGTGGACAAGAAAACTAGGTTAAATGATTGCAGTTATCTCAATTGTTTAATCTAAGTTCAACTTTTTCACTAATACAAATACTATTGTTGAATTGATATGGAATGCTATCGTGCTCAATCATGAGATAATAAGTTTTGATTTAAATGCTTGGGTCAAGTCAATTACAATAGAAAAACATGAATTTATTATGGTTATCCTAATAGATTTTAAGGTTGAATGCTCGATTGTGAAATTAATTTTATGCGATTAATGATTAACATAACGATTGGGTGATACATTCCCCTTAGGTTAGAATTCTTAGTTTTTATTAATTCGTAGTTAATCTTGATTCAATCCCCTCCCCCCCAATTTAGTACTGCAACTTGACCAAGAAATTAGCTTTTAGTTCCTTTGGGATTCGATCTGATTCCACTACTGCTACAGCTGTAGAATCAGTATTTAATTTTGATGGCTTCGACAACCGGCCATGTTCCAAAATAATTTATTTGCAAACTGTGTTTAATTTTTGGAACTATAAATTTTGATTTTATCAAAATCGTGATTCTTGATTTTCAAAAACCTCGGCTTAATTATTATTTCCAACAATACATCTACATTCCACCACTCCCTTCAGGCAATAAGAGTTCATAGACATGTGCATCTGCTGCCAAACATTTTCTGGGGAGATTAGGAGGGCAAACGAGTCGAGGCGGCTCGATTTGAGCTCGAGCTTTTAATGAGCTCGAGTTCAAGGTCAAAATATTATGTTTATAAGCTCGCGAGTCTTTTATTTATTTTATATTTTTAATTTTTTTTTTGTATATTTAACTCCATATTCAATACTATATTAGCTTGTATTCAACATTAATCATATTTTATAATTATGAAGTAATATCACATGTTTTAAGTTTAGCTAATGATAAAATATGATATTTTTATTTATGTATTTAATCTCTATACAAAAAAAAAAAAAAAAAAAAAAAAGCCTAATCAACAACTTAGTAAGTTCATTAATATTACTATATATTTTTATTATACATTAATTATTACTTTTTTTAAATTATCTAATAGTTTAAAAAAATTAGAAATATATTATTTTTAAAAATAATTTGGGCTTGTCAATCTAACTTAATAAATAAATATTCTAAAATAATTTTTATTTTAATTACAAATAAAAAAATTAAAGAAACTCGAGCTCGAGCCAAAATTATTTGCCAAGCTCAGCTCGTTCACACCCGTAGGTGAGATTGGCTTAAATAATAAGGGACTCATCAAGCGAAATTGGGATATATTTCTAATCATCCACTTTTCATTTACATCCTGCTTATAAGAAATTATGTTGACATAAATCCTCTCCAAGTAATTGAAAAATTTGACCTAGCTTTCCCATACATGAAATCTGTTGTTGAGAAATATCATGCCTTGAGAACCACGAGCAAGTAGGCTTCCCAATTTCGAAATCACCCGCTATGCCTTTTTGCCAACATTGCCAAGTTAAAGCAACGTAGATCACGAAATCCAAGTCTACCTACCTTCTTGTTGAGACACAATCTCCTCTATGCCACCTAATGCAATTTGCTTTCCTTCGGAGAACCCCACCTCAAATCAGTTGTCATTGATTGAATTTCCACAAGCAAATACCTGATTGAGTTTACGTGGGTATAGATTGAATAACCGATTTGATCAAAACCTCGTTACTTGTTTTTGAAAACCAGTTTCCTTCCAACCTACGACTCGTTTCCTAATCTTGTCAAATATCCCCTAAAACACGCCTCTTCTCCCTACCAATAGAACGTAGTCTCAAATATTTCTTCAGTTTGGGAACAACTCTAACATTAAAGATCCGAGTTGTATCTCCTTTGATCACCTCTAGCACAAACATAGTTTCAGATTTATCTAAATTTACCACTTGATCTAATGCACACTCATATACTCGAATTATCCCCTTCACCACGGCAATCACCTTCGTTGTTGCCTTACAGTATATTAGTGAATCATTCGTAAAAATCAAAAGGTTAACCCTTAACGAAATGGGGTTAGGTGTAAGTAGTTAATTCTTAGAAGGGGTGTAAGTGTCATTTTTATACTCTTTTGGGAGAAAATATAATTTTGGATTTTTATAGGGGATTTTTAAGTGTAATTAACCCATAAACAAATGAAAAACACATGAAGCCCTACGAGCAATAGCAATTCCTTGATAGTTTCCCCTATTTTTTGCTTCCTATAAAAGCGCATTAAACTCGTCCGAACAAATAGTGAACATATATGGGGAAAGGGGACCTCCCGACACGGTCCTTTTTAGGACGCAAAAAAACAAATTGTTCCTCATTTAATATAAAAGAGAAGCTCATTGATGAAAGACACAACATTATAAGCGAAACAAATAACTAATGAAAACCCAACTTTTGAAGGACTCCGTCCACAGACACCCATTGAACACTGTTATTTGCCTTACTCATGTCCAGCCTTAGTGCAACAAAACTTGTTTCCCTTTCATCTTACTCTTCAAAAAATAATTGCACTCATAAGCTGATAAAACATTGCCTGTGATAAGACGTCCTCCAATAATCATCAACCGTGATGGGGAAATAATGGAATCAATACACAACTTAAGTCTATTAGCAATAACTTTTGATACAAACTTATAAACTACATTACATAAACTAATTAGCGTAAACCAAGACACAAATTGATGAACTTTAACGTTAGGGATTAACACTATATTTGTGAAATTCAACTCCATAGGTAACATTCTCACATTCAACACCTTCAGAACACATGTTGTCACATAATTCCCCACAATCTCTCAATACTTTTGTGAAAACAATGGTGGGAATCCATTTGGACCCGAAAACTTCAAAGGAAACATATCAAAAAGAAAAACCCATACCTCATCAGGTGTGAATGGTTGAATCAGGTGTTCATTAAGCTGTAGTGAAATCTTCCAGGACCCGCTTCTTTTTATTTCGGCTCTAGTCGAGCTCAGCAACCCCTACTAGTGACCAAGAATCTAGGCCATAGATCCTCTAATAGCTCATGATTTGAGATGAAGCCACGTGAACCAGACAGGGGCACATTTGTCCCTATAACAACCTTATTCTACTGCATTTATGGTAAGACACATTTATTACAATCTACCAACATTAAATATCTCCAATTCACATTATTCTACCATGATCTCGAGCTAATTTAAGTATAAAAAGGTTTTAGTTGGGATCCCCCGACTAGCCTAACATGATTTTCTTTTCTCAAAAACAATACTTTCATCTGGGTAGACAATGAGAGAACAAGATACACCTTAAAAAAATCGCTATATTCGACCAGAATAACTCTAACACTACAAATCTGACCCAAACTCCACACAGTCGTAATTCAATCTCTCCTCTTCTCCATATTCTATATACAATGCCCAATACAACCAAACTCTCTTCTCTCTCTCTCTCTTCTCTACATTTTCACTCTCTTTCTCCTCAACACTCTGTTTTTTTTCCTCCTCGTTATTTTTTCTCCGATCTTATAATTTTCTCTCCCCTTTCTGTCAAACTTTATTCTTCAATTTTTTTTCTCAACCATCTTCATTTATATGATTAAAAAAAACAAGGAAAAAAACTTCAACAATGAAAAAGATTTATTATATAAAATAGAAAATTATTTTACATTTAATATAAATAAATTTAACACATTTATTTACTATTTAGTGGGTCACGAGCGTTAATTGAAATTGAGATGACAACCAAGGCTTATTTGTCAATTAAGATTCTACACAGACCCATAAACTAATTTAAATACTCATATTCAGACCCAATGAATATATTAGACCCAGGTCTAGACGTAATTCAATAAAATAATATAAATTGATTCTGAATTGGATATATCCAATCAATCCCCATGAGTCTAAATTGGGTCCAATTTTAGCCGAAAAATATTTTCCCCCAATTCAATTAGATTGTTATTTTTTCAATTAATTTACATTCAAGTGAACAAATCTAAAAAATTTAAGATATTATAATATTATTTATTGTGTAATTCTTTAATTATGTACGTTTTTAATCAATAAATAATGAAACTACAATTAGTTAAATAAATATATTATCATGCTAGGTATATTTTTCAATATCTTAATAGGGAATAGTGATTGCTTGAAGATGTGAAGTGACAAAATTGAATTTTAAATTTTTATAATATTAAATTCGATTGCTATTAAATATGTAGATTTAATAGTTTTATTAGACTATTTTGTAAACAATATTATAAATGATATATTATTTAAAAATTCTATTAAAAATGATTGATTTGTGAATTGGTATCAATAATTCTAAATTTATTAATAAATTATGGGTAAAAATAAATAATAAAAAGAAAGGAATTTAATTTAATTTAAAATTTATTTAGTTTTTTTTTAATTACTTTGTCTTAAATAAAAATATCAAATATTATCCAACAACATTACGAAGGAAAAAAAAAACAGTTTTGGAAATAGGTCCTACCTAGATTCAAAACATGGGTCCAAAATAATGACATGAGTCTAAAGGCTCATTGGGTCTTGAGGGGGTTGGGTAGGGTTTGAGTATTATTTTATAGAATTATAGAATATATCTTTAACGGGTACGGGCTCGAACTAGATTTTACCTATTCATTAACACTGTTGTGATTGAATGTAAGATAAAAATATAATAATGATCAACGAAGTGATATGAAAAAATATTTGTAGAAAATAAAATTTAATTATTATAATTAATTGATGTGATGTGTGTCCTTATTTTAATATAATTAAATATGGTTGAGATAAAATTTTTTAAAAAATCTTACAAGCAACCTAAAATTATTTTCACATTATGAAATGAGATGGAAATATTTGATAAGCAATCAAATGTCCCGAAAGAGCGACACTTGCTCTCGTGACACTCGTGCTCCTACGAGATTATGGACAACAAGATTCGTAAGGATAAAGACAAAATATCCAAGTTGGAAATAGTTATCTAAATTTAAATAAATAATAGATAAATATTTTTTGGCTAAAATAAATAATTATACACTTATTTAAAATTAAGTTTAACAAAAGTACGATATTTTGTATAGCAAAATAGAATGCAAAAAGGTTATCTAAATATTTGTCTTTTGAAAATATATTGACAGTTTTAAATCAATCAATATATTATTATTGGAAAAATGCAATTTACTGCCCCCTGTGATAATACAAATGTACAAATTGGATCCCTATAAAGAAATAGCAATTTACCCCCTGTGTTTTTTAAATTGCAGCAATTTATCCCCTTGTATTTTTCAAATGAAGCGATTTACTTACCCCTTATTAAGGGGGTAAATCGCTGCATTTTAAAATTCATAGAGGGTAAATTGTTATATTTTTTTTATATGAGGATAATTTGCTCATTTGTAATATTACAAGGGGTAAATTGCATTAAACCCTATTATTATTACAATATTCAATACGCAACACATCAATATTTTTGAATTGATCAACAAATTCAAGGTACAAAAAAAAAAAAAAAAAAAAAAAAAAACACTACTACTAATTCAAGAATTCACGACTAATTTTATACTTAGTTGGATAACATCAATATTTCTATTTTATTATTCATAAATACTTTCAATGGATAAGGGAGAGTGTCATAATCACTAGTCTAACACGTAAAAGTCATATTCTCAATTTAGAGATTTTATAATAGTTTTCATATAAATCTCAAAGCAATTGGGATTTGATCTTGAGCTATGATGTAATGACACTTTCAAATTGAAATGTGCCCCGGATGAATGTTCAATTATACGATTCAGAGAGACTGCGCTATTTTATGAAATTTTGTGTAATTATATTTAAATTTTTTGTGATTTAAATTATATTTAGTATTAATGAGATTTATTTTCATTCAATAAAAACGAAACTCTTTGTTAGTCAAAATTTATTAATATTAACAAAACTATTGAAAAAAAAATTTATATCTACCCAATTAAAAACTTCAGACCATAGAATAACTGCTTTTGCTACATAAAATGTAAATCGACTAAAATATTCATACCTATATATTTTTTCGATTCAAAATACTTTTGAAGAAAACATTGTATTTTTTTGTATCATATGTTAGATCTTTTATTAATTTAATCGCAATTATCATGATTTTATCATATTGCATTTCGTAAGTTGAAATTTTTCTCGATTTAGCACTTTTTCGTTCATAATTGACGGAGACATTTTTTTCAGTTAATTATTGAACAAAAAATGTACATGAGGATTAACATTGAGAAAAAAAATTAATTTATGAGATGCAATGTGAGAATATTATAACAAATAAGACTAAATTAAAATAAATAAATAAACCTAAAACATGAGAGAAGACAAGGTGACGTTTGGCAAGAGTACCTTGCACCTAAGACTTTGGTCATGGATTTAAGTCGCTTTGAGGGCAGTTGGAGAATCAACACTGACCCTTCTTAAAAAAGAAGAAAAAAAAATGAGACTTTTTTCTCTTTTCGCTACAAACAAAATTATCAATAGCTATAAAAAAATTGATGCTAAGATTAGCATCGAGCTAATTAGCAAGGAAATTTTCGTTGCTAATTTACATTACTTAATATATAATTTTTAAACAGTTCGTTGTTGAATTCGTAGCAAGTTAATTTTCCTTGCTATATTCAGTGCAAAGTAAATTTTTGTATTTGATAATTTAAATTAGTAATGAAAGTTTTACTTGCTAATTATCTCGATGCTAATTTTTTTTCCATTGCTATTAAATAATTTTGTTGTAGTGTTTTAAATTATTTTTCTCAGTTAGAAATTAGTTGGAGTGAGCAAAATTGCTACCCCGACACAATTTCAGCCTACAGGATGAAAAATGCATTCTTTCCATTCACGATAATACCCAAATGCTAAAAAAAAAAAAAAAAACATAAAAAAGTTACATTCCATAATTGATAGTTAATTATAGGGTTTAACGCAATTTACATTCCTATGATACTGTAAATAAATATATTACCCTCGTAAAAAAAAAATAATAATTTACTTTTTGTATTTTCAAAATGAATTAATTCACCTTCTTGTCTAGCTAGGAAGGTAAATTATTTTATTTAAAAATATACAGTCTGATGCATTTTGGAAAACATAAAAAAATAAGGGTAATCACAATGACCTCCCCATGAGATTTGACATAATTACAAAATACTCTATCATTTTTTAAAAAAAAACAAATACCCCTTAATATTTGATGAAATTGTATAATCCACAGATGGAGGTATGAAATTATCAACTTTTTTCCTTATAGTATTTTTTTATTTTTTTTCTTAAGGTTAAAAATTTATAAAAATAAATCAAACATAGTGGATGGAAAAATTTTAAAAATTATAAAGAAATCCATTTAGCCCATAAAAAAATAAATAAAATTATAATTTTTAGTCCATAGGGCACTTTGATCAGTACACCACAAAAAATTGAAGGAAACCTAACGGATTGGGCTAATGTTAAACTACCATTAAAATCACGGGAGTATTGATAATTTTTCAAACAACGAAAGAGTATTTGTAATTATATCAAATTTCAAGTAAAATTATTGTAATTTACCTCAAAAAGAAATTACTATTTTTTTTCATAAAAAAAATTATTTATTCATTTCCAATATTTGTTTGCATCTTTCCCGTTAATTATATTCATGTCTCATATGTCAAATTGATGTCGCCATTATAACTCAACTCATACTATCAACATGATGACTACATAACAAATCAAATCTACTCCAACAAACATTCAAACTACACCCTACACCCTCTCCTTCCCTCTCTGCATCATCATCATATATATATATATATGAACCCCATCATCATCAACCTTTAATTATACCAACGACCTCTGCTAAACCCTGTATGATCATAATTTCACGCAGCTGATCATTTTGGGTGCACTGTGTCGCCGCACTTTATCCTATTTCATCTGCCTCGAAGCCGCAAGAATGGCGGCCGGCACGAGGGTGGAGTCGCTGCCGGAAGAATGCCTGTCCCACGTCCTGGCGTTCGCTTCTCCCACCGATGCGTGTCGGTCGTCGGCTGTGTCCTCCGCTTTCCGCGACGCGGCGGATTCCGACCTCGTGTGGGAGAATTTCCTGCCATCGGATTATCGGGAGATTGTATCCAGATCAGTTTCGCCGGTGGAGTTCTCGTCCAAGAAGGATTTGTTCCGCAGGCTTTCGTCTACACCGCTTCTCATTGATGAGGGTAAAAAGGTACAAGCATAATAATTAGGATATATTACCGTTACCCCTTTAAATTTGATATAATTATGAATATTTATTTATTATTTGAGAAATTATAATTACGCATTCATTTTAACGTTCGTCTAATAATAAACTCATTACATTATCTTTATTTCGTTTTCATCCAATTTTTATGATAATCAGGCTAAAATACTTTTTTAAATTATGAATTATAATTTCATATATTTTTTATAATTTCTAACATTTTTTATATAATTATATGCTCTATTGATTATTTACCATAACCAACTCTAGATTTTTTTTATATATTTTTAAATATTCCAAAAAGAAATTCAATAAGCGTAAAGTAGTAATTTTTATAATCTAACGGTTTAGAACTATATAGTTATTTTTCATTTGAAGGGTGTGTATATAATGCTGCAAACAACAATGGATTATAATTACTAGTTGGTTGTGGCACATTCGTTGTATATACACAAAAGAATTATAATAATTAAATATCATTTAATAAAAAATTCTATTGTAGAAAAATGATAATATGAAAATTGCTACAATAAAAAAAATAATTTTGAAAGAAAATATTTGAAGTAGGAGAAAAGAAAAAAAAATATTAACTAAAAATAAATAATTTTTACTACTCGTAGGAAGTGGAGGAAATGTAAAAGTTACACAGTGGGTAGGGAAAAAAAAAGCAGACCAAAAATAAGAGAGACATCAAAGAAGTATAGGAAAAGAAAAAAAGAGAGAGAGAAGAAAGAGCACATAAAAAATAAGAGAGACGTCAAAGAATTACTCTCTCTTAATATAAGTTATGAATTCTAAATCTCAGAGGAGAGAATGTAACTATAAATTTATCATTTTATAAGTTAAATTGTTTTTGTATTTGAAAATTGTAATAATTAAGTTAAATGAACACATCATTTTGAAAATTCTACAACTCTATTGACGTATGACCTTGAGAGTATTTGGGTAATCTTATTAAAAAACGTGTTATAAGTTCATTTATTTTATAAAATATTTTTTAAATTTATAAAATATTAGATTTTATTTTAAAAATAATTTTTTACAATATTTAAATAAAATAATAATGTGGTTGTGGATTTTATAAGATACTTTAAAAACCTTATAAACTCGTCCAAATATCATGTAATTAAAAGCTTAATACTCCAGCTATTATATTTTTGGATCGAAGACTAAAGAGATCGATCGATGTGTTGTCGTTGATGCATTCAAATAATTAATAAATTCCGTATTCATGAAATAAACTATATGAAGAGGTCAATTTTTATAAGTAACTTTCTAGCTGATGATGTTGTAATTAACATATATGAAAATTATTAATATATATCTTATAATCTGAAAAATTCTATTATTTCGGAACATCTCAACATAATATTATTTCTAAAAATATTAATTATCTTATTTCAAAAAATTAATATTCATTCATTTAAGATATATAGTGATTTGATTTCATGACAATGAATGAAATATAAAACTAATAGACCAAATATTTACTCATCTAAGTAGAATCAAAATGAAAAGGACACTTGACAAGTCTCAAAATTTTAAATATATATTTTTTTACAATTATGCTATTATTAATATTTTTTGAGGCTATATCTTAACTTGACCCTACAATAAGATTTCAATTCATATTTTTTTTAAATATTTTTTTCTGTCTAATTCTTAAATATTTTTAATTATTTTTTTCTGTCTAATTCTTAAGTATTTTTAATTATTTTTTTCTGTCTAATTCTTTTGACATTGCTAAACATTTTTTTAGAGTTGTTACTATTTGTGGAATGCAGACATTTTCAATAGATAAATATACAAACAAGAAAATCTACATGTTGAGTGCAAGGGAACTTTCAATCACTTGGTCAACCAATTCCTTATATTGGTCATGGAAGAAACCCTTCCTCAATTCAAGGTTCATTTCTTCCACCTATTTTCCTCTCATTTATATGCTCCAATTGAAGTATTCGGGATAAATTACAATGGGCTTTTACGATATTTGTCATAATTATAAATATTTTTTTATTGTTTGAAAATTTATAAATACTCTTTTATAATTACGGTTGTATGAAAAATACCCTCCTGCAATTGGGTATCAAGAGGAGGTTGAATGACCATTAATTTCAGAAAAGTACATGTAATTTTTCAAATAATGAGTATGTGTAATTATGATAAATTTTAAGAGAAACTGTTATAATTTACTCTTATATTTTATTCTATATAATTGATTTTGTTGGCGTTTCGACCGTGATGTAAGATTCCCAGAGGTAGTGGAGCTAGTAATGGTGTGCTGGCTAGAAATAGAAGGCAGAATAAACATCAGTATGCTGTCGCCAAGCACGACTTATGGTGCCTACCTCATTATTCAATTGTTGGATCGCGCTTTTGGATTGGACACGGTGTTATCTGAGGTTTCAATTGAAGTTGGGAATTATAGAATGCAGAGACCTATTTATTTGAAGCGCGATCGGTGCAAGAGAGAAGGGCTAGAGGCGTCGAGGAGAGGGGAAGACGAAGAGGTCATTCGTGCACGTGGCGATGGATGGTTGGAGGTTGAGTTGGGGGAGTTCTACAACAATGGGAGTGAGAAGGAGGTGAAAATGTGGTTTAGAGAAACTAAGGGTGTGCATCTCAAAGGGGTCTTCTTGTTCAAGGCATTGAGCTTAGACCCAAAAAGTGAGTGAAAATATATTTTCATTTTTTATTTTCAGTTTTCAACGAAAAATATGTATTTTTAATTTTGTATAATTATTATATAAAATTAAAAATATTTTGATTAGTTAATGAGATTGTATTATATACTGAATCGTAATATCAAATTATTATATTTTAATTAGAATATATATAAATAAATAAATCTTTACTTTAATTATTGTTACAAAAATCGCAAATTGGAAATAAAAACATAAACTAATAGGATACTTGCTCACAAATTTTACTTTTGCCTCATTTTGATTGAATTTCATGCGGGGTCTTGTTGATTTCAATATTTAATGTGTATCATATATGTAGGACAAATTATATCAGAAAAAATAAAATTTACCCCATGTGATAATATAAATGTGTAAATTATCCTTGTAAAATAAATTAGCAATTTATCCCCTGTGTTTTTTAAAATAAAGCGATTTATCTTCCTCGACATGGTGTAAATTGCTTCATTTTAAAAAACACAGGGGGAGTAAATTGCTATATTTTTCATAAGGATAATTTGCTCATTTATAATATCACGGGGTCAATTAGATTAAACCCAATTATATCCCCACAACCTTTGGTATTTGATCTTATTACAAATACATTTTTATTAGATTGAGAATTACAAATATATGTTTTAATGTTTGTAAAACCCTAATGACGATACTTGGGATACCAATTTTTCCAAACCCCCAGGCAGTTATCCTGCCCAAAGCGGCCCAATAAAGTTTTGAAATCCTAATTTTACTATTTAAATTAGGCATGATTATATCGTCATCTCCTTAAATTTGGTGAAATTAGGTAGATGTTTCTATAGTTTGAAAAATTATATTTAATACTTCAAATATTTATTTTTATTTAATAAATAGATTCCTCTATTATCAAAATCTATTAAATTTGTTGATTTAGCAAAAAAATTGAATGTGAAAATTCACATTTACTCCTAATTGGTTTATCACTGACTTATTGTAGGTTAAACAATTTTTTTTCAACCAAATTATCCTTATCAAGATGAAGATATACCTTTTCACATGTATTAACTTATGAAGATTTATAAGGGTAGGTTAATCAATATATATTATATATATATATATATATATATATATGAGGGGAAATTGCATTATACGTCCCACAATTTATACCGTCTGTGATTTTTGGTCCCATTATGTTACCTCTCACCACATTTAGACCCATAAATGCAAAAAAAAAAAAACAATTACAATTTACATCCCACTTATATTTTTGGTTAGATTCTTAACGGAAAGAGCACATGGTTTTGTTAACTTAACTAATGTTGACTGCAATAGTGTGAAAAATTATAATTTACGTCCCACAATTTACACTATTTGGGATCAAAATTACAAATGATATAAGTTGTGGGACGTAAATTGCTGTTTTCTACACTATTGCAGTCAATACATTGGTTAAGTTAACGGAACACGTGTTTTCTTCCATCAAGAATCTAACGAAAACTGTGAGTGAGATGTAAATTACAATTTTTTTTTACACTTACAGGACTAAATGTGGTGAGTAAAACAATGGGACCAAAATTACAAACGATGTAAGTTATGAGACGTAAATTTGTAATTTTTTCTATAAATGACTTATCATAAGTCAACAATAAGTCAATCGAGGGTAAATATGAATTTCTGTTTATTTCTTTTCTCTAATATACAATTTAATAAATTTTGAGTAATATCTATTTATTAAACAAAAACAAATGCTAAGAGTACTAATGTAATTTTTCAAATCACAAAAAACCAACGTGTAATTATATCAAACACTAGAAGAGGACGGTGTAATTATCCCATTGAACTAAGAGGGTGTTTGAATAAGTTTATAAATTTTTCAAGACATCTTATAAGATCAGAGCTTATGAGATATTGAAAAGTGTTTAGTAAACTTTCTTAAAACAAGAGCTTTTAACATCAAAAAATAAGATGTCAAAAGTTTATAAGCCTGTAACATTAAAAAAAAAAAGTCAACTTATTTTTCAAATCTCAACTAGCTTTCTTAGTTTTGACCATAATATTTACAAAATTATTATGGTAACGTCTTATGAACTTTATATTTTTATTTTATCAAAATATTTCAAGGGCTTATTTTTAAATATAATCTCAAATCTGATAAGCCCCAACTCATAAGATATTTTATATAAAATGCCTTCTTTAAGTCTTGTAATTTGCCTTCTCCATGCAAATTGTTGGGTGAGATGTTGGATTTTTCATAGAAATAAATCCTTACTTTTTGAATCCCTTTTTCCCTCCTATGACCTATCCAAGGTAATTGTTCAATTAGGGTTAGATGATGATTTTTTAGTTTAGTAAATTTTTCACCCAAAAATTTTTGTTGTATGGAATAAGTGAGTGACAAGATAACTAAATATAGAATAAGATTATTAACACCATATATATTTGTTTATTTGTATTCTCAAATCAATAAAAATACGGTACAGGAAACAACATTTTTAAATTCCTAAAACATGATATAAAAGATATATTGGATAATCAAGACAAGTGTGTAGGAAAATTACGAAGAATATTACTTTCGACTATGTTTGTCCAAGTTTTATTGTTGCTTTACAACTCTTGAGATAGAGAATCTTAACACCACTTGTTTGTTCTTTACTCATTTTCAAGAGTATCTTCTAATTTAAGAGACCCTGATGCTTGTATTCTATATGATGGATATGTCCTCACAAGTTCACACATATAAATCTCTAGGCTAGGGACCTCTCATATTACTTTGTCTTTATTGTTTTCTTTCATCAAAAACCTTTAGGTTGTCCAAACTATATAATAGATTAATTCTATCATTCATAATAAAATATGGTTACATTCTTCATAATAAATATTCTTAATTCCTGTCACAAAATTATATATGACTCATGGACGCAAAGATGATAAATTATCATTACAACCACATTTACTTTGGGTGATGTGATTACTATCATGAAAAAATCATCATATACCGGGCTTGAAGCACTAATCACGAACTGATAAAAATAAAGTAAATAAAAACTAAAGGGTGATTAGTCATGATCATGGTTAATCACCTAAAGTAAATGTGGCCTACTTAGGTCTAGTCCTGAACATACATTAAACTGCCAAAAACTGAAGTATAGGGAACATATTTCATCTTATTCTCTTCTAAGGAATTTTGTGGAGATTGATGAATGCCAAATTTATCTCCTTTGATTATAGGTGTTGTAGTAGATAAACTAGCACTCAATCTAAACTTTGCCAAAACTTTTCAATGAAAGTCTTATGAGATAGTTCTAAGATTCTCTTAATTCTATCTCGGTAAATTTCAATGCCAATTACATGTGAGGCTTCATCCACATCTTTCATTTCAAAGTTTTTGGCAAGAAATTCTTAGTTTCATTTAGTAATGTCATATCACTACTTGCAAATAATATATAATCAACATAAAGGACCAAGAAAATATATTTGCTCCCACTAACTTTAAGGTATATACACTGATCAGAAATGTTCTCCTTAAATCCAAATGAAGAAACAACATTATAAAATTTAATATACTATTGACGAGAAGCCTGTTTAAGTCCATAATAGATCTTTTTAACTTGCAAACTAAATCACTATCATGTGAGAAACTCTCATGTTGGCTCATATATACTTCCTCTTCAAGATTCCCATTTAAGAAAGCGTTTTCACATCCATTTGGTGTAACTCTAATCAAAATGAGCCACCAATGCCATTATAATTCGAAAAGAGCCCTATTTTGAAATTGGAAAAAAGGTTTCACGATAATCAATGCCATCTGAGTATAACCTTTTACAACAAGTCATGCCTTATACCGCTTGATTCTACCAGATGGGTCTCTTTTGGTCTTATAGACCCATTTACAACCAACAGTTTCAGCTCTTTATGGTAGTTTGGTCAGCTTTCAAACTTGATTTTATCCATAGATGATATTTCTCTTTCATAGCATCATGCCAAATATTAGAATTTTCACTACTCATGGTTTGTAAAAAAGATGTCGGCTCATTTTCAGTACAATATCAAAATTAGATTCTTAAAGATAAACAAATTAATCACTAGAAATTGCAGATTTCTTAACTCTTGAAGATCTACGAACCTCTACATTCTCTTCTTGATTTTGATCATTTAAAAAAGAAGGTTCTGCATTTTTATTATCTTTAGTAGGTGGTTGCTCTAAAACTTTTTGAGTTTTTTGATTAGATTGTTCCCCTATTATAAATGGTAGGTAAACCCGGATAACCAGTCAATTCCTCAAGTGTTTAGATGATACTTGATTTTTCTTCAAACACTTCCTTACAAGGAATATTACTCCCACTAGTCTCAAGATCTTCAAGAAATTTGGTGTTTCTAGTTTCAACAATTCTAGGTATATGAGAAGGAAAATAAATCTATATCCTTTAGAATTTTTGCATATGCCTTGAAACATCAAAAGCATCAGTTTTATAAAAAATGAGATAGAGATACATATATCTTGAATAGTCATCAATAAAAGACAAGATCTTTGGCAATTGGACCAGGGTGGAAATGGTCCACTTATATCTGTATGTATGAGTTCAAGAACCGTAAAACTCCTTTTTAGTACATTTATTGGACTTGTTGGTTTGCTTTTTCTTTATACAATCCACACAAATACCAAAATTTAAAAAATCAAGGCCCTTTAATATTCCATCATTAGTTAATCCTTTTAACCTGTCAATGGAAATATGACCTAATCTTTGTGCATAACCTGTCAAGGCCCTTTAATATTCCATCATTAGTTAATCCTTTTAACCTGTCAATGGAAATATGACCTAATCTTTTGTGCCATAACATAGAGAAGTTTTTCTTAATAACACATCTTTTAGTGTCAATACCATTTTTGAAAGTTAAGTGAGTAGAATAACATTAGAATCAAGATCAAATTTATATAAATGATTATCTAAATGACGACCTCCAACAATTACATTATTTTTCATACAGAAAAACTTGATTTGCTGAAATTAAAAACATAACCTAAAGGAACTAATTTTGCAATAGAAACTAAATTTCTACGGAAAGATGAAATATAAAATGTAGTTTCAAGGTCTAAAACATAGTCATTCTTGAAAACAAGTCTAAAGGCTCCAACAGCCTCCATTTGTGTACGCATCTGGTTCCTTGAATAGATGCTTTGTCAATACCATTTTTGAAAGTCTAATGTAGTTTCTACTAAAAGATGGAATATATATGTAGTTTCAAGGTCTAAAACATAGTCATTCTTGAAAACAAGTCTAAAGGTTCCAACAGCCTCCACTTGTGAACGCATCTGATTGCTTGAATAGATACTTTGTTCATTTTTTGTTGGTTTTTTAGGCTGAGAAATCCCTGCATGGTATTAGCAATATGGATTGTAGATCCAGAATCAATCCACCACATGTTACCAGGAATTTTAACAAAATTTGATTCATGACATACACAAGATATACAACTACCTTTCTTGTCAAGCCATTTCTTATACTTCGGGCAATCTTTCCTTTTCTGTCTCATTTTTCTACAGAAGAAATAAATGATCTTATTGCCAAAAGATCCATTTGACACATTACCTGTTTTCTTCACGTATGGACCAAACTTGCCCTTTTTTCCTTTACCCTTATTTTGGGTCACAAGATTCATAACTTCTATATTCTCATGTTTCAATCTCTTCTTCTTGAACACAGATGGTCAACAATTCATTGATTGGCTATTTTTCTTTTTGCGCCTTTTAAGTGATCTTAAAAGACTATACTCTTTACGAAGAGAGGTGACTATGAGATGCACCAGAAATGTCAACTTCTAAGGGCTTCAACTGTGTTGCAATGTCCCTCATCTGCATGACATGTTGAGACTCCTAGAATCGTTATATTTTATATCAGACAGTTTTTTTCATTAGAGTTCTTGCCAAAAATTTCTCAAAACGCACATATTGATATTCAATTGCCTTTAGGAAGTCCTTACTTTAGTGCACTCTAAGATTGACCCTCAAATACCTTTGTTGATATGCTTCTTTATAAGCATCGAACTTAAACGGTTAGACCGCTCCCACTGCTCATAAGAAGCTTTCTTAGCAGGAATACTTGAGTCCGTAGGAATTGGTTGTTCATCCACACAGAACACCAAATCAAGGTCCATACACCTTAAAGTCAAAAGAATTTGATCTTTTCAATTGAAAAAACTGACACTATTCAGCATAGGAATTTGAGAATAAGAATTCATAAAAGTATTTGAAAAGGCTGCAATAATAAAAATAAATTTATTATCATGAGACGAATAAAATAAATTTATGTCCTCCTTGTGGTAAAAGTTGCATCATGCATAGAATTTACTTAATCTTAATTATAAAACTAATGAATATTCCTATAACATAATAAAAGACTCTGTATCTGTGGATATAGGAAATCTTTTATATATTATATATTCATCATTTTATGCCAATTAAGTTGTGGAAAAAAAATTATTTTCCTGTCCTTATAGATGATTGTTTCAACAACTTAATTTCAACAAATATTATATCAGAATAGAGAGTCTAAAAATTAAAATGCTAAAATATTACAATAAGATGTTGAGACTATTCTTCATTGTAATGATAATAAATAAAACAACTTATAGAGACTTTCTATAACATCAAGGTAGCCAATATTATGGAACAAATAGTATTTTCTTTACATATTTAAACATCCCTTCTAATTTCATAAATTCCACATGAACAAAACTGAAGAATAAATTATACTATATATACTTCTATTTCAAGGCTTAAACAAATCAATTGACAAAATTATCATATATTACATGATGTATGAATATCATGGCTAAATAACTAAGTTCATCAAGAAAATTTACTGAACAAAAATTATTAAAACAGTTATATGGGTATACATTAAGAACAATACTACTAGACAAAGATGACTAGAGTATGGCTCTGATACCTTTATACTTGTATTCTATATGATGGATATGTTCTCACAACCTCGCACATATATAAATCTTTAGGCTAGGGACTTCTCATAGTACTTTGTCTTTATTGTTTTCTCCCATCAAGAAAATCTTTAGGTTGCTCCACCATATGATAGATTAATTATGTCATTCATAATAAAATGATCACACTCTTCACAATAAATATTCTTAATTCTTATCACATAATTATATGTGACTCATGGACTTAAAGCATGATAAATTATCATTATATGAATATTATAATCATGCTCTTAATGCATGATAAAAGTGGGTCACATCAAGAGTCACATGCAATTGAAAGATCGTAGTCTCTAGAATGTGTAAAGACTAACAAAGCAATGTTGAGATTCTCGAATCGGACTGGCTAGTCCGATCGGTCCTTCAATTGATTCAGGTCTCAGAAAGGTATGGTCACAATTGGGAGGGACCGGTCAAAACCAGTCACCTAGTGAACCAATTGAAATCCGAGTTCAATTGAATTTATTAAAACAAAAAAGTTCAAATTCAAGAAAAGGGAATCTCCCAGAAAAAAAAAATGAAAATAAGGTTTCCCTTCATTTTTCTTCACTTAAAAAGGAACTATTTCATAAAACTCAAATCCATTTTAGGTGTTAATTAAATTGTTTAAATTAACCAATAATTGAATTGTATAAATGGTATAAGTTATCGATATGGTACATACATACATACATACATACATACATACATACATGTATATATTATGATTCAAATCAAATAGTCTTTTCAATTCAATTCGACCCGTTATCCCAATAACCCAACAACCCGATAATTTGATTAAGGGATAATTACACTTCCCACTCATGATGTTAGTGTAATTATATATAAACTTTCTGTGATTTAAAAAATTACATTTAGCACCTTTAAAGTTTGCTTCTATTTAACAAAAAAAATGAGAAAAAAATTGATATTTACCATCGATTGACTGATTATCAACTTATTACAGGTCAAATAATTTCTTTCGAACTAAATTATTTTTGTAACGGTGATGATATACTTTCGAAAATGCATTACTGCGTGAAGACGTATGAGGGTAATTTGGTTATAAAAATTTATTTGAGTTGTAATAAGTTAGCAATAAGTCAATCAAGGGTTAATCTAGATTTTTTTTCTAAATTTTTTTTATTAATATCAGCAAATTCGATGAATTTTGATTAACAGAGGGACTTATTTGTTAGACGGAGCAACTCTTAGAAGTACTAAATGTAATTTCTCAAATTATATGGAATCTAAATATAATTACACCAAATCTTATGAAAGAGGAGTGTAATTATTCCTTTAACTAATTCAATCTCCAATCCAATTTTCAAAACGATAAAAACAAGGATTGGGTTGAGCAAACTGTAGCGGACCGCACAAATGGTAACCGAACCAGTGAGCATGCAGGCCTTTGATTATTCATCAGAAGACAAAAATGGTGAAAGTCCATATATATGCTTCAGATGTGGGTCATTAATTATCGGATTGGATTTTTTAATGCAAAATTTATATCATCTTCTAATTCATTCAATATATACACATTATATATATAAAATATCTTTTAAATAAAATACATGATGTTATTTTTATATACGTAGTGTATGTATATTAAATAGATTAGAAGATGAAATACGTTTTGCAAAAGAAAATCCAATCCGATTAATTATGTAGCCGGTAAGGGCGTTTGGTTTTGGGCGAATGATGATCCTCTTATTATAGGATATCAGCCATCGAGGCAGGCCATTTCTATTTGTTTATAATAAATTAGCGGTTGTGGCACACCATTTTTGCATGCATATAAAAAATAATCTTTCACGCTTTAAGATAAGTGTAAACATACAAACCAATACATTACATTAAAAAAAATAAAAATAATAATATTATCAGTTAATATAAAATTAAAAAAATTGAATAAATTAATTATCTTATCAGTTAAAGGGCAATTTTGGCTTCACAAAAAATTGGTGTAGCAGTGTCATTAACCATCGTTTGTGAGTGTGAATGTCATTTTTTATATATTAGTATAGATAATTTTTCACGCTTTAAAGTCTATTAAAATCAGTATATAATATATAAACCAATTCATCACATTTTCAAAATAAACAAATAAATAAATAAATAAAAGAACTTAATTTGGAGTACACAATAAAAGAATAGGTATATATAGCTATATCACAAACTGCCATTTGTAAATGAAAAAGGCCCTTCTTTTATATTAGTATAGATAAAGTATTTTATAAATAAAATAAAATATATAAACCAACTTATCATATATGTTTCACAAGAAAAAAAAGAAATAAAGAAAAAAAATAAGACTAACTTAGGGGCATTTGTAGACATGTAAAATTTCATGTCTAATTGAATGATGACAAGTGTAAATAATATATTATTTATCAATTTTTATTTATATTTTGGAATTTACTAAATTAATTCCAGTATAAATAGTCAATGTAATTGATATTTTGATATATATTTTATCATCAAATCAATAGCCGCCAAGTGTCAAAATGAAGCATTTCGGCCAATCAAATAATGCTCCGCAGTCAAAGATTCCAGTCAATCAGACCGCGCCATGTGGAGCAATTGCATGTACGCTCCAATCAAATCAAGACAAATATGGGTTATATTTATCTCTTTAAACAAATGCAAATATTAAAGAGATAATGTCAAATTGACCAATCATATTATTCCAAATATATAATGTATTTATTTCTTTAAATTAAATTATAAAGAGATAATACAAAAGATGTTCAAGTAGATCACAACTCTACCTCTTTGACACCTATATAAAGGGGTCCTTACACCCTCATTTGACACACAGAGCTCGAGAAGGAAAAGCCAAGTAATGGAAGATTGCAAAATTCCCTCTACGCAATTCCTCAAGTGACAGAGCTCAAGAAGGAAGAGCCAAGCAAGGGAAGATTGCAAAATTCCCTCTACGCAATTTCTCAAGTGACAGAACTCGATAAGGAAGAGTCAAGTAAGGGAAGACTGCAAAATTCCCACTTTCAAATCATCAAATTGCAGTCAAGACTATAGCGTTAATTTGGGATTATTGGTGAAAGCCCTCAAATTAACGTTATAAAATTCAAATTCAAATCCAAAGGAGATCTACGTGGAGATTACCCTTTGAATTAGTCAAACTTGTCAAATATATATTTTGGAGGGAATAATCAAGGGATAGAATAGAGATTGTACTCACATTGACATTTTAATCCAATTATTTTATTTGTGATAATTTATTTGTGTTTTAATTTTTCAGATACGATAAAATTAGCGCTCACAAATTATCTACACAATAAAAAAATTGATGTTGTGGTGTCACAAACCACCGTTTGTAAGTAAAAACTGTCTTTCTTTTTATATTAGTATAAATAAATAATTTCACGTTTTTAATATATAATTATAGCAATAAGAATATATAAACCAACACATTACATTTTATATATAAATGAACGAATAAGAACTAACTTAGAGTTAATATCAACGCAACAAAAAGTTTGATGTTGTGATGTCACAAATCACCGTTTATAAGTGAAAAAAATTATATATATTTGTATATTAGTATAGATTATGGTGATTACAATAGTAGCCGTATACAAGAGTTTGCGATGTGCTTGCTTTTGATATATTTTTCGACCAAATATACAATCTCTTGTGACAATTTTTTAATTATATCTCAAATATATTTCACTATTTCTAAAAAATACACATCAAATTAATTACGATCATTATATTTTCTTTCTTATTTATATATCACATCAATTGTATCATTACACGTTCATCTCACATTCAATCATATTACTCACAAAATATCTTATCCCAATCAAACTCATTTTTCCTCACTAACAAGAGACGAGACTAGACGGAATCACACTAGAAGAAATTCAATATTTAATTATATTTAATTGTCATGATTAAACAAAAATAGGCGTAATAAATAGTCATCCACTATAGCTATGCAATGCTTATTGACTGTGAGTTTTGTGAATATAGCTAAAACATTTGTCACCACTAAAAGTCATAATAAAATATTTATTACGACTCTTAGCCATGACAAAATTGATTTTTATGGTGGTTAATTTAATTTTTACATCAAATTTTATTTAATAATAATTATTTATTATAATTTTATGTTATAATTAATAAAATTGCAGCCAATAATATTTTTTTTTCAGGTGTCGTAAGCAATCCCTGCCGTATCATTTCTAGCTCAAACACAACATAAATAGTGTTAGACTTGAGCGAACAAGTACTAAAAGATGAATGTTAATTATAAAGTTAGAATATCGACAAATATAAACTAAATAAAAAGAATACTACAATATTTTTTTTTTTTAACTCAACATTAATCAGTTCCATAACAAAAAAAAAATAAAAAATTAGAAGAATGCGATCACTATAAATTTGTTATAGTTTTAAAATTTTACTGTAATATCAATGCATATATTTTTGGGTAAAGTTTGAATATATAATTTCATAAGAATTTTGTGTGTATTTATTTATCTGAATTTCTTATAAATAAGCTATCAGACTATTTAAGCAATCTGATTTTTAAATTATTCACAACTTAAATGATTATATTTTAAATTAGAAATTTTCTTAGGCATACTAGGAGAATTAAAAAAAGAAAGTTTCGAAATGTTATCTTAAGTATTTTACTTTATAAAATTCACTGAAACAACTTTAGTACACCAATTTTATAACACTAGTAGTTGTGGCATGTCGTTTCTACGTGCATATAATAAATAATTTTTATATTTTAAAATATATTATAAATAAGAGTAAATATATAAACCGATACATTACGTTAAACAAAAGAAAGAAAGAAAAAATAATAATTTATCAATTAATGTAAATTTTAAAAAGTTGAATAAATTAGTTATTTTATCATGAGGGGTATTTTTTACTTCACAAAAAATTAATACGATAGTATCATTAACCATCGTTTATAAATATGCATGAACTTTTCTTTTATATTAGTATACATTTCATGCCCTTTTCTTAATCTTTCAAAAGATGATTGAAGTTGCACCAGCTTAACAATCACCAGCTTAATTAACTTATAATATTTTTTATAAATAAATAAATTGTACAATTATGCAAATCTAAATTAATTGCTTTCTTCTATCGATTTCTCACATTAATTTTTAAGTTTTAGCAATTTAACTTCAGTTTTCTCTTCATATAATTTTATACTAGCCATTATGGCACGCCGTTCCTGCATGCAAATAATAAATAATTTTTTATATTTTAAAATATATTACAAATGAGAGCAAAATAAACAAATCAATACATAATATTAAAAAAAAAAGAAAAAAAGCTAATTTATTAGTTAATGAATAATTTGGAAAGTGGAATGAGCTAGTTATCTTATTAGTGGAGGCCATTTTTTACTTTACAAAAATTGGTGCGCCAGTGTCACTAACCGTCGTTTGTGAGTATGAAGTCCTTTTTCTTTTTATATTAGTATAGATAAAAGGAGAGAAATTATGGATCATGTACTTTTGTGTACGGGATAAATTGTTAATAGCGCTCGATCAGATAAAATGTGAGACGAGAATAAATTAATATTTCTTATTCGTATTTAGCTAGTTGGATAAAATATAGGATAGAGGAGGATTATATATATTATCATACTTTCAAAACTCGATAAGTTATTATGCCTTATCTAAGAGTAGAAGGATTACTAGCATTCTGTCATTTCTCATAAAACGTGGATAAGGGTAAGAGTGGATAGAGGCCCAATCCACCTTTGTCGGGCCTTGTAAATGGCCCCTCATGGTTGGAGGGAGTTTTTTTTTTTTTTTTTTAGGTATAATGGGAGTGGGGAGTTGGAGACAACCTGAATTTGAACTCAGGATCCTCTCTTTTATCGAGAAGAGTGGTGTCAATTCAACCAATTAATTTTTGTCCAAGGGAGAAAAATCTTATCATGCATGTTCTTAAGTGGGCAAAGTGTTATTTCCGAACTTTTAGATGCTTTGTCGATGTCAATATAGATTTTTTATCACATTTTTGTATTATACATTAGTGTCACATTAATGCGTAATTGATATGCACTTTTTTTAAATTAAAAAAAATTATAGAAAAATTAAATTGTGAATTAAAAGTGGGCCACATATAATATAAACACGAATGTAATATCAATATATAAGACGAAGGCATGATAGGAGATCTTTATCGACATACTAAGCTGCTGGATATTGAGCACTTTGTTTTGAATATTTTATGAGGTCAAAAGCCTTTTTAGCGTCCCTTCAACGTTTTCACCTTCTCCATTTAATGATTATGGTTCAAGAATATCGAATTGGGCTTTTTTTTTCTCAAGTTATTATTTTATTTAAGAGTAAATAACAATAAATTTCTTTAAAATTTACTATAATTATAAATATTAAATTATTATTTAAAAAATTATAAATATTTATTTGGAGTTAATAAGCATCTAAGATAACTTACATACTCTATTTGCCCAAGAGTAGGCCTGATACATTTTCAACCTCAATACTTACGAATTTTCGAAAATAATCTCATAATTTGGAAAAAGTCTCATGTTCAGCCTTTCGATCTACTATTATTAGGATATTAATGAAAAAAATAAGGTTCAAATCCACTTTCAAATAAAGTGAAACAACCACACGACCAACACACAATATGTTCCGTTATTTCCCTAATGTAAGTTGGTAAGAAGAGCAAAAGTGAGAATTTTTTAAAGTTTCAAGAATCCCGTAAACAATAGAACTAAAAGTCAGTAAAAAAAAAAAAAAAAGATATTGAGTGACAAAACTTTTGTGACAATTTTAATATTATCACTAATTATATATATTTAGTGACAAGAATTTTTATTTTGTCATAATAATGAATTTCAAAGTTTTAATAGTATAATTATTTCTAAAAAATTGTAATTAGCAAGAATTAGTGCAAAAATATTATGCATTAAATTATTGCTAGAAACAATTAATAACATATGTAGTGACAATAATCACTTATTGTCATTATATTTGTGTTGTCACTATAAATGTGTCACTTATAATAATTTATAGTGAAAACTTTATACGCAATTTTGTCACTAATAATTACACAATAACAAAATAAAAAATTGTTGTAACTCAATATATAGTTTTTGTTATAACTTTAAAATTGTTGCGTCATATTTTGTCACTATTATTATTATTATTATTATTATTATTATTATTATTATTATTATTATTTATTATTATTATTATTTGGAGTAAGTGTACAAACTTTAGGTTATGGAACGAAACATACAATTTTCTCATATTGCTTTTTTTTTTTTTTTTTGGTTTATCAAAAATCATTTCAAATAATAAAATCTTACTTGAAAAACTAATAAATTTTGTAATTATTCAATTTATCTTTTTTTTTTTTTTTTAGGTTACAATATGGAATATTTAAATTGGTGAGTTGTAGGTGAATAAATGCATGGACCCCTTTACAGAAAGAAGAATCCCATTTAATACTGAAAAGACTAGAAAAAGTGAGATGAAGTGGTCTTTTCAAATTATGATTCATAGTTCCATTTTCCTTATTTGGATAAACAAGCAAATGATCTTTAAAAGTTTGTCTCATCTTTTGTTCACAAATAAAGCAATAATATAGAGTTGAACATGCACCTAAATCTTTTTCAATAAAATAAAATAAAAAGTGTTATATCGTTTCGAGCTCAAATAATACATCGATTTAAAGACACGTCAGTAAAGAATAAGCATATCAACTGAAATTTTGGGATAAAGTTAGATTGTCTCCAACATGTTACTAACTGCCTTCTAAATATAGGCAGTTTTCTTGCTGGAGTGATGAATTATGTTCTTACTTTGACATATAGATTGATCAATGTTATCTCATGAAAATGAACTTTTTCAAGAATTCGGATATATTCAAATCATGTTCAACCGATTTCTCAATCTTTTCATCCAGTTCATGTAAATAAGGGTTTAGGTAGGTCAAATGAGGTAACTTAATACAAGACTAACTCGTTTCAGCTCATCACCCTGTCATGTCTCTCATTTTTACAGCAGTCCACATGTTCCTCACACATTTCTTTACTTATCCTACTAATTTCATACATTTTAAACATATTTTTGCTTTAATTTCCTCCAAAATCATTACTGACTTAAATATTAAAGTGTTGACTTTATTTTTCAAGTTATTTCCCAAAAACTCTTAGAATTCTCAACGGGGATCCTACGAAGTTTTACTATGCTGCTAGATTTCAATAATTATAAAATAAAAACTCTTTCCTTTTTCAATTAGAAACAATAATAGGAAATATTGATTATTGTTGAGTTGATTTGGTAAAATAAAAAAAATAAATAACAATATTCATTAAAAAAAAAAAAAAAACTCAAAATATCACCCCATCTCTTTCTTTTTAAATCTACTGCATTTCAAGCAATTTTACCAGATAGTTCTTAGAGAATTTTGAAAACTTTCATCATTTATTATTATATTATTTATATGAATGGCATAAATGGCTATAATCCCCTATTTTACTAAAAAGGTAGTCCCGCTGATCAAACCGTCAAAATTGATTGAGGAATAATCATGACAGCAGCAAAAGATTATATCGTTGTTACGTCTTAATCATACATTCACCTAATCCGTATGTCGTTCAGATTATCTCGTGGCATCATATTCTCTTGTCCACATGCGATTATTTTGAGGATACACACACTGTAGTCGCAAATAAGATAATGCTAAAGTAATTTTTAGGATAAATTACATTAAGATTCCCTAAAATTAGGTTAATTATACATATACCCTTTATTTGTTGAAAAATTATAGTAACACCTCCTGAGAAGTGTTAATATAATATTATTCAGGAGGTGTTTGTGTAAGCATCACTTTTAAATAGGAACGTAGTTGTAATTACAATTATAATTTTAGGAGGTGTGGTTGTAATTTTGAAAAAGATAAGGACTGTTATAAAATTCATAAATTATATTTTTATTTTTATTTTAGTAAAACTTAGTTATAAATAAAAATAGAGGATAACTAATTTTTTAGTTTAATAATTTATATAAGTGTGATATATTTTTAATTTAATCTTATAATCTATTAACTAATTTTATTTATATAATAATTGAATAATTGAATATTATAATTATTAAAATTCAATAAAATAAGTTAATAAAACAATTTAAATTTAAATTAAAAATTGGTATAAATAATAAAAAAATATGGAGTCACATTACTCATCTTCATAAATATTATTTTGACACTCCTTCTACCTTCTGATAATTACAGAAATACTCCTAAGGGCATTTTTGTTCTTGAAAAATTATTTTAAAGGTTGACCTAGTCAACAGGGGTATTTTTAGATTTTAAAGGCTGTCAGGAGTGATTTCAGTAATTTTTCAAAAAGGTGAGGGGTGTAAATGTAATTACCCCTATAATTTATCCTATTTTTTATGCTTGTTTATAAAAGAAAAAGAAGAACATTGAGGATTTTTTTATTTATTTGTGAGCTGTACTCTATTTAGGTTCAGCAAAGAAAAAGGATTAAAATAGTGTTAATTATTACTGAATAAATTATTAAATTAGAATGGTATGATTTGTTATAAAAAGAGAAAAGTTTGATCATTGTCAATAATTACTTTAGAAAAAACATGGAACAAATTAAATTTGACTTGCAAATATGATTGGAATTTTTGAATAATTGGTTGGAAATAGCAATTTTTTTTATGTGTCGATTATAATTAGATCATAAATTTTAATCATAAAAAATTAATATACCAATCATCAATAAAAGAAATCTGTATGTTAATATGCTACTATTACATTAGATCAATGACTACTATTGAGCAATTTTCTTTCTTTTTTTTTTTAAATGAAAGCGATGAACTATTATTGATTGAAATAAATAAATAGCAGTCATTCATGTCGAAAATCCATATCTAACAAAGATAATTGAAACAATCATATCCTAATCAAGAGTATCAGATAAATTATATTTAAATAACATCTACTATTATAGTAGAAAGACAACAGTACCTACTATGAAATAGAACAACAACCAACGCATCTACGAGAGATCGATGGGGTTTTAATTTCGCCAATTGAGTTAGACCGATTAACAATAATTCTCTTGATTAAAAAGAGATAAGTTAAGCGATGGAAAGAGTTTTTCAAAATGAAGAGTTTTCTTCTAAACGTGACGGGGTTTTTCTCCAAATAAAATAATTATAAAATATTATTTCATTGTTTGAGAAATTATAAATATCATTGAATTTAAACCACAATCTAACAATTAATCTAATTCATTAGTCTCCATTATTTCATTCAATTTTTATGGTAAACTGATCATAATGTCTTCGTGGATTATCCATTTAATTTTATTTATTTTTTAAAATTATTTTATGGACTAATTGAACAATTATTTCTATAATCTCTTAGTTTTTTTTTTCTAAAGTCAAAGTTGACAATTTCAAACCTCCATTAAAGGATTATATAATTTTATCAAATATCAGGAGTGTCTCAATATTTTTTTAAATGATAAAAAAGTATTCATAATTATGCCAAATTTCAGGAGAGCTCATTATAATTACCTTGATATTTGCGCTATCCAAAATTCAAGCATCATGCACCAACCTTATTCAATAGATCTATTAAGATCCATCAATCATTATAGTGCAGTGGTTAAGGTCGATTCTTGATATATACAGGACATATATTTGAATTTTTTTAAAAAAAGAATGGTAGGATTAAAAGTACGTCTTGATCTGTGTGTTGATTCCATGCATTTAGGCCTTGATTCTTGATGATAATAAATCAATTATAGAGATCATGGCCGACACATATGATACATACACCATTATGCCTAATTGGTCTGTGGATCCAACGAATCACCCTTTCTTTTAATTTTACTTAAAAATAAAATAAAATCTATTAAACAAAAAAAAAGGTAAGCATTTTTCCACACCTATTATTACATTTTTTAAGAAATGATTGCAACTAATTGAATTGACCCTACTCGAATATGTTCCTATACTTCTCCAAACTAATTTTTGACTACTAATTTTTTATTATTTGAAATAATAAATTATTTGTGAGCGCTAAATTTATCGTATTTGAAAAAATCAAAATATAAGAAAATTGTCATAAATAAAAATATATATTTGATAGATAAAAGTGGATACAATCTTTAATTGATCATCTGATTCTTCTCTTCAAAAATGTATTTGACAAATAAAGTAAAATCTTTGTGTAGTCTTCCCTTGACTTGATTTGAATTTCTATAACTTTAATTCGAGGGCTCACGCCTGTAGTTTCGAATTAAATGATATAGTCTTGACTTGAAATTTGATGATTTGAAAGTAGATTCACCACTTGGATTTTTTGAGAGGATATTTGAATATTTGTAACATTAATTCGAGGATTTAGTGCATATAATCCCGAATTAAATGTTATAATTTGTGCTGCACCTTTGACGACAGAGTCGATCTCCGCATTGAACGCCCTTGAATATTTTTTAGCTTTGAAAAACCATGTAGAGAGAATTATTTGTAATTGTTCTCTGCTTTGCTATTCGTTCTCGAGCTCTCTCTACCTGAGAAATTGCATAGAGGGAATTATTTGCAATCTTTCCTTACTTTGCTCTTAGTTCTCTAGCTCTTGCACTTGAGGAATTACATATATGGAATTATTTGCAATCTTTTCTTGCTTGGCTCTTCCTTCTCGAGCTCTGTGTGTTTTGAATGAGGTCCAAGGACCCCCTTTATATAGGTGTCAAAGAGGTAGAATTGTGATGCACTTGAACACCTTTTGTATTTTCGCTTTATAATTTAATTTAAAGAGATAAATACATCATATATTTGAAATGACATGATTGGTCAATTTGACATTATCTATTTAATATTTACATTTTTTAAAGAGATAAGTATAAAAAAATATTTGACTTGATTTGATTGGAGCATACATGCAATTGCTCCAGATAGCGCAGTCTGATTGGCTAGAATCTTTGACTACGAAGCATGATTTGATTGGCCGGAACACTTCATTTTGCCACTTATTGGCCATTAATTTGATGACAAAATATATATATCAAAATATCAATTACATTGACTATTAATACTTGAAATTAATTTAAATTCCAAAATATAAATAAAAATTGATAAATAATATATTATTTTACACTTGTCATCATTCAGTTGGACATAAAATTTTACATGTTTACAAATGTCCCCTCGAGACTTGTTCACGAACATCTAGTGCAACAAAGTGAAGGAGTTAACATGTCTCGAAATTGATTCATGACATGTGATTTTTTTTTTGGACATGTGACTGAACTTGAAAATATATCTCAAACTACCTATGTACCTCGTGGAGGATCAAGTCAAAACGTAATTCACTTGAATTTTTATTGTTTGTTTATTCTCATATGAAGGAGTTTTTCAATTTGAATTTGTAGATAGTTTATACTCGTATCAAGGAGTTCTTCAAGTAAATTTGTGATAGTTTATACTCGTATCAAGGAGTTCTTCAATTTGAATTTGTAGATAGTTTATACTCATATCAAGGAGTTCTTCAATTTGAATATGTAGATAGTTTATACTCGTATTAAGGAGTTCTTTAACTTGAATATGTAGATAGTTTACACTCATATCAAGAAGTTCTTCAATTTAAATTGTAGATAGTTTATACTCATATCAAGGAGTATTGAGATTTATTTGTCAAGGACATTAGACAGTTTTGCTCATATCTAGGAGCATGATAATTTTTTGGAAACATTAGATAGTTTATGCTCATATCTATGAGCACTGAAAATGATTTTTCTAAGATATTAGATAGTTTATGCTCGTATCCAGGAGCATTGAGATTTTTTTTTGAGACATTAGATAGTTTATGCTCGTAGGAGTATTGAGATTTTTTGAGACATTAGATAGTTTATGCTCGTATCCAGGAGTATTGAGATTTTTTTTTCAAATTTTATGGTGTTGCATCACCATCATCACCATCATCACCACATCATCATGGACATCAACTAAATATTCATCTTCTTTGCCATTAAAGCTCATTTTGATTCTATGTACTCGAGTAGCTAGCTCTCCAAAGGTCTTTGATTTTATTGCTTGAAAAATGTAGCGTAGTTCCCAATGCATGCCTTGAATACATGATTCGACTGCAGATATTTCGGATAAGGTATCTTTGCAGTTTAATGATAGGTTTCTCCAATTATTGATATAATCAAGTACTGGCTCATCTTCATTTGATGCTGGTTAGCAAGTTCAATCATGCTAACAATACGTCGAGCACTGTAAAAGCGACTGAAAAAATTATTTTGTAAATCACCCTAGCTATCAATGAAGTTTGCCTCAAGATCAAATACCAATCAAAAGCAACGTCTTTCAAGGATAAAACAAACTGCTTGACTAAAAATCTTCATCTGTTCCAGCATTGTTGCATATTTCAACAAAGTGCAATATATTGTCGAGGATCCCCATAACCATTGAATTGTTAAAACTTTGTTGGTTGGTAGTTTTCTAGCATTCTCAGTTGCTCAATCCTTTTATGTGAGGCTTCACATAAGATTTGAAAGCTTGACCTTGAGTTTCATATGTTTTTGCTATTGCTTCATTCACAGTATTTTTTACATCTTAATAGAAACAAATCCATCGGTAGAAACAGGAATTCCTTTGCTTGTATTGCATTCACCTGAGAAGTCTTGCTCTTCAAATTTATTTAACGTTGGGTACTTTTAAAGTTGTCATGGAGCTTGTTAAGTTGATCGTCGCGTGCTTGAACATGTTTCAATAAGTCTCCTACGGCAGTTGTCAATGATGCAATTTGCTCTTCTAGGGAAGTAGTTTGCACCATCATAACTGTTGCAATATCAACTTTTGGACTTATTGACAATGCATTATCGAGCAAATATTTCTCCGTAGCTTGAGTTTCTTACTTTGCCCCCAACATAATTGGAAACTTGAGGCCAGGTAATATGATCATACCATCTTCACTTGCCCCCACATGATTGCTACGTTGAGAAGAAGCATCCAAGCTTGACATATCATATTTGGAATTTGAAGAGTTGAAAATATTGTTCTTCATCTCCGTTGGCCTTTCAAGTTGATTTGCAAAGAGAAGAGATGAGTGGTAAAGATTTTCCCACTCGGCGTGCCAAAATTTGTGAGCGTTAATTTTGTCGTGTCTGAAATCAAAACACAAGAAAATTATCACAAATAAAAAATATATATATTTGATAGATAAAAGCGGATAAAATCTTTAATTGATCATCTGATTTTTCTCTTCAAAAATGTATTTGACAAATTCAAAAGTAAAATCTTCTTATAGATCTACCCTTGACTTGATTTGAATTTCTATAACTTTAATTCGAGAGCTCACGCCAGTAATCTCGAATTAAACAATATAGTCTTGACTTGGAATTTGATAATTTGGAAGTAGATTCGCCACTTGGATTTTTTGAGAGGATATTTGAATATTTGTAACGTTAATTCGAGGATTTAGTGCATATAATCCCAAATTAAATGCTATAATTTGTGCTGCACCTTTGACGAAAGAGTCGATCTCCACCTTAAACGCCCTTGAATATTCTTGAGTTTTGAAGAACTGCGTAGAGAGAATTATTTGCAATTTTTCTTTGCTTTGCTCTTCGTTCTCGAGCTCTGTCTAATTTAGAAATTGCATAGAAGGAATTATTTGTAATCTTTCCTTGCTTTGCTCTTCGTTCTCTAGCTTGCACTTGAGGAATTATATAGAGGAATTATTTGCAATCTTCCCTTGCTTGACTCTTCCTTCTCGAGCTCTGTCTAATTTAGAAATTGCATAGAAGGAATTATTTGTAATCTTTCCTTGCTTTGCTCTTCGTTCTCTATCTCTTGCACTTGAGAAATTATATAGAGGGAATTATTTGCAATCTTCCCTTACTTGACTCTTCCTTCTCGAGCTCTGTGTGTTTTGAATGAGGTCCAAGGACCCCTTTATATAGGTGTTAAAGAGGTAGAGTTGTGATGCACTTGAACACCTTTTGTATTTTTCCTTTATAATTTAATTTAAAGATAAATACACCATATATTTGGAAAGACATGATTGGTCAATTTGACATTATCTCTTTAATATTTGTATTTTTTAAAGAGATAAATATAAAAAATATTTGTCTTGATTTGATTGGAGCATACATGCAATTGCTCCACATGGCGCGGTCTGATTGGCTGGAATCTTTGACTATGAAGCATGATTTGATTCGCCGAAACACTTCATTTTGCCACTTGTCGGCCATTAATTTGATGACAAAATATATATCAAAATATCAATTACATTGACTATTTATACTTGAAATTAATTTAGTAAATTCTAAAATATAAATAAAAATTGATAAATAATATATTATTTTACACTTGCCATCATTCAATTGAACATGAAATTTTTACATCTCTACACTATTATTAATTAAAATAACTTGATTACAATTATTACTATCACATATTGATGCCCAACAAAAAAATTACAACAATCATACACTGTTTAATAATATCAAATGAAAAAAAATATAAACAATACATGTTAGTACAGTAAAAACACCTAATATCCAATAGAATAATATGTCATGTATAATAGATTTGAGCCCATAATCCTAAAATTATGGAGCAGTCTTTAACAACTTTTGATTATTGTTATGTAATCATATTTATGAGATTATGCATTTAATTATATTTAGTGGTAAATTCCGAACAATTTGAGTTTGAGCTGTGTCACTGATCAGAAGCCAAGAGTGATCCGTAAAAGTTAATTTCATGCCCATTTCATTGACCCCAAATCATTTTTTTATTGTCATTCTAGCCCTTCTTTTGTTTTTTCTTTTCTTATGAGAGATCATTTTTTTAATTTTTTTTTTTTTAAAAAGTAAAAGATCTTCTAGCAGAGACGAAATTTCACTTTTAGATCATAGGGTAGATGATGCAATACTTGTAACCTTTTGATTTATGAAAATTTTTTAAATGATTCGAAAATTATAAAAACTCAACATATTTAGTCATATATTTTACGAAAATTTTAAAATAATTTCAGAATTAGAAAACTAGATATATTTAGTCCCATATATCCTGTAAAGTAGAGAACTGAATATGTCGAGCTTTCTCAAATTTTGTTTTATTTGAAAATTCGTAAAGTATGACTAAATTATCGAAATTTTTTCAATTTTGAGACAATTTTAAAAATCTTGTAAAGCAAATAACTAAATATGCTAAAATCTATATCTTATGAGACTAAAAGTGTAATTTTACCTCTACGACGTTACGGTGATACATCTTAACAGGGCACCAATATATAATTGGTATGTATCTGATTTTGGAGTCGATGAAGCCTAGCTCAATTGAGGCTCCATGATTTTAGATATCATGGGTTCGAACCCCACCAGGTGCATGGGATGTTGTATGATATATAGCATGAGCTGGCTATTGCATGGTAGGAGTTGTTGTATATTGTAATGGTAGATGCTATTGAGTATAATATAATTATTGTAATAGTCTTTGTTATATATTGATATAGACATGAATGGTTGTACTTTTCGTCGATTATTTCAATCAATAAAATTCATCGCTCTTACATAAAAAAAATAAAATGTTTCCGATTTTGGAATTTACAACTTAGTTTTGATTATATATTTTAACTATTAGAAGGAACATATCTTAATCATACATTGGTGTTAATTTAATATGGAATATCAAAGCATGATAGAAAATTTATCCATTCTCTCTTACTCTAATGGTTAAGGTTAAACTACAATGAATAAATTTAAAATTATGAATTCGAGTTTATCTCACTTCATGTTAATTTATTATAATTTATCTCCTTATTCTTAATTACATTAATCTGCTGATCAATTTATTTATATATTGATGGAATTATATAATTACCTAAAAAAAACCCTAATTAAGACGCGTCTAAATCATCTTATGAGTCTTTAGAAACAATTTTAAGGCCCCTAAAAAACAAATTTAAGGTATTTTGAGGATTCTTTATAAATTGGAGAAAAGAAAAGTCTTAATTTCTTTAACATTTTTTTGAAATTCTTGATAAATTATATATTATTTAGAAGTAAAAAGACGGACTTTCATCACTTGCATTTTACAAATTCTATAATTTTTTTTTAAATAATTCAAGAATTTATTTATAAGCTAAAATTTCATCCCTCATAAGGAGTGAAAAACTAATAATTTTAATGAATAAATTCCTAAAAATGATTCAAGAAAACAACTGTAATTGAATTTATGATCAATAATTAGAAGCTGACCAACACATTCACATTCTTCCTTAAATTGAACATTCCACAAACCTTTGCCCCAAAAACAGCACAAAATTATCACAACCATATTCATCCGAGCCATCTACTGGCCCCACTTTTTGGCAGTCACAATCCGGACCGTTTGATCCGGTTTGGTCCATCTTGTACTTATTATAGGAATAACAATAATTAAGATAAATTACGTTTTACATTCAAATTATATCTGTTTTTATACTTTGTTATCAATTTTTTTTTCATATCAATTTACCATTTTAACTTTGTAAAATTTGCAATTTGATATATATGACCATTTTCTTGCTAATTTTTCTACCAAAAAAATATCACATACTGTGCATATTTGAAGAAGACAAAATTGCAAAATTAGTCCTGTAAGTATAGGGGTGGCGAAATTAGTCTTGTAACTACTGAACTAATTTTTAATCCTATATATTTTAATTTAATGGCAATTTTAGTCCTTTCGACCAAAACTACCCAAAACATTAGTCGGACAACCATCTATTCCAAACGCTAAAGACTTCCATAACCCTAAAGAGAGGCAAGATGCAGGGGTGCATTTTTTGCCAACTAGTCTCAACTTAAACATGTGAAATCTTATCTAACCGAAAGGACCAAAATTACTACTAAATTAAAAAATATAAGACTAAAATTGCCACTAAATTAAAACAAATAGGAGAAGTGAAACGACGAGGAGGCCATGACGTGGACGGTGCCGTTAACGGAAATTGATCGGAAGGTTGTGTGTACCAAGGGGGGGAACACAAGGGTGTTGGTCGTCCAGCGAGATGATCATTGGCGACGGAGATATGACGAAAAAATTAGTGGCGGGTGAAGCAAAAAAGTGGCAAAATGAAAACAAAGAGAACACGTTAGATAGTGGACGAAAATGGATGGGATTGGGTGCAACCAACTTGCCGAAGGATGTGTAGTTGAATGGTGGTGGTTTCAAATAGTGGGTAGGTCAGACGGCGGCGAATCAAGATGAGAGATAAAATAAATCTAGGTTTTAGGATAAGACTATAATCAGCAATTGGGGGTGCGTTTGAACTCTGATTGAAGCATATGTTGTAGGGTTGGAATCAACGTTGAAACGAGTTTAGTGGTCGTGCGCATGGCCGGAGACGCGCTAGAAAAAAAAAATCCAGTGACCGATAGTGAGGTGGTTGGTGCCTTGGTGGTGGTGTGGTGGTGGTGGCAGTTAACTATCTTTGACATGTTAGCATCCACGTATCATGCTGACTGCGTAAGTGATGTCTATTTGAAAGTCGAAACCCTAAGCCCCAATTTAATTTGTTAATTTCTGACCGCTTTTGGTCAGAAGAACTAAAAGTCCATTTGTTAGTCAAAATTTACTGAATTTGTTTATACTAACGAAAAAATTGAATAAAATTTGATATTTGCCCTTGATTGACTTATTATAGGTCAAATAATTTTTTTTGGACTAAACTATCCTTGTAATGGTGAAACTATACCTCCTCATATACATCATTTTATAAAAACATATGAGGGTAATTTGGTTATAAAATTTTTTTGTTTGACTTGCAATAAGTTAGTAATAAGTCAATTATTAGTAATATAAATTTTTTTTCTGATCGTTTTTATTAATATAAATAATTCGGTGAATTTTTACTAATAAAGAGACTATTTGTAAGATGAAAACAAACCTAAAAAATACTTCAAAATTTTAACAAAAGAAAGTGCATTTATCCTTTTATTATATGTACGCAAAGACGATATACCATACTGATAATTTATTATAATGTCATATGCGCGGTCGAAACGCAAGTGATAAATAATTTAGAGATAATTGCACTTTTGGTCCCAAAGGATAGACCCATTCTCACTTTTGATCCCACGCTTTACGGGAATGACACTTTAGACCCCAAAACTCTCATTTTTCGACACCTTTGGTCCCACATCGTTAAAAATTGATGAAAGCCATTAGTCAATCATTTTTTTAAGGAAAAAAAAAAAACTTTTTCACCTTGTTGCTGAATTGTGGAGGGAAATTTGGAGCAAAAAAATCTTCCCCTCCCTTTAGCCTATATATACACCCACAAATACACAATACAAGGTCAAAAAAATCTATCACTAAAAAAAGGGTTAAATACACTTTGCACCCTGAACTATACATTTTGTCTCATTTACACTCCTAAAGTATGAAAAGTAACAAAATGCCCCTGAAAAATAATTACCATTGATAGGACAAAAATGCCCTTCTCACTTACCCCTATACATTTTATTTTACTTCCTAAAATATGTTTTATTAAAATATCTCCCCAAATTATTTTTAGTGATTTAAAATTTTAGTCACATTTTATTTATAAATAATATTAATAATTTATATTTTTTATAAATTATAGAACACAAAAATATTTACAAGCTCAATATATGCAAATATATTTTATAAAGTAAATAATTATGTTAAAAAGTACATGTAAATATGTGTCTTTACAAAATGCATATAATATTTTAAAAATGACATGTTATATAAGTTATAATTTTTTATTCAACACAAGCAAAATTTATGTAATTTTTTTACAGTTATGTAAAAATATAAGAATAAGAGTTTATACAAATTATATACTCAGTATAAAAATCATAAATTTTGGGTAGTGTTTATTTTAAATAAAAAAATTTATAATAATTCAGATATATATATAGGAGAATGATTGTAATAGTGATACTTTAAAGTATAAATAACAAGGGTATTTTTATCATAAAAAATTAGTATATATCATGAGGGGCTATTTTGTTACGTTTGATAGTCAGGGGTGTAAATCCACTTACTCATAGTTCAGGGTGTAAAGTGTATTTAACCCCTATAAAATTTGTATTATTTCCCCTCCATACTAAAAATCCAGCTGCTAAATATGTCACAATTCTCTCAAAATACTACTAATATTGATTGTTATTGTCATAAAATGTTCATTTCAAGATCTCTTGGACAAATGATAATCCCGATAGGAGGTTTTGTACTTGTTCTTCAAGAAGAGGTAGAGGCGGGTGTGGGTTTTTTATGTGGTTAGATCCACCAATGTGTGCAAGAGCAACCATAATAATTCCGGATTTGTTGCGCCAATTGAAGAAATTCGCAAATTGCATAAAAAAAATCAAATGTTGATTTCATTAATGATTGTATTTTTTTTGTTGTTGTTATGTATGTTAGTAGTATGAATTTCTTATCTTATGTATTAGTTTTTTATTTTTTATTTTTTATGTTGTTATGTACTACCTAAAGACCTTTTAGTAATGGTCAATATTTTGTAAATGACCTTTTAGTAATGGTCAATATTAATGTTAATCCTTCTTTGATGTCAAGATGACATAATAAGAACAATTTACCCAACCATAAAGAATATATTAACATGCACAACAATTAAAACTCAACTTAATTGTCGTAACATGCAAAAAAATTGAAAAGAAACTGCACAATTTAACACTAAAAACCAACACTTTATATCCCATATTACTCCCAACAAGGGCAACTAAACTACAACATCCATTGACAGCAAAATACTTTAACCAAACTACAAAAAACAGGATTGTTTGCAGTTAATTACATATTGCTATTGCTATTACAGTCAGCAAAATATAGTGGTTATCCACCAGTCAGCAACAAGGTGAAAAAGTTTTTTTTCCCCCTAAAAAAACGGTTGACTAACGGCTTTCGTCAATTTTTAACGGCGTGAGACCAAAGGTGTAGAAAAAATAAATTTTGGGGTCTAAAGTGTCATTCCTGTAAAGCGCTGGATCAAAAGTGAAAACGAATCTATCCAGTGGGACCAAAATTGCAATTATACCAATAATTTATTTTATTTTCCAGTGGTAGTAACCATGGACCAACGTATCCACGTGTCAACTGCTGAAATCCGGCAGCCATCCCCATCCCCACAGTGGAACAACCTTTGCCACCTTCAGAAAAGTTCCCACTATATGCAGCCTGCGTGTTTCCCTCACCTAGTCTTTGAGTAATCAAAGTTTGTAACCTTGGACTCCATCTCCATCTCCATGTTCCACCACCCAACTCCTACAGTAACCAAGAATCATTCCAAAAATACCCAGAAAATTTAAGAAAAAAAATGTCAGCTTCTGAGGGCATTTCGTCCTTGAGAAGCCTCAGTGAGATATCTGAGGAGGAAACAGTGCGGTTCAGCGTCGATCTTGTGTCTGCTGCCAGAAGAAATCTTGGGTTCTTGAGACTTGTTGCTGATTCTCCCTGGCTGCACCAACAATCTACACTTCTTGAAGCCATTAGAAGGTCAATGTTTTTCTTTTTTGCTTCTTTCCTTTTTAGGCATTTTTAGATGATTTCTGCAGCTACTTTTTACTTATTTTGTGAATTTGGAGGTGTAAAAAATAATGGGTTTCTTTTATTTTTGCTTATTTATGTAGATATGATCAGCTGTGGATGCCATTGATTGCTGATCTTACAACAGGGTCAAAGCCTCCGATGATTCTTCCACCACTTGATGTTGAATGGGTCTGGTATTGCCATACACTTCAACCGGTAATCAGCTCTTTTCTTGGTTTCATAGGGAAAAAGATTTTTTTTTTTTTTGGTCGAAATTGGGATTTGATAGAACTTGATTTTCAGGGCAATTACAGGGATTACTGTGAGTCAAGATTCTCAAAACTCATTGGAAAACCAGCTATATTTGATGAAGAGAATGAAGAGTATGCACTGGACAGATGCAGAGAAATCTGGGAGTCCAAATTCCCATCTGAGCCTTTTGAAAATGAAGCTGATTCTAATTTGGAGTGTTGTTCATCTGTTCTTAGTGAAGATCTGTTGGATCAAATGTCCAAGCAAAGAAATCTGTACAGAAGGTTTTCGGAGCCGTATTATTCTGAAATGGTGTATTTAGTGGCAGCCAAGCAAAGATACAAAGGTTTCATTTACACGGTTCATAGGTTTGGCGACGAATGTTCTTGCTTAGTTCCAACCTCAGATGTTCTGTTGATGTGGCTTACTCATCAGGTGAGTTTTATTCTTGCTTTGATTGGTAAAAGGTTCTTGTTTGATCAAACTTATGTGGTAATTGAAAGAACAGAATAGTTGTTGTGGATTTGGATAAGTTCATTGCATATGAATTTGTGATACAATGTTGTCAAAGATTCTTTCCTCTGTGTCTATTTGAATATTAGAGTGGCACATGGAGCATATGAATTGTTCTGCATGTGAAAGCACACTTTTTTCAATAACTTTTGTCAGTATTGCTTCTTTGTTTGTTTGCTTTAGTATGGGTGATTGACTGCAAGTTGTGATAGATATCCTAATTTATTTTTGTAAGAAGAACAATATAGGGGCAAGTTTTAGGCAAATGATCTTCTATCATACTTACACATTGATATCACATTCACGAGTGTATTGGGCGCTATCCCACTTTTAAATTAAGTTTAGTTACACTTAGACCTTCTTTTGAGAATATAAAATTACATTTCGCCCAAAAACTTTCAAACATTTACACGCGTATGAGAATTCTCCATTTACGTGTCTACCACTTTCGTTAGGGTTTGGACGGAAAATATTGCCGTCAATAGAAAGAATACCTAAACTTCTCATTTACCTCTCATTCAACATTCTGTATAGTTTTTTTGACCAAAATACCCTAGTAATTTTTTGTTTTTTATATGTAAGGAGATAAATGCAATATATATAAAGTTAAAAGAATGTAGTTACAATAAAATATTGTTCCTAAATTATTGCCACTGGATAAAAAATATTTGTTGCTATATGAAAAAGACTAGCCATATTGTCGTATTTTTAGACGGGGTCTAAGTGTAATTAGCCCTTCAAATTAATCCAATTTAATTATATTTTTTCAATTTGAAAAAAAAAACGTCAATCACTCACTGGTATGATACCAATATGTGACATAATAATGTGGTAAAAGATCCGCATCGAAAGTGTTAGATTACATGGCTGTCAATGTTATTATCTTTGTTGGTGAAATGACTTAGTTCTTATATTATTTTTCCTTATGCATGGCAAAATAGTAATTAGGGAGAAACACATGGGGACACAAGAAGGAACAATTTTTTTTCCTCACAATATTTAGGATAAAGCCCTAATTTTGTTGAATATCGAACTCCACTTAGTTGGGACCAACTAGACAACCTATTCAAGTTTGCATTTATTCCTTGCTTTATATGAAAGTAAATGCTTGTGAAAGTTTCTTTCACTTTTGAGTTGGATTTAATTTTGTGAAAGACATATTAATGATACTTAGTGTTATTAAGGAAATTTTTTTATTATTTACGTGTTTCGGATTAATAATGAAAAATTATGATAATGTAAATCTAGAAAAACTATATTATTGCCAAATAAAAAAAAAATCTGTATTATTGATTTTAAATGCTAAATATTATCGTCAAGAAACAAAATTATGATAGTATATACGCGTCTACAATCTCTAGGCTTTTAGACAAATTTAATATATAGGATTTGCCATTCAAGCTACTAATAAAATTTTGAAATCTCAACCTTTTTATGTTGGAAAATATAAAAATACAATAAATGCGCCTCAAGAAAAATACATGGTAATGTAATTAAAAAGTTAAACATTAAAGAAAAATAACAAATAGATTTAGGACAAAGTTATGTGGAAGCACTACAAATATCAAGTAAAAATTCATATGTATGTATGTATGTATGTATATGTAATATGCGTGTCTATGTAATGCATTTTTGTACATAAATATAAGCATTAAGAACGGAGAAGAAGCAAAAGTGCAATCTTTGGCATTCATATATTTAGTACGTCGTATTTCAATTCTTATTATACTTTTAAAAAAATTACGCTTTTATTCATATATCGAAAGAAGAAAATATTGAATAATCTTAATAACTAAAGTAAATGTATATAGTATGAATAAATTTTATGTTTTTATTCATAATTTTTTGTTTAGGAATTAGTACAGCATTTAACATTATTCTAGATGAGCTTATAGTTTCCTACAAACACAATATGCGCAAAAACGCGTGATTTTATCTGTCCTACAAAAGAATATTTGTAAAATCATACCATTAACTTATAAATCACTTGTATATATATCATAAATATGCAATTGGATGAAGTAAAGATAAATGTAGGTTGTGCAACTGCGGGATGCAATAATATAGTAAATAACTAAAAGAAAATTCTTGATCTACATATAAAATTTGTGGTGTCTTCGGTGATTGGAGACTGCTCCAATCCCACACTTTGAATGGACCAATATTCTTTAGATTTGTTCATCAATTATATAAATGAGTAGACCGCCTTCTGCGACTAATTGTACTATTTGTTCAATATATCAAGTTTGCTGTTCATAATTTGCAGAATGCATTGCTATATGAATATGTTACGATTATTTCTGGGACTATGATTGTAAAATCATGTTGTATTTGGATTTATTTTTAGAGCTATCCAACAGTATATGCAGTGGATGTTAAGGGGTTGGAGGGAGATATGGAGAAAATAGTTGGGGTGTGGGAAGCCGTGAAAGAAGAAGACATAGAAGAAACCAAAATGCTGTGGGAGAGAACTTTTGATCAACCGTATGAGAAAGCGGGTGGTGGAGCTATCGCAAGGCCTATTACCAATGAACCGCCTTTTTACTGGGACATAACGAACACTGATGTCAACACCAGATACAAGTCAATGGTGCCCAGGTTTTTGTTCGAGGTTTGTCCACTATCTTTACTATTTGTGTCATTTTGCCAACAATTTCCCCAAACAAGAAAAGTCAACTCATGTTCTCATAGATTTCTTGCTCATCACACGTCTATTTGGCATTGAGGGCTTGGAACTCCGATTTTATGGATTCGACAACTTTATTAGTCCTGATGTTAATTGTGAAGCAGAGTATGTGATAGCGTGAAAGGCTCTGGCTTAGTTCTTTTTCATATTATTAAGTATAATTGTGATCCTTTAGCCTAAATTGTTCCTGAAGTGGGATAGTAATAATGGGAGAGCCGTTTTCGTTTTCTTGCGTTGATACTTACAAGTTAAAGATTCCTAGGTCAGATAATACAATAGCTACAGTCCAAGAGTTAAGAAAATCCAGTTCAGTTTTAGCATTTCTCGACCATGCAATCCGCTGGTTCATTGGGATTTTCAATTATCAACAAATTCCGAGTTTTCTCGCATTGTATTTATAATCTTCAGTATAAGCTCCAGTCAGCAGTGCCCACTCAGGTTTGTGCTGTATAAGCCAAAGATTTGAGGAACTTTCTTCAATCTTATAAGTGGTCTGTGAGGCATTATTGCATCCCAAACACTTTGCTCCGCTCATTAGCTGTTTGCAGCTGCTTTTGCGCCAATTATCTTTGGTGTAGTTGTCAACCTGTAAATAGCTTCCTAACCAATGCATTAAAATCATATGAATGAATAACACACGAACACAATGATGTATAATTTCAGGTGTGCGTATCTGTAAAACTTATCTCAAATATCGGGCAAATGAAGACGGATCTTAAACGAGAATTTTTGCGTCTTCGGATGGCAAAGTGTCACAGGGAGGTGAAAATGGACAAACCAGTATCTCAATTCACATCAGAATCATGGCAAAAAGCATGGCATCTCTACTGTGAATTTGGGACCAAAGGACTAATACTTGAGCTTCGACACCGTGATGGCCGCTGCTTTAAAGGCAGTTCTCTGCGAGAGAGCATTTCATTTGCTTGGAATGATTTGTTACGGGCACCGTCTCTCACATTAGGAAAAGAGATTGATGAAAGAGTAAGGACTACGGCTTCAATAACTCCACCTGTTCAAGCATCGTATTTGTTGAAATGTGTGCCGGACCGGGTGACAGATGACTCTGGTGCAATGATATCGGACGTAATCCTGAAAATGAATCAGTACCGACCGCAGGAAGGTAGATGGTTATCTCGGACGGTTCTGGATCATGCCGGCAGAGAGTGTTTCGTTGTTCGGATGAGGTAAAAGATGCATAGTCTTAAATTTGGTATCATAGTTCTTCTCCGCAGTCAGCAGCTAATTTTTGAATTTTCCATGGCAGAGTTGGAGGTGGTTTTTGGCGAAGAGGGGCCGAAGCTCCCACAGCTGTGAAATGGGAGGACCGGATTATAGAGATACTGGAGGGTTCTTGGTCTTACGTTACCGGTTCCAGTTCCATTGGCAGATCTCCTGGTATGTGTGAGTTATATCATCTCCATGGATTGTTTGGATAAAATACACAAGAACTTAAAAGCAATACTTAGGATATTGTTGTTTTTTCTTCTGATAAAAAACACAGAGGAGAAAATTTGGTTCTTATTCTTTGTCGCATATTGATATAGGCGCGTTTGATTGACAAATTATCTGCATACATGGATTTTTCCGTCTGATCTTTACTGTTACTTGGTTGCATATGCGATCTAGTACAGAGAAAGTGGTCGGAACCGCTACACCAAAAGAACCACCAGAAGGGTTCCAAGCTTCGTGGAGCTTCTCAACAGGACATGAATTGCTAATACAATACGATACATCATCATCCATCTCCGGCTTGAGATTTGATCTACAAAATAAAGTATCTTCTGAACCAATGGTGAGGAGACCTCAGTTAACTTAGGGATAATTGCATAGGCACTCCTGAAGTTTGAATATATTACAAAACAACCCCTCAGTTTTTGGAAAAGCGATCCTCTCTCCCCCCTGCATTTGTGTGTAGAATACAAATTCTTCCGAACCTATCCACTCTTCAGGGAAATTTGTAAAGTAAAATATGACTGTAAGAGACGCAGTGTAGTTCTCCAAAACAGAAGGGTCTTCTGTAATATGCCTACACCTTTGGGGCTGTCTGTATAATTATCTACTAATCTTATGATTTGAAAAAAGTTGCATGCAATTTGGACCGTTTATGTAATGACCGTTGTATGATGACAGGTAAAGTTGTTGCCAGGGAGACAAATGCAATATCAGGTCAAGAACTCTGGTCTAGAGACTAATGCCGGAAAAGACGACAGAAACAAGGAAGAAACAAAGGAAGAAGGAAGCACCGAGGAACACGACTTTGTAACCATAATTAGGTACTCAGAGGACAACCCAACCGGAAAAGCCACTGCTCTTCTGAACTGGAAGCTGCTCGTGGTGGAGGTGTTGCCGGAAGAAGATGCAGTTCTAGTACTCCTTATCTGCCTGTCAATACTCCGAAGCGTATCTGAATTCAAAAGGGAAGACCTGGGAAGCTTGTTGGTCCGGAGGAGAATACGGGAAGCTAAGATCGGAGACAGGGACTGGGGTCGGTTATTCTCCACCCTTCATCGTATTCTCCATCGATTTCTTCTCCATATCTTCATCCTTGGTACTGGAACGCAAAACTGGTTATGGCGTCCCAAGTGAAGGATCAGGCCGTCGCTCCACTGTCTTCAAATTATTCGCAGGCGGAGGGCGGGGAGAGACTGTACAAAAGCGGAATAATGCCTTGAAAATGACATGTTTGATCTGTGATTTGTGAAAGAATAGGAAGAGGAAGAGTTTGTTTTATTATCCGGCTTTTTTTTTTTTTTTTTTTTTTTTTTTTTTTTTTTTGATCATTTGTGAAGAAAGTGATCAGGTTTGGATTCCAGTGATGATTGGATTAAGAGGGTGTGGTGTTGTTTATATATTTGTTTGGAACTTGCAAGATATTTGGCATTATAACTTGAGCAAAAGATTACAGGGTGGTGAATTTTCTATTGCACTTTAGTGTTATATGTTGCATCACACCAGGGCATGTATGGTATGTATATAGTTTTTATTTATAGTTTAATCAAATTTATATTTTTTAATTGTCAAAAGGAATGGTGTTATTTATACATTTGTGTGATAAAAGATTTTTCACTCCGTAGGATTGGATTTCGATTTTCTATTGTTTTATTTTATTTTATTTTATATACATGTGTGTGTATAAATATAATGTCATTAATTTTATCAAGAAGATATTTTATACATGTGTGTTTATATGTGAAATAAAATAGAAGATGCAATATGAATTGCAATAGGAAATTCAATTTGCAGATTGCATAGTTAACAACTCGGCTCAAGATCGAATTGAACTAATGAAAAAATAAATTGGCTTGTCTTAGGTCCGATTTGGATAGGGCTGGTCTTGGTTCGGTTCTAGATATTGAAATCTAGGACGAGCCCAACACAATGGTTATGATCACGTGGTCCTAAGATAGGCCTGTTGGGCCATTCTTTATATATATATATATATATAAATAATGCATGGCATATGAGTTTTATTTTATTCTCCTAAACTAATCATTCTTGTAGTTTTGTTATACTTTTGGAACTCTAAAAATATTATCTTTTTTTTCTACTTGTAAATTTTCAGTACTTTAATTCATTAATAATCTTTGTTTATTTTTTTCAAAGTTTATTTTAAATCCTTTCTAATGTATTAACATCTACATTTATTATTGTAAGCTTGTTCGTTAAATTAGTATTTAAGTTCATCATATGATCTTAAATATTATGTTTTTTAGTTATGATTTTTTTTGTGATTTAATCTATTATTTATTTTGTTTTAATAATACAACATTAAGTTTAAGTAATTATTAAAAAAAAACTCTATTTAATAAGAAAATAAAAATAAAATAAGCACATTTGGGTCTGATCTAAACCTGGTCAAATCCTAGTCCAAGCCTCAATCGACCAGTTTATAGGTTGGGCTTGCATTTATAAATGACCCAATTGGGGCTTATTTAAAGTCAAGAACCACTCCAAGACCGATCATGAACAGTAGTAGGCTGGTTTTGGGCCAGACTTTCTCGAGCTGATCCACATTTCTATGTATGCTTCTACATGGAATATAGATGAATTCCATGAATTTAATAATTACTATTATATTGTAAAAATTATTACTGACAAGAATTAGGGACAAAAAGAATGTACAAAGTTGTCTCTAAATACAATTAATGACTCATATATAGTGACGATCTAGTAACAATAAATAGTAGTTGTCACTATATCGTGTTGTCAATAAATTGTTACTATATATATATGCCATTAATTGTATTCAGTTATAATTTTATACACAACTTTTGTCACTAATAACCATATAGTGACAAGATAAAAATTATTGTCACTTAATATATATTTTTAGTGATAATTTTAAAATTATTACTTGATATTTAATTTTACTAATATTATATTTTCTTGTAGTAATTAATACCGATGTCGAGTTCTTCACTCCTATTAATGCCTTGATTGGATTTCAAGAACTATAACTGTAAAAAAGAATAAAAAATAAATGGCAATTTAAAGATAAATATTTTGCCGAAAATTCATAAGTTGATTGAAACTCTCTATATTAACGTATCACGTGTACAACCATGAGGATTTCTGATCAATTTATAAATTTTCAATCATAATTATTCTTATTTTTTTTTAATTATAGGATCAAGTTGTCAAAATTGATTTCAATATAATCAAAATGCCACCTCTTTATTTAAAGGACTAAAATTATAATTTTTCCTTTTCTTTATTCCCTTTTTTATTTATTTCGGAAAAATAATAAGTTCTAATACAAGGGGAGAATAAAAATTATGTTGATGCATTTATTTGTGAATTTATTTATATTTCAAACCTTATTATGTCTTTTTATTTCAATTAATATAAAAAATAATTATAAGTATGGTATGCATATATTAAATTCAATAAAAAATACCAAGAAATTTAAACAAAAAAAATTCAGCCCACGTTTCTATATATGTATCCTTCTACATAGAATATGACGAAATCCAAAACATGAGAACTTGGATCGTCATTTTAGAATCCATCTCACTTCGACATTAAGACAATTTCTTGAACAAGCTACTTGCAATAGAACCTTTATACATCTCTCTCATTTCAATAAGATTCATATATAGAGTGGTCCTCTTCTAATAAAAGCTTAATTGCATTTTTAGTTCAAAAATTATATTCCTCTAGCATTTTTGTCCTATAATTTGTTAGAGCAGTAACATAGCCATTTATCTTTTTCTTTTCCTTTTTTTTTAATTTTGCAAATTTAGGACAAAATTAGCCAAAATTTTCAAAGTTGATTGGAAAGGTGATCATATCATGATTCCAGCCAATTTTGTCATAAATCATGAATTTAGAAACGATGAAGGGTCATTTTACAATTCTAACAAAATGTAGAACTAAATTAAAGTGTCAAAAAACTATAATTTTAGGACTAAAGTTACAATGAAGCGTGTAATAAACGACCCATGTCATTGAACAAATAAAGATTATATATATATATATATATATGTGTGTGTGTGTGTGTGTGTATGTGTTTGTGTGTGTGTGAAATAGCAATATCATTGATCTTATTAGAATCAAACTTATTTTTACATGTAAGAGAAAAAGGGAGCAAAAACTACTTGACTTTGCCAAAGGGAAAATTAAAGTATATTTTGTATCAACATCTACACTAGAACACATTCCTTTCCCTTTATTTTCATCCATGACAAGCAATCCCATCATTCTTCCCAACATAAACATAAATATATCTTCCAAGAATCAACCACACCTCCACCCCCACCCTTGTTTGCATGCATTCAATCAAATGGCATTTCTCAATTTCCTTCTCCTTTTCACCTTGCTCTCCTCCTTTCATCTCTCCCATGGAATCGACCAAAACCAAACCCTCGAACCCATGATCATCAAAGCTTGCGACAAAATCCAGAACCAAGACTCGTGTTTCTTGAATCTGCAGTCCCAGATCAAAAGTTATGGCAGTCACAGTCCTGACTCTGTCCTCAGGGCTGCCCTCCAGCACACGCTCAACGAGGCAACGTCCGCCAGCGAGGCGCTCACGAAATTCACCACCTTATCCATTAGCCCCCGCGAGCAGATGGCCATCGACGACTGCAAGGAGCTACTCGATTTCTCGGTGTCCGAGCTGGCCTGGTCCGTGGACGAAATGAACAGGATTCATGCCGGGCTCAAGACCCCTCACTCGGAGGGAAACCTGAAGGCCTGGCTGAGTGCTGCTCTAAGCAACCAAGATACTTGCCTTGAGGGCTTCGAGGGCACCGACAGGAGACTCGAGCACTTCATCAGGGGAAGCCTCTCACAAGTGAATCAACTCATAGGCAATGTGCTGACTCTCTACTCTCAAATGCACAGCCTGCCTTTCAGACCACCAAGAAACAACGGCACCGCGGCAGACGACGACAGTGGAAACAAGGGATTCCCAAAGTGGATGACGGAGGGTGATAAGGAGCTTCTTGTTTCTAGTCAGAAGGGGATGCATGCGGACGCGGTGGTGGCGGTGGACGGAAGCGGGCAGTATCGGTCGATAGCGCAGGCGATATATGAGGCGCCGAGTTATAGTAACAGGAGGTACGTGATATACGTGAAGAAGGGAGTTTACAAGGAGAACATAGACATGAAGAAGAAGAAGACAAATATCATGCTGGTGGGCGACGGTATAGGGCACACCATTGTTACTGGCAATCGCAATTTCATGCAAGGATGGACCACATTTCGCACAGCTACAGTTGGTAATTTCTCTTGCCTTTTTATGTTTTCGGCTTACAATTTCACTTGCCTTTTAATTAATTGGCTTTTGGTGTCACATATACATACATAGTGGGATTTAATACAATTTTGATCCTGTAATTAATTGTAAATTTTTAGTGGGATTGGGGAGATAAGACTTTTCGTCCTATAATTTAGGGTCCTTATATATTTGTTCTTATTAATTATTACTCCTAAAAAATCATTCAATAGCAACGAAGAAAATTAGCGTTGAGATAATTAGCAAGTAAAACTCTCGTTACTAATCTATATCATCTAATACAATAAATTTACTTACCAACGAATTTAGCAAAGGAAATTAACTTGCTAAGAATTTATCAATGAACTGCTTAAAAGAAATATTAAATAATGAGATTAGCAATGAAAGCTTTACTTACTAATTAGCTCGACGCTGATTTTAGCATCATATTTTTTCGTAGTTATTGATCATTTTTCTTGTAGTGTATATGGGGATTAACATTTTTAATTTGGTAAATTTCAAAAAGTAGTATTTTTATCCCATAGTACAAAAAAAATCATGTGGCTTTTGACGTTTTAGATTGAGAGCTTAACGCTCACATGCTAAACACGTGACATTTTCCATTGATTATCTAAAAGAAACGTGCTAGCAAAAGCTTTCTTGTAGTGGCTATCGAACTAAAAGTGCTACTTTTTTAAAGTTACTTGACTAAAAGTGAGAATCTAGTAACTAAGGGATTGAAAATATAAAGGTCCTAAATTAAGGGACGAAAAATGCTATTTCTATCCCTTTTGGTATTTTGGTCATTTAAAAAATAAAACTTACGGGATTTGGTCCATTTTATTTGTAGATTTTGCGATTTAGTGATACATTTTGCCAAAAATTTGAATATTAACCAAAAAGCCACACGTTTAAGTGATGTGTATTTTCAAATTTAAGTCGACACATGACTTGCATGTATCAATTTTTGACAAATATAAAACTTTCCGCCAAATTGTAACCTCAAATGATGAAATTGACAAAAATAATGGATCAATTCGTAAATTTTATTTTTTAAAGGATAAAAATTTCAAACACCTTTAATTAAACATAACTAGTAGGAAAAAGTTTATATGGATTGAATATGAAAAAGTGAAATGACTTGAATTAAATATGCGAGATTAGGGGTGTCAATGGGTAAGGTAAAATTCTACCCAGACTTATACCAAAAAAGGATCCAATCTTTTTTACCTAGATTCAAACCCTACACAATCATTTTACCCCACTCAAGACCATGGGTCTTGAGACCCATGGTTCTCTAGGCCCAATTGTTTGGGTCTTGTCAGACCCAGACCGATTTTTTTTTCTTTTTTTCTTTCTTTTTTTTACAAATCATACTAATTAAATTAATTTTTATTTTTGATTTTAACCAATAATTTATTCATATGTTCCCAATTTTTTGATTTACCAAAAATTTGGCGTAACAAAAATCAAATCGAACTAATCAGCTCGATTCAATTATAATCGAATATTTTTTTGATTCAGGTTTGATTAATAACTGACTTACCAAAGTCATAAGAAAAAAAAATTCAGTTAATTAATTTAATAGATTTTTTAAATAAATTTTAAATAAATAGAAATATATTATATTATCATAATATAAATATAATTTATATATATTAATATATTTTATAAAACTATAATCTATTTATAAATATATTCTTTAATCCAGTTATTCGGCCGGTACGGTTAATCGACCAACAACCTTACCGACCGATTGTACTGATTTTTCTTTTAAAAAAATAATTGAAAATCGAATCAATTTTTTGGTTTGGGTTTTCGGTACGAACCGAAAATTCGATTTGGCCGATTTTCAATTGATTGATTTATAAATAATAATTCAATTAGATAATAAAAAAATATATTTTTGGATCCAAATTGAATACTGAGACCCATGGGTATTAATGGGTAGAGACCTTACCCAAACCCAATCTATATTTTTTTAATGGATCTAGATCTGGATATGGGTCTAAAAATATTCATTGGATCTGGGTTTGGGTCTGAATTTTAATTTATGAATTTAGGTAGGGAGATCAACCGTTATTCGAATCGATTGAGCACATGTAGAGAGATTACATATTATATTACAATCGTTATTCTACGATTAGAATTCAGACTTAGTTCCGAAACGCGAATCAAAATGAAGCTTACTCCGTCAGCCTTATAATCTTTCACTTTCTAATAGATCACTTCGGAAGCTGGATCAAGTAAAGACTCTGGGTTTTCAACAAGCTACATATATATATATATATATATATATATATACTATTATAAAAAAAAATTTTAAGTGTACCAACTTTAAATTGTCCTATTTTACTTTCAAATTAATTTCTTTTCTTTAAAATAAATTTGATCAAAATAGTAATTTCAAAATTTTTAAATAATCTCATAATTTTATACAAAAAAAAATTCTCTCTCCCACTACTCCATGTTTCTCTCTAAACTTCTCCATATTTATTTTTTTTATTTTATAAATTTCTATATTTTTAATCAATTTTAATTATAAAATATTATTTTTCTATAATCTCACCCCACGTTTCCTTATTCTCATGAAATTTTTTTCTCATCATGATTTTTTTCTCCATCTCATATCATAATTTTTTTTATATACTCGCGAGAAACGCATGCAACGACGACTAGTACCATTATAAAAGAGAACTCTTTGAGCGTACCAATTTTAGATTGCCCTATTTTACCCTTCATTTCATTTTTCTTTTTAAAATTATTTTGTCATATTAGTAATTTCAATATTTTTTAATAATTTATAATTATCTTTTTCCTCGTAACCACCCACTACCCCACATTTCTCCTTCTCCTTACTTCTCCAATTATTATAATTTATTCTTTTAATAATTTTTTTCTTATTATCTTACATCAAATTTTTTGTATATGCTCGTGGGAACCGCGTACGATAATATCTAATATATATATATATATATATATATATATATATATATATATATATATATATATATATATATGCCGCGTATACAAAAATTACTTCATATTTATATAGAAATTATGCCATTTTTGTATTTTTGATATGCACGTATTAAATTAAAGGGTGAATAGCAATTTACCCCCGATAATATAAAAATTATATATATATATATATATATATATATATATATATGCCGTGTATACAAAAATTACTTCATATTTATATAGAAATTACGCCATTTTTGTATTTTTGGTATGCACGTATTAAATTAAAGGGTGAATAGCAATTTACCCCCGATAATATAAAAAATGAGTTAATTACCTTCCTATGAAAAATAAATAGTAATTTACTTTTTGTGTTTTTTAAAATGAAGCAATTCACCTCCCTGCCCAAGAAGGTAAATTGCTTCAATTTTAAAAACACGGGGAGGTAAATTGCTACATTTTGAAAATATAAGAGAATAAATTGCTATTTTATTTTTTTTATAAAATCATAATTTGCTCTTTTATAATATTACATGAAGGTAAATTATATTTTCTCTTAAATTAAATAAAAGACACAGTAGGATTCAGAATAAAAATTCAATTCGAGGGAGGATACGTATACCCGTCTTGTCTACTAAATATAAGTAATTAAAAACTTGTTTATTTCCTCTTGAAAATTTAAATCACCTTCTTTATTTTGTATATATTTTGTTGGAATATTCCATAAACAAGTTCGGCGATATAGCTGGAGTCAATAAAAGAATAATTTAAAAAAAATGCTAAAAACTTTAAAATGTATATTCTAACTTGAGATCATTTAAAAAGGTCATAAAATTTACAATTATGAGTTTCAAATTATCTAGAGGCTAATTAAAATTAGGAAAAATTACATACTTGATCTTGTAATTTTAGGTCGTTAGTATTTTTGGTCATGTAATTTACTCTATTTATACATTTAGTCATTTTTCTAATAAATTTAGTCCTAACATCTCACATTTGATTATTTTTTGGTAAATTTAGTCATGTGTTGATAATTTTGATCCTAACGATCTATAGTTATAGAAAAAAAAAAAAAGATCTATTATAGTGTGAAGGGGACCATAATTATCAATAATGACTAAGTTTATTAAAATTAAAAAAAATTAAATGTGAGATGTTTAGGACTAAATTTGAAAAAAAAATGGACAAAATATATAAATTGAGTAAGTTATAAAACTAAAAGTATTAACGACTTAAAATTATAGGACAAAAAATATAATTTTACCTTAAAATTAAGAGCCAAAAATAACAATAAAATAGTAATTCTTCAAAAAGACAAGAATAATTTCATCCCAAGTATTACAAGAATGAGCTTCGTACCCATATATATAACTATCCCATGTTTTGTGTAGCTGTTTCGGGCAAGGGATTCATAGCAAGGGACATCACATTCCGCAACACCGCCGGCCCCGAAAGCCACCAGGGAGTGGCCCTCCGTGTCGACTCCGACCAATCAGCTTTCTACCGCTGCAGCATGGAAGGCTACCAAGACACTCTCTACGCCCACTCCCTCCGCCAATTCTACCGGGAATGCAGCATCTCCGGCACCATCGACTTCATCTTCGGCAACGGCGCCGCCGTTCTCCAGAACTGCAAGATCTACACAAGACAGCCACTGCCGCTGCAGAAAGTCACCATCACGGCCCAGGGCAGGAAAGACCCTCATCAGAGCACCGGATTTACTATCCAGGACAGCTACGTTTACGCCACCAGGCCCACGTATCTGGGCAGGCCCTGGAAACAGTACTCAAGAACAGTGTTCTTGAACACTTACTTGAGTTCGATGGTGCAGCCCAGAGGGTGGCTGGAGTGGTATGGAGATTTTGCTCTGAGCACGCTTTGGTATGGTGAGTACAGGAATTACGGCCCCGGAGCGTTGGTTTCCGGCAGGGTTAGGTGGCCTGGTTATCATATAATCCACGATGCTTCCACCGCCAGTTTCTTCACCGTTGGCCGGTTTCTTGATGGGATGTCGTGGCTTCCGGCCACCGGAGTTAAGTTCACCGCCGGTTTGACGAATTAAATGTTCCCCTTCAAGTTATTCAATGCGAAAAATAGTTTTATCATAGTTATAGCCAAGTGAAATTCAGGCTGTCTGAAGACAGATCTGTGCATATATTATTTCGTGTTAGGACTTAGGATTTCTTGGTACTGATGTATTCTCTTTGATTGGATGAAAAATTCTTACCTGAACTTGGTTTAGTTGAATCTAAATTGTACATCAATTACATTATAAGTATAATTGGTTCAAGTTTAGCCAGCTTGATTCGTGGAAGAATTTCCCCTAATTTGATATAGCTGCTATACATTGATTTTCTGATTTATTTTAGTTTCACTGTTTGTACTTTGATCTTCATGCATGAGTCTAAAATAAGATAAATAATCATATCATAATTAAGTCAGGAAAAATAATTAAACTACTGATCAATGTTTGATTTGAGATTGATTGATAATAACTATAGTTTGAACTCAATTCATTAATTTAACAAATTAAATTTAAATTTAATATTTTGTTTAATAAATTTTCGAACTCTACTCGAGCTTAGTTAAATTAACAAAATAATAATAAAGTATATTAAAAAACATCAAACTACTAGGTTAACTTGACTTGTGTCCGATTTAACTGATGAAACTCGATCGTTCGAGCTCGACTATGATTATTAATGAAACAAAACTCAAGCACAAATTTGCAACTCGATTTATAGTAATTCAAATAAGCTTGAACAGTCAATGAGATTTGATTCGACTTATTTAATATTACTTTTGTAATGACTAATTACTATGATTAAAAGTGAAAAAAAGCGGCAAATACTAATTAGTTGTAGCTTCACAATGGCTTTTAAATCTGATTCTGCAAGTGAGGTTAAAACATTAGTCATAATTAAAAACTATAGTAAATATTTGGACTACAGTTATAACTCCGGCAAATGTTCATTAAACCATGGTCAAAATTTAATTTTTTTGTATCCATTTTATTAGACTGTAGTGGATAA